>VXAK01014260.1:0-16636 GCA_013399435.1 Arenaria interpres | reverse complement strand
AAACCAAGATTTGTATAAACCAAATCACATTCAATTCCACAATTCAGTCTTTAAAAAGTCATTCAAGAGTTAAAGACCCCATGACCCATCCCTAATTTCCTTCCGTTAATGCCAATGTACAATTCTAGCTCCTGTGCAATGAGACACATATACAAATACTTCAAATATTACCATTAGTATATTTCAAGGTAACTTAAGTAATTATTTATATTTTGAATTGAAACAATAACTTGTACCTATGAAATATTTAAAAACTATTACCTAATACATTTATTCATTTAGCAATGTTTTTTTCCACATATAATATTCCAAACTTCAGCACAAAATGCTTTGTCTATGTGCAATCCAAGTACCACAGCAATCAAATTTTCTGGACTATTACTTTACAGCCAATCTAAATATTTGAAAACTTACTTTAACATTATATGAGATTTACCCCAAGAGCTCTCATTCCACCCATATCCAGGACAATAAAAGAAAATTATTACCATTTGCACTACTTTAAAGAAAGGATGTCAATGTACTCCTGATTTGAAAACAGGGATATTTCAAACTGCAGCACTATATGCACAGAGAGCTCACCAAACCATTGAAGCTTTTTTTCTGATGCTGCTTCTTATCTTACAGGAGATATCTCTTTATTGCCCTAGCATCCTTGTAAAACTAAAAGGGGATGAGAGAATTGACAAGATTTTTCATCACTCAGCTTACACTTTCAAACCATCATCTTAACAATGATTTCCTTTATCTATCTTTAGTTGCACAACTGCTCCCAGCCGCTTTACAGCACAGAAGATGTCATCTGCAATCGCACAGCAGGCAGCAACAGAGATGGCAATGGCTTGAGATAATACTATTCAATGTGAAATTCCTACTGTTCTGGACTCCTTATTGCCTGAATATTTAAAGTTTATTTGGAAACCACACAGAGCTTACACAAGAAATACATTTAAAAATTATAATTTCTCAAGCTCTGCTCTGACACAGCAAAATCTTCCTACCCAGTTTTCTGTGGCAAAAATCCTCTAAAATTTGTATCACTGTTTAAAATAAAGATTGGTAAAAGAAAAGGAAGAAATTAAAAATTCTGTCTATAAAAGAACATGACCCATTTTTTGGTTCTGCAAAAAGGCAGATATTGACAATCTGTCTTTTAATTTTCCAATAATTTTTATATTCATCAATTTCCCACACTTTGCTGAAGCATTCACAGCTTTTACAAAAAGAATACCATATAGCTCTAGTGAAAAAAAACATTTAATGCATACAAAAAATAGTCTCCATGAGGATAGTATTTAAAAAATATTTTGAATGCCACAAGTAACTTTGAAACAAGTTTTATTAGAAACATCTTGTAATGTCCCCCCTGTAGACTTTCCATATTTGCTGTTGTCACAAACTTATATTTAAATGTTAATTTTATATTCATCAGTTATTATTCACCATATACATAACACATTTTCCTTTATGTATTTCAAAGAGAGATTCTCAATATCTGTAATTAAATTTGTAACTGTATTGAACACAGTTTTTCTCCCAAATTCTGCCATTATAAGACACAGCAAATAAAAAGAGTGGGAATAAGATATAACCCACAGTGGGACTGAAGAAACACAGACCTCACTATGGACGAAATGGAAAGCTGTGCCTTCTACCTAAAGCTGTAATATAAGAATGCAGTTCTCTGATCTAAGGCAGCTGTATCAGCCATTGAATCATCGATACTGTCTAAAGCCTTGAAAAAGGACTGGACATGTAGTTGTCTTAGAAATCTTCCTACACTAATGCACATTTCTGACAAATAGCATATGCTATTATTTTTAATATATGTGGGTTTTTCGAACTATATTGCTTAGTCCTGTTTTCCAGGCATATGTACATGTGAGAATTTAAAACTAAGATCTATGAGTTCTCCCTACTGCTTCTCCCCCATCCTTTGAGTCACACAAAATGTTGAGAATATAAAGCAAAGGAATCAGCACTGCTTTTTTAGATTTCCTGCTATTTGGGACTGGTAAGAGATGTTCAAAGACAAGGAGAGAATTCTCATTTACGTGAACTTAATCAAACACTATTGGTCAAAGGCAGGGACTTCAAAAGAGGAACATGCCATCTGGAGTTGCAAGGAAACTCCTGAGGAGTTATGTCAGAAGAAAGGAATAAAGCATAACATGATTTCATAACCTTCAGAAGAGAAGAAATGGCCATTTTCTGAGTAGTTCTTGAGTGAAATAGTCCTGTATCATCTTTGTCTCTCAGCAAGTAACCCTGTAGCTGGAATCCCACAGCGTACAACATCCAAAACTCTATATTTATAAACAAGCCATTCTTACAGAAGAAGTACACAAACATTAAGCATCCTACTTGTGAAAAGTCAGTGGCTTTCCCTGTCTTCTTATTAGTCTTTACAGTGACCAAAACTGTAAGTGTGAAAACAAGAGTTTGTATACAAGTGTGCCTTTTTTCTTTTTTTTCCCTTTTCTGGCTTTCTTTAGTAGAGATAAAAGAAGGATTCAAGATGCCTCTTTTCATAGAATTCTTTTTGTGTGTGTGTGTGTTCCTGTAGTTCTATTTAGTAAGCTAAAAAAAACCCCACAACAGATAAACCTGGCTCACTGCTGTCTTCTTTTGATATGGTTTAAGGCCTTACCAAAAAAATTAATAGAATCATGGAATGGTTTGGGTTGGAAGGGACCTTAAAGCCCCCCCAGTGCCACCCCCTGCCCTGGGCAGGGACACNTCCCTGATCCAGAGTCCCTCCCCAGCTTTCCTAGAGCCCCTTGAGGGACTGGAAGGGACTCCGAGGTCTCCCTGGAGCCTTCTCTTCTCCAGGCTGAACCCCCCCAACTCTCCCAGCCCCCCCTCCCAGCAGAGGGGCTCCAGCCCTCCCAGCCTTTGATCATCTTCATGGCCTTCTCTGGACCTGTTCCAACAGGTCCATATCCTTCTTGTGCTGAGGACCCTGAAGCTGGATGCAGTACTCCAGGTAGGGTTTCATCAGACCGGAATAGAAGAATAATTATTATATTCAATAATCCACTTTTCTGCCATTGCCACATAACACACAAATGCAGCAAAAGTTCCCCGATTACGCCCGATTAAGACTATATCAATCAATCTCATTGTCAAATGGATATGCTTTATGAATGATGGATGTTTTAAAAATACTTTTAAATTACAAAAATAATTACCAATCAGTAGACTAAAGTAATCACTAACACATAGACAAGAAATACCTACTGTATGACTTCTTATAATTCCTTTTTTTTTGACTAATGTTATTTGCCAAGAAAATATACAATAACTAGAATAATTTCAGAATAGCATAGAGCATTTGATGTATTTTCTACAGCTAAAGCTGAGGATCATTAAGTATTGAGTAAATCTTGCATACCAGTATGAGAAAATGTCTGAGACCAGCAATTACTTTCCCCAGAAAGACTGCCTGGTATTGTGTTTTTTTCCTGAAGGACAAGAATGTAAGATATCTCCAATGTGTGAGACTAACGGTACATCTGCTGCAGAATTGTCTTTCCAATTGTTGCAGTAAGAGATGCTATTTAGGGATAATAAGTGAGTTTTCTCACTTTCTGTCACTTATAAACTCAGAAAGAAGAGGCAATACTTTATAAACCCCCACATCCCTCTCAGAACTACGCTCTCAAAAACACCTGCTACAGCCTTCCTATCTTGCTTGTTATTAATGTCTAAAATTGCACAGATTTATAAGGACTGTACTGAAGGAACTAATCTTTTAACACACTGGTAAGGAACCTAGCATATACCATTTTAAACGAAAAACCTTACAAATACATACTAGCTACCTCTACACTAGACCATAAAAGCCTTTTCTCTTCTTGTTTATTGGAAAAAATCCTCCATCCGGACACAATACTCTTTGAGGACAATGGTATTTAAAGGAAAGAAATTTGAAGACCTTTGAGGTCTTATGGTTCAGTAGATCAGATACAGAGTTGTTAGAATTTTAACGGGAAATAGCCTTCCAATGAAACTATTATATTTTAAAAGAATTACAAAAAAATTCTGTGACCACAGCTTTTAAAAGGTAGGCTGCCATTTCAGTCCCTTCACTCCCGCACTTTCTATTTTCTTCCATTACTTGTCAATTTAAAGCCGAGAGTTTGAAAAGTGTCAATTTTATAAAAACGAAACACAGAAACTCTCCATATAAATGCCTCTTAAGTGGGTCCAAGCCGATAGTCACAATCTTTAAGGCTTGTTTTATAGTATAAATGTCATGGATTTTATTTTTCTCCAAAATGCTATTACTAAAGCTTCTTACTAAATTCTACAAAGGGTAACATGAAACATTTATTTCATTTTTCTTTTTTTTTAATTAAAAAATATTTCATTTCTTAAATCAAAAGTTTAAATTTTTTTTTGCTGGCATAATTCGACTTGTAAAGGTTTCATGCCATATTGCCTAATGCTAACTATGTCAGTAAGATACCAGAGGGTACTGCAGTCACATACTGCTTTTTATTTACCTGTGATTTTCAACTCCAAAAGCATTGCTAAGCTTCTGCTTCTCTCTCCTTGAAAAAAACCCACTGTCTGTGAATCTTTCTCCATGCTGTCCCAGGTGCATCCTCTCCTCAATTTCAGCCAAGTTTTGCAAAGGGGTAGAAGACTCAAATATAATTAAGTTATAATAAGTTTCAGAAAAATAGTTGCACAAATGGAAAAAAAAAATCCCATTAAATGACTCTGATGAATTTACACAGAATTGGTAATCCAATATAAGAGGCAAAGCCTTCAAACAATAGGTATTCCTAACCAAAGATGCCGTGATACTGGAAAGCATGGAAAGTGATGACCCCGGATCCTTAAATGTCAGGGACAGCATGAAGTTGGTACCTCGCAAAGCTGTATGACAAGCATCAGTCCTTCTGCAGGGAGCATGATAAGAGACACCCTGCTGTGTCTCCTGATTTCGGCATTCAGTGATAACAGCTATTACCATCTCTGTGCATAATCCGGATTCTGATTTGTGCTATCTGGAGGCCTTGGGAAGAACGGAAAGAAAGTCTCCAAAGACTTTTTGCAAAAACGGACTGGATGAGTGAGCAGGACAAAGCGTGATTTAGAGATGAACACAATGTGCCTAACACTTATGGCAAAGGCATCTACTAGCAAGGGACTGCAGAGACATCTAGATACGGCACTTGGAAAACACATTACCAAAAATGAGAACACGTCTCTAAAAAGCTCCCTATTGTCTGACTGCAGGAATGGGTTGTGCTGGGACAACTGAATTACACACAGGATGTGTGTACACTTGCTGTTTGGCAGATGAGTCACACCTGGAATGTTTTAAACAGAAAACACCTCCAAAAGGCAGAAGCTGAAAAAGCAACTTGATGGAGACTCTGAGACACTTTTGCATCATGTACGCTAAACAAGTATGTTCAAAGTGGTTTTAAGTACTGATGACTAACCTCTGCTGCATACAGGAGTGTCAGCTTGACTCCTCTCCTCCTCAAACCAAGGGAAACCTCACTCAGGATAAGAACCTAAGTGAGTGGCACACAATGTACAGAGAAGCAGACAGATGCTTCTCCATTGAATCTCAGAAGCATGTCACCTTCTTTGTCTGGGTTCCTGAGTAAGTCCTCAAAACATTACTTTACATAACGCTGCCTCACGTTGCATAAGAAGTTATTCAGAAACACAGACGCAAAGAAAAAAAACATCAAGAAAGTCAAGAAAACAATCTGAAGATATTTGTGGTTCTTAGAACTGCAGAAGACATGAAACTCTCATGACTATGATGCGGTTGGGAACAGCATCATTGTTTTAAGTAACA
Source organism: Arenaria interpres (assembly GCA_013399435.1). Classification (NCBI taxonomy): domain Eukaryota; kingdom Metazoa; phylum Chordata; class Aves; order Charadriiformes; family Scolopacidae; genus Arenaria; species Arenaria interpres. The sequence goes on along the minus strand of VXAK01014260.1, from coordinate 10,809 downwards.
AAGAGGAACTGAAGCAATCCCAGGTGCAGAGTGGCCTAAACATTAATACGTACACCATGAGAAATAAGAGGACAAGAACGCAAGGGATATTGTTAACTGTTTGCAAATACTGCCCTCCAAGCCCCTCCCTCAAGAATTATACTTCTTTCAGCCGACAATCAAAACACAAATCTGGGATGCTTAATAAAAACTCTTGACTCAAGTCTTTTACTTTAATAATCACTGAAGTTTGACAATACATGATAAATAACACAAAAAAAAAAATAAAAAGGATGATCTGGTTAAGGCCTACGTGCTCTTCCTTGTAGAAATTCCCGTGCAAAGTTCGATAAATTATAAAAATCAAAATGTCTTTCTGTGACAAAGGTTGCTACTCATTTTCTAGGTGCTTAATAATCATGTCACATTGCTAAAAATTGCCAATGACTTGCTAATACTTGGCATACAAATAAGATCTTAAAAAGAACATAAAAGAGATTTTTGGATTGTACAGTTTCTAAGTTTAATTAATGAATTTTTTGATGAATGAATTTAATTAATGAAGTTTTTAATTATCAAAACAGAACAATATTTATTTCATTTTTACTTTGAAAGATAGTTATTGAGACATTGTTTACTCCCCAATTTAGATATATTCTTCAAAATAGTTTTTCCAAGATCTTTGTAATTAACCAGTATGCAAGATAAGAAAGGGAGGAAGAGGGGAAGGGAGGAAGAGGGAAAAGAAGTTGTATATTCTTCTGATTTGTTCCTGTTGCTTTAATTTTTTTCCTTTTTAGTTAATGGAATTCTTAAAGCCTACTTAAAAATCATACTAAAAAGGTTGTGTATTGTCCCACTTAATTATATTGAATGCATTACTGATACTATTGTGAATGTTTCATCTAACATGTTGCACATCAAATTATTTTAAACAGTGAAGTTTTTGTTAATAAATAATATTTGACGATAAATTTTTTCAGTTTTCACTACTTTTCAGAAAAAGATCCAAGTGAGACACAGAGTCAATTTTTATTTAGAACTCCTAAATTACATAACAAATTGCGCACTTCTAGAAACAAAATTTAATGCAGTAAGTCATATACATTTTGCAAATAAACTTTTGTTAGATATTTATAAACATTTTTTTTAAAAAGAAACTTTTTATAAATAAAATGTCATTTCTTTCTCTCTTCATAACCAAATGTCGTCACACTGACAGAATGATCCAATTACACCAGTTGCAAGCGTTCCCCAGAGTTACGGAGTCTTTTAAATCATACCATATTTTTCACTGGCTGTGTTCCTCACATCCAGCTGGACCTCCGGTGCTCACAGCAGGCTAAGCGGGCAAGCAAATCCTCAAAAGCTCAGTTTTCTTACCTAGCCTTTTATTCTCACCTACCACTTATGCCTAGACTTAGATGTTGTCCAAAGTACAGATAAATAGGACAGTAGACTATGGTTATTATGGCATGACAGATATAAAGTATGGGTGTTATGGATAGCTCAGAATGAGAAACTAAGGTCAGACCTTTGTGTGCTGGACTTCGGAACACTGGAAGTCCATTGAGACATAATCTGGGTGCAATACTTATTGGAGAAGATGTAAGAATAAAAAAATAGATAAACTATAACTTTAAAGAGCTATTACATAGCTTCTAGGAAGATGCTTAAATAGAGCAAACTTACTAACAGTTCATAAATACACACTTTCTTAAACTTACACAATTACTCGCTTATATTTTCTTACATTTATTATACTGTTACACTTTATAATAAACTGTGTAAGTTAAATATTTGAAAAATTACATTTTTGTAGCACTGATTGTTTTTTAGATTATTTTACTAAGATATCTGTTTTCTGTTCATGTTCCAGTCAGATCATTTCAAATAGCTGATTAGAAGAAAATACAGGGTTGGGGAAGTTCTTTACAAACCTTCAGTTCCATTCAAGCCACTACTGTGGTTTTGTACAGACTTTGTTGCTAATAAAAAAATACAAAAATTATCTTAAATATTTCCAAGCCTAAGTGAGCAAACTTCTTATTTCTTATTTTGAGATACATCTTTTAGGGAAAAGTCCATTTCTGTTTGAGAATATATAAACAGTGAAAGTAAGTCTCGTGGCTTTGCTGAAGTAGCACAACAAAGGCAGAAAGAATACAAATATTCTGAATCTCCTAGCTTGCCACATGTTGGGAAAAGATAGATGGTAACTATCAAAAAGGACGAGGCCAAAAAAGATACGTGAGTGGTTCTGAAAGCGTATTTGTTAGCGCTCACAACATCCAGCTAGTATTTCTACCTTGGAATAGCTGCCGTATGACCCAGGGATCACTTCCAAGTCTCACAATTTTCCACACACCATCATATATTCTTGTACTCAATCAAACATAGCCGGAATCACTATTTTAAAAAAGGAAGACAATACGATTCCACGTGTAACTTATCTAGGCTTCCTAGATCACAGAGCAGTTTGTGGCTCATAGCTTTTCAATCTACAGGCCTATTTCAGATTCAGCAGTATGGTAAGTCACTTTCTAAAACTGAATACCCCCAAGGACATGGAAAAAGATGGAAAAGTTTAGGTAAAGATAAATAGAAGTATAAAAGAAAGCTCTTGACAAACTTTACTAATAGTTACCTTACTTATTTGGAAACTCAACCTCCTTCACCATTTAATCAGCCTTCCACACCCAAATATTAATTCAACACATATTATAGTATTTTTTGTGTTAGGCTTACATTTTGTTATTTAAAGTTCACCTTTTAACTGGTATCAAGATAAAATATAAGATTTGATAAAGTAGTTGTAGACAAAACCACTCAGCTCTTTTCTAAAATCTGCCATGAAACACGGTAAGAACTTGCATAATTGGTGTGAACAAGGAAAAGAAGAAAACCAAGGCCTTGTCTGGGTTAGAGTCCAAAGGACCTCCCCCTCAAAGTTTAGTCTCTTTACTGACAATAAACTCTACCCTCATTTGAAGCAACCCATTTCTTAATACCACATATTCACTGTCATCTTTCTTACAAATTCTACTGTGGATTTTGACTCAGGTTTTAGACATTTATTTATAAGATTTAAGTTAAATCACCTGTAATTTCAGGCTGCTACTCCTGAACTCTTCTAAATATGCAAGTTAGTCATCATGCTCGCATCATTATGACGGACACCAGAAGAGGTGCCAGAAAATAACTGTCACTCTCTTGTGGGTAACTGGTCAAAAAGACGTAATTAGCGAATGTGGATGTTATTCATACTACTGCAGATGAACATAATTTAGTAAGTCAACACAGGAATCCATTCTTTCAGTGGTTAAGTTTTAGAACTTCTCAGTGTTTCAAAAAAAAAAAATCTCCATTCAAAACTATTAAAGAGGTCTCAGCATTTTCTCAAAACCCTTGTGACAGATATAGGAGTCCCTGCTAGATAGATAAGAAGTAAATAAGAAGCAGATTCTATCTAGTATAAAAATAATTATGATGGGACGATCAACAAAATGCTAATGTTTGTCATGTTCTTTTTACTCAACTTCATTGAAGGAAAATTTCATTTATGTGACTTCTGAAATGTGGAAATTTATTTCACTTTGACAGCCTACCAAGATGTTTTAAAAATACTGAAAATGCTTATTTAGTATAATGTCCTTGTTTTAAAATCTTTTCTGCTCACATTACTTTTCTATTTCAACAAAACTTTAACAACTGGTATCACAAACAGGCAGGAGACTCACATGCTACTTTACCAAAACACAGCATTAGTTTCTAGCTCCAGTGGTTCTGGAAACAACAGCCACCACATACTACCAAAACAAATCAGTCCTAACAACATGCTACAGATATTTTCAAAATTATGAGTGTTTGGCTGAGTAACATGGTAAATTCTGCATATTCAGGTAAGGCAGCCCTCCTCCAACCCTAACTAACCTAGACTAAGTCCACACAAACTGTAACCTGAATTTTAAATGTTAAACGCAAATTTTAAATTAAGTATTCTATAATTTCGGTTGGGTTTTTTTTGAAAAATTCTGCACTTGGAAGCACTTGTGCACAAAGCATTTAAACAATACCAGCACTGAATGATGCCGTGGGGATACAGAAGTAATATGGAGGTAAGTACGACATTTGCCACTGTTGGTTCCCCATTTATTAGGGGAGGGAAATGGAAAATCCTTCCAATTGCCTTCAAAGTGACTGTCTCTGTCACCTCACATCCGGTGTTAATATCAGAATGCCACCTCACACCTGCAATTGGCTGCTGAACCCACATTTCTGGCAACAGCAAACCCACCCCCACCACTTCAAGCGAGGCACAATTAATATTTCCTTGCACTGAAAAGAGACACAAGGTTACCAGAAAACCAGCATAGCTGCTGACAGTGCATAGGCATCCCGTAGCGTTGTAACACTTCTTACTAACAGCATGATCTGTGAAAATGTGTAAGCATTTCGTAACTCTGCTAAAGAGAAGCACGGAGCTGCAAAGGAGCAAACAGGAACTTATGGCTGCTCAAGAAAACATGTGCAAACAGGAAAATGTGCAAGATAAGAGAAAAATATACAAATAAACCAACAGATATGTCTGTTGGAACCAGAGGAATCCTGCAGAATAAAGGCAAAGGACGTCTGGCAAAACCAGAGCAAGTCCTGAGCCTAAAAAATAAAATAAATGATGTTGAGAGCAAATGAGATCCTCCCAATCTCTTTGAGGAGGAGGGTAAGAAGCATAAAATACAGAGAAAATAACGTGGGGGGAAGTTGCTTATGAGGGTTCATGCTTTCCCTCATTAAAGAGCTCGAGGCTGGCTGCTTCAGTAACTAAGACCATCAAGGACCCAAGCCATCAAGTGTGAGTACCATATACTCACACTTTAGGATAAGCTAAGTGCTAACTGTTTTAATCTTGTGTCATAACGACTGATAACAACTAAGTACCATGCATATTGTTCATTAATGTCAAACTAGTATAGTTTCAAAGTGTGAAGTTGGCCTGATTTATCTGCTTTCTACCAACACAAGTCTCTAACTCCCTAAATGATATACAGACACTTAAATTCAGTTGCAAGTGTCACATTCATGTGACTAGAGTTCTGTTCCTCGTTCTGTTACATACCACTAACTCCACTATAGAGCAGGAGTTGGGTAAAACACTTACTTAAAATTCTTTAAATTTGATGAAAACAGGGATAGTATTTCTTTCCTCTCTTTTCCTTCGTCCTATTTAAATTGTGGGCTCTTCTGATTAAGTACTGCTTTTCACCACGCTTAGTATCAACCACAGCAGGACCTCAGGCTGGTACTTACTTCCATCAAAACAAAAATTTTTAATGCTAACCTAACTTTTTGATAGTGGGAGGACCAGCTTCTGCAACTACAGAACCGCACATTTCATTTCTTGCACAGGAGCAGCTCTCTGCAGTGTTTTTTACCTCCCTTTGAGATTGTCCTGTCCACACATTTTCAACCCTCTCTTATTTCAGGGGGGTTACCTGTGTCCCACATACCCCCTCCAGCCCACGTCAGGGTCTGGCACCCTCCTCTCACACCATGAGTTGTGTGTGCTCCGTTACTGCAGCACCTCCTTTACCAGCATCCCCACGCTGTTTTCAACACCACCTTCTTCTCTCGTGACAGCCCTCGTTTTACAAGTCAGCGAACAATTCTGTGTCACCTCTTTCCTCTCAGTCATTCTGCTCCCTCACCCCTTTTGTTCTGGGAGATGAATCACTCCAGATGCTAATACGCTTCACTCCACGGTGAAGATGGGTGAAGATGAGAGACGGGACACGCGACACTGGCATGGCTCAACTGTTCAAACATGGCATGACGTTGTTTGAAAGATATGAAGCTATGGCTATGCTAAATAACAGCAAAGACTTTCATGTGTCACTTGTTCTCCTTTCAGTTCTCTAATTTCCTATAAAATCGTAAGACTCTATGCTAAAAATTGCCCCAAAATAGAATTTTTCACAAAGTTCCCGTACTGGAAAACAGAAAAGGAAACCACATAGAAAGGAGAGCAACCTTCAAACTTGACTAATCAGATGTCTTCCTTCCACACTAACTTGGCTATTCAAAAATTGAAATTTTACCTATACAACCAAGAGATAAAACAAAGGATTAAGATTAAATAATACATTGCATATTCACCAGATACCAAAAGATGCATAGAGTGTGCAACTAATGTATCTCCAGCAATTAAAAATTCAGCTATATGAATATTGCAATAATTTAAGTTTTTAAATTATTTACCTCCAAGTGGCAGAAAAGATCACTATTTAAAAATAACATGCAAGATGCAAGTAATGAAAAATTCATGTGAAACAGCAATCTTTAAGACTTGAGCTCACTTTATGCAGAACTATTGATGCTAAAAAATTCCTACCAAAATTCAAGTCATTGGAAAAAGAAATTTTATGACTTGTTCCATCAATTCTTAATCTTCAGTTTTATTCCCTCTGAAGTATACCAGCAAGCTGTATGAACTCAAAAAAAGGATAAAGAGTTGCCGCCTACATCAAATCACAAAGGAGAAAATTAAATTCTTTCTGAACCACTCCCTTTTTCCTTCCATTTGCCCCTCTAGCCTTTCATTTTCTGCTACACTCCCCCTCTCAAATTTCCCAATGAAAATAAATGCTGGATGGCTTTGTGTCAGAAAAATCATCTATACTGCATTTTACTGTATTTGCTGCTTAACATATCCCAACAGCGAACCTAACATTTAGAATCTATCATATCAACATAGTCATCATGATCCAAGCTGCAAATAATAGAGAGTGTCACTGTCAATTTTGCTTTCTCACACTTCCTTCCCTTCACTTCATCTGATTTTAATAATCCCTGTCAAACCACAAACAGTCCAAATTACCTTCTTGACACAGAAGCTTTCAAGGAAGAGACAGAATCTCAACTTTCATTTAGCGACTACAAAAGCAAGCTGTCCGACTGGACAAATATTATTTCCACTCTTGACAATCTCTACAGTAAAGCATGCTTTTTAATTTTCACTGAAGCTGCCAAGGGTTTGATATAAGCTTCTTGTTTAGCGTAGATTGACTCACAGGATTAGCAAACCAACAACTGTAATTGTGTTTAAAGAAGCCAGCACTTTCAAGTCAAAGAAAAAATTGCTTGCAAAAGGTGACAATTGCATGTCATAAGCTAACTGAATTAAGAAAAAGATTATACAAATAATTTCAATTTTGTAGATCTCACAGGATCTGTTTCAAGATCATTTTACATTTATAAGATTGACCAAATGGTTGCTGCTAACATGTAATATAAATCAGAATTTCAAGGAGGACAACTTTATATTCAACTACATCCTCAACAACCTAAGAAAGGTTAGCACTTGACAACAGGAAATATGTTCAAGGCAAATAAGCTTCCACAAAAGAAAGTGATCTATAATCATTTTCCTCTCTGTTGGCTTGCCTTCAAAGTAAGCTTGATAACATAAGTTGCTGCTTCACATATATCAGTTTAAAAATAATTGATTTCTCTGATGAGGCACAGTATTATATAATTAGCATTCTATTTGAAGTTTATGTGGATTAATCAAAGCATAATACATTTTTATATAAAATATTTTCTTCACATAGACACATCAGTCCCTCTAATCGTCTGGAAGTCTATTGCTTCATAGTATTTTGACTTATTTAAAGTTGCAACCAGGTTTGAAGCATCACTAGTTTTAAAAAAAGAAAAGAGAATTACCAAGCTGCTTCCCATCAGAAGACTCAAGTTAAGTATTGTTTAAATACCTCAGATTGCCTGTCCCATGCACAGGCCTAATTTTAGACTAATCAAAGCTGCTTTAAAAGATTCCTTGGTAAAGTCAGAATACACCAAAACAATAAAAGCTTTTCTTTGAGGAATCCATAACACCACTATGAAATGCAGAGGTATATGCCTAGGTGGTTTCTAGAGTTCCAGAACAAGAAAATTATGCTTTCTAGCAATACAGCAGCATATTAGTGTTCTTTTAACAGTTTGGGCTCGCAACTGGCTCTCCATGATCACTCATCTTCATGGCAAGACATCCTCCTGTTTGGTTTTTTATTCTGTTTTTCTTCCTAGTGAAGACTAAGAGCTTTAACAGCTTACTATATTTTTCTCCTTTAGCACTGCTAGCCAAAGCACTATTTTGATACTCAGCAGTATATTGATTCTACCATATGAGGCATGCATCAATTTGGACCTGTATGTTCTTTTATTATAAAAGAATTTGATCAAAAGATCACTTAAAGGAGAAAAAAAATATCTAGTAACACAGACCAGTGGCATTCTCATTTTTAAGTAAAAGGACATTGATTTAAGCCTCTTAAAGTGCTTAGTCTTGACTATGTCTTGACTTCTAGTTAACTATCAGTTTGAATCCAGAGCAGAATTCATAACTGATACAGCTAGCTTTACGCATCAAATAAGCACAGATTATATATCATTTAGCATGTAAGCACTGCCAAACATTATGGAAATAGGAGACAGGAGATACATCTGTAGAACAGTATATTAGAGTACAAACATACTGACTGATACAAAAGTGCATCTACATCACATCTATTTAACAGTAATTAAAATACTGGTACAAAACTAAACCTTGTGTCTAACGGGTTTGCAGTTCTGTAACTATCATGGAAGCTAGATTTTTTAATGTACCTTTCGCTTGTTTCTGAAGAAGAAAGAAAGGAAAATAAAGGAATGGTTACAGTGAAAGGAACCTCCTTCTTCTGAAGGATCTCTTAAACTATACTCTCACACTCCAACCCAAAGCTCCTTATCACAGGGCAACTAAGAGTCCTGCGGCTCATGAAACAACATCTCGTACTTCACAGTGAAGCTCATTTACCCCTATACTGTTAGCCTGTATATACCATGAAAATACCATTTGCGTGTGATTCAAGAATATTCATGGAGAACCATAATACATTCTACTATCTCTTCTGGAAAGATGCTGTGTCAAGAATACGATTTCAAAATACGGTAAAGGCAACAGCGTTGAAATACGGGAGAGGGACTCATAACAAAATGCATTCACACAGGGGAAAAAAATATCTTTCTTTGGAACCAGACCAGGTCATAAAATACTGTGCAAAAAGGAAAAGCCGATTTGTGATGCAAAATGTTCCTCCTCCCTACCATCTTGAACAACTACTGTAATGATATTACTAAATTCTCTAGTGCAGAAAGCACTTAGCCTTTGGTTTCACGATTAAGAAGGCAACCATTCATAAATATCTTACAAGTGAACACCACGCACTGTGGTATTTCATACATAATTACAAGACTCAAATGAGTTGTGCAACCAGGCAAGGAGTAGAACTACAGTGTAAACAATGTGTGCTACTTGCCTATCACATGAAATAAATCTTTTGCTTCAGAACACATCTGGACTGAAAAGGAAAGATCTCATTTTTCTTAAGGAAGACTACATTGAAAGTTTGTACAAAGAAATAGAGAGGGACATCACAGGCTAAAGGAAGAGTAAAAACTTTTTTCTAGGGTCACATTAACATTTTAGCAAATTTTATAGTATTTTACAACCTTTGCAAAGTTAAAAATGAATAAGCCATGTAAGATTCAACCCAGAAACTTATATTACAATCAATTCTTTAAGGTTCAATCTATATATTTTTTAATTTAATTGCCAAAAACTGAGCACTATAACAACTCTACCAGAATATCTTTCAGAAGCATGAGTTGTGGCGAAATCGATTTTTAGCTAAGAGTTCTGTGACGAACCTTAGAGTTTCAACTATATTCTATTAATCTGTAAGAAAAATTATGCTTGCTGTGACCCGCCAACAGCAGGTGGTCCCAACCCAAGATTCCCTTCACTAGTACATCACCAGGAAACAATATGGAGGATGTTAAAAGCACAACAAAACATCCAATGAGAAAAGCAGTTAATGGTATGTATTCTGAAAAAGGGAGAAAGAGTTCAGGGATAGAAAAGCTAGGGAGTGTTTACTGAAACAACATATTTTTCCTAGATAGTATGGTAATAAGTGGCATTACAATATCCTGCCTCATGCTAACCTTTGGAGCTGAGCATTATTCAGAAACTTTAAGTTTGTTCCATATTAAGGGAACCAGAAGTTTATTGCATTGCAAGTGTATATTATGGAATGGCATTGAACAAATAATTTGATTTTTAATATCAAGGCAGACTGGAATGGTTTTTCTGTTTTTCTGTTCTGTCACAGTGTGCACTAGGGATAGGTTTATTATAGGGAAAGAACCAGGTGGTCTAAATTCCTCACCAACCCCTATATTTGCATTGCCCTACGTAACTCACACGCCCCCAGTTAAATGGCATGAGAAGAATTAAAAATATTGTAGAGTCAACTATTCATATTTCAAATAATCCACTTTTTTATCTCTACTACTGGATCATATAGCTCCCTAAGCCACCCCTTGGAATGATTACAAGTTTTTATTTAAGTTTTATTTTTGTACTATTATGTACTAATGGCAACACAATCAAAAGAGTGGAGAGAAATAGATTGACTATACTGAGTAAAGACCCCATTTTTTGACCCTTTCTTCACAGGGTCAAGAGAGTTTATTGGAGTTTTCTGTATAGTACAAAACAGACTGTATTCTGCTCCAAAAGTAATAAATATTAGGGACTGTTTCACTTAAGGAAATGCTACAAATTACAATACACATTTCAAAAACAGTGCTCTAGATTAGCTTCCACAATAACCATGTAAGTCTTTACCAGAGAGATACCTTATTCAGGCTTCTGACAAAATGTCCTGGTTTCAGCTTGGATAGAATTAATATTCTTTCTAGCAGCTGTGTTTTGGATTTAGTATG
>VXAK01014259.1:10649-28855 GCA_013399435.1 Arenaria interpres | reverse complement strand
GAGTGTTATAATGTTTCAATATAAAGATGGTTTCAATTAAAACATTCTGAGCAGTTTTGCACACTAACCACAGATACCAGCAAGCATGTAAAATACTCCTTCAGATAGTCTGTTGGGAATTATCCTGGCGAAGATATTTACTTTAATATGCGTGTGCAGGCAACTCCTGACACTAATGGAAATTGAAAAGTTATTGTCAAATGCAACTAATTCGAGACTTTGGGGAATACCTGGGAAATGCTTCTGACAACTTAGAAATGCCATAGTGCATTAAAGCCACTTTTTTTTTTTTTTCCCAATTTTCCATAATTTCAAACATCCTGGCTCCTTGCAGATGTTAATCTAAACATTACTAAAGCTTTTCAGCACCGGGTAGATAGATCTCAGATAATATGTTTAATTATAAGTATGCAAGCATTTCAAAGGCAAGCAGTGTTTATGTGTTCTTCTGGATCAGGGCATAAAATAGCACAGATTATATGGGCAGTTCACTCTGACAAATCTAGCTGTGGTGCTTCAGCTCCAAACTCCAGCTCACAAATCAGCACATTAGCTTACATCACTGATTAAGAAGTGATTTTAAATTAAGACACCAGAACACCAGTGTGAGTGACTGTGGTATGGGCATGTCTCCCGGTCTGCCTGCTCTCCAACGGGTCAATAGCCTCCCCAAAAATGGCTGCAGTGAACAGCCAGTAAAAGGGAAACCTCTTCACTTGCAGCTGTTTCCTCAGTTGTCGCAGGGGAATTTAGGTGGGGTGGTCACAAGAAATGACCTACACCCTCAGTGACATATAATCTAGAATTTGTTTGCTCAGCAGGATGGGCATAGTGGGTGGATAGTGGTTTCTACTCTAAGACTTCCCTCTTGTGACACACACATGCCCTGACCCTCTGGGCCAGTTCAGACCGGGACTGGGACACTCACTCTCACTCCTTGACTGGACAGGTCCTTGCTGGCCACCCAGCCCCTTCGTAAAGCACTTCCACCTCCCTTAGCCTTCCACACAGTGTAGGAGTCGATGGAGTTTTTTCCCACCAACCATGACCTACTGTCTTAGCTATTTCTTTCTTGATATAGTAGATTGTTGGCATATGCTGCCAATGGCTTTGCTGATGGTGTAGCCCCAGGCCAATCTGTCTGACTTCCTCCCTTCAACCAGGATTTTTTTAATTCTCTGATCTTCAACTCTAAATATATTACAAGAATGTGAAGTTATCAGCATTTACCTAACAAAGTTCTTCTGTCATTTTTCTTTTCCAGGTGATATCAGATTATTTTAGTCAGATAAAGTCGGGCAGAAGTAGTCAAGGTCTCACTCCTCTGAGCATTGCCTTGGCATAAGCTACACCCCTCAGCAGCAGACATTTACCAGAAATATGAGGAAGGACAAATGAAAGTGGTTTTACAAGATAATCCACGATACAATAGATAAGTGAAATAACAGTAGGACTGCTGGGATAATACTCAGCTCTTCCACTTTCCACTTAAACAAAAAGAAGTACTGAGGCTCATTCTTGTTTTGATAATCTCCAGTTAAAGGCTGTAAATCCTACTTCCACCATCATTTTTACCTTGTGTGTCTTTATAAGTCACTTTAATAGGAAATGAAAAGTATGTTCCTGACACATCCTCGTATAGTTTCTGTGACAAAATAGGAGAGAAAAATGTGGCTTCTATTTAAATGATCAACAGGCACTCAATGCAAACAGCCATAACAGCAGTGAGAGAAGAATATTTTGTAACTTTCTCTCTTCTAGTTATTTTATTTGACCGATTTCCTTCCTGGGCATCACTGCATATCTATGGTGTTATCAGACTCTACCAATTATGTTACTCCATAGGGATGTAGCCTGCCTTCTAGCCTTACCTATGCAGAAGACATCACCAAAATCATAAGATACTTAGAATAATTTATATCTCTTCCTGCCAATATAGACAAAAATTTCTCTTTTTTTTGTTTCACTTCGTCATTACGCATAACTGCTAATTCCTTCTTACTTGGATTAAGGCAGTAGGCAGTGTCTGTCCCCAAATCCCACAGTCTGTTAAGGAGATATTCTGGATGGTCTCAAAGTCATACTGACTAGACAGAACTGTAGAAGTCAGGAAACCCAAATCCTTTTGTCTGTATTTGAAAGACAGAACTTTCCCCTGCATCTCGCTTTGTCTTTGCAAAGCAGATACAGAAATGTGCCATGGAAGAAATTCAATCCACACCAAAATGAACACCATTTCACTTGATGAGTTTCTGCTTCATGAATGGGAAAAGGAGATACAGCAAAAGTACTATTGACTTGCTTAGTCCTGCTGTCTTTTTCTTTTGCAGTTGCCTTTTCTAAATTGTTTACTGGCCAAGTAAGCATTGCTTGAGACCATTCATTGTACCTTATGCCCTGGGTAAATTCTGTTTGCTAACACTTAGTTTATAAAACTTGCACCTCTTTGTGTCTAGGTAATGCTCTCTCTCTGAGATCCGTCATTTTGTGGTTTCTTTCCCAGTCTTATGAACATTTTTATGATTATTCCATTAATTGGGACAGGTTGCAAACTGGGGAAAGCAGACAAGAACAGTTACAGTTGCTCGTATTTTGCTATGTCCCATTTTCTTTTGGTGTGTTCTTTTAATTTCTGTCCTTTTTCCCACCTTTAATAGGGTAAAAAAGTTCTCTGCACCTATAATTTCTTCTTATTGAGTCAAAAATACAGGAAATATAGACAAGAAAAAGTAGAGCTGTAATAGCAATAACAGCTTATTACTGGCAACCAGAAGCTGCTGTTAAAATAAGGCTGCTGTTGTATTGCATGCATAGAAAGCAGAGCACCAAGAAACACTTAAAATGCAAAAAATACTCACTTGCTAACTAACATCAATAATTAGAATAATCAATGCCCTACTCTTGAGGGTTGCCAAGCATACACATTCGATATTAACTTCAGTAATGTGAAGGTGTTCCTCAAGATGACTCTGTAAATGGAAAGGAAAAACACAATATTGTATTTACTGACCATTTTCCTTGTGGAATTTGCCACTCAGAATTTGCATTCATTGCACTGTTGACACTCTGTCAGGTGATCCAAACTAGGTCTGTCACATATAGATACAAATCAGTTTAGTGACAAAATTTGAACTGTTGCTTGAACAACAGGTTTATACTAAGAGTAAGCAAATTTTTATGCAGATAGTAAGCACATTGAAGTCCCTGTGTCTCCAGCATTCCTTTTGCAAAGTTTAGGGAGAAATTTAAGACTGTAGTCTGTGAACTAAAACTTCTGACGTCTTGATTCACATTCCTTTCTGCCACATTGATGTAGGTCTAGTAACTATTATCCAGACAACTGTATATGGAGATGTTGAGAGTAGCTCCTTACTAGTGCCACAGTATGGTTTGCACTGATAGATGTCAAAGATCATTGTCCAAACTATAATTCAGATCTTCTTCATATTCAGATTTCTTTCTAGCCATAAGCATTTGCAGCTTGAATTAAATGGTGCTTTAATACTGAGCTTGATGGCCGTTTGGTGAAAGGGGCTTTAAACTAAAGTGCTGCTGACACCTGAACAGGTAATGAAAGAGAGATAACGTAGCTCAAGTTACAACATTGCAAAACAAGAGATGCATGTGCAGCTTTTCAGCTGCTTATGCAATTACCTTATTAAGAAGCCACCTTCTACTGCTCTAGTGCTGTTCTGCACCACGGCCACTGTCCTCCTTCTCTCCCTGGAAGGAGGTTGCCTTGAAAGAGTAATTGAGAGATGCTAATTTATGCTTGCTTTTGCAATGAAGACAAGCCTCAGTTCATAACCACTGTAGAGTTTGTCTTCTCTATTTTCCATCCTTGTTAGGTGCAGGTTGAAAAGGTGAGTTGAAAAGGTGAAAACTGCACATATCGTATGTCTTGCTTTGAATGTTTATGATTGCATTCATGTTTATACAAATGTAAGCTTGAAAGGAACCTTCTAAAGCCATCATCTGCTTCAAGACAGGAACAATGAGGCCTCAACCACTGAAGATAATGTTTATCTTTGCTGTTCTGGAAAAACTTTCAATGATAAGGATTCTACAGCTTTCTTAAGTAGCATATTCCATTGCTTGGCTATGTTGTTAGAAAGAACTATTTAATATCTAGCTTCAGTCCTCCTTCTGAGTTTTAAAACTCTTTTGTCTTACCCTAATGTCTTGCTTTAGTCTTGTCTATTCTACCATAGACAAGCTTCAGTTTTTTTTTTGCTTCCTGGGTTTTGCTGTCCTTTTCTGGATGTGGGCTGACCCACTCTTTCTTAAAATGTGGAGTTGTTAGTGAAGCAAAGTTAGTAGTTCACTTTGTTAGTGAAGTACTGGAAAGAGTAGAGCCGCTTATACTTGCAATTGTAAAATAAAATCCATTCACTCCCCTGCACGGAGCATGCTCAATACAGAGAAAATCACAGGGGGGAATATTATCGACCAAAAATCACCAAAACTCTCTACTGTGCTTCTCTTGATAGTAATCTTTTCCCAAGGATCTAAAACCTGACAAAATTTAGGGATAGCAAAAATACATTCCTGACATGAAGAGGAAGTCCTTGCCAAACAGAAAGCTGCAATGCCCAGCACACAGGAACATTCAAATACTAGGTCTTAACATTTCCACCTTCCTCTCATAAATGGATCTATTTTGATTGTCATTCTCCCACGCCAAACTTCTCCTGAAGTCACCAGTTTGAAGCAGAGTCCTAAACAGAAAATATTAGTCAAAAATATTGAAATTTTGTAGACTTGAAGGAGCTCAAAACAGGCAGTGGGAAAGCATTAGAAAATTTTGCTGTATCTTGTTCGAAATCGGGTTTGTTTACCTTTAAATAAACATTTTAAAAACCTTTTAGTCTGGTAGGTACATAGGCAAAGAAAGGAACCTGTCAAGCAAATCAACAAGCAGACATAAAAAAATGAACACAGAATATAATTTTACTTTAACTAAAGGGTTTCCTCTGAATTTGTATAAGGCAGCAGAAGCCTGAGCCAGCAATTGAGTCTTGGAAATTAAAGCTCTGTTTCCTTCCTTCACATTTTGTTATAGCAAAGAGTATTTATGCCAATCTTTTTCATAAATTGTAATGCATTTGGAAATAGTTGGATGAATGTCTGTCAACAATGACAGCTTTAGAATTCCAAATCTGTGATCTGAAAATGCATTGAAAGGTGAAAAGCTTAAGCAGAAAGGAAAACAGATTATCATCACACTGGAAGGCAAGTAACATTGGGGCAAAAGTGGATAACCAAGTTGAGGTACTCAACAATGCACTTAAGAAAACTATATCTGATCAAAATAATGAAAGAGTAGGCAATTTCAGTAGTCCACTTGAGGCAAAATCTTAAGACACTGGTCTTAAGACTTCTAGGAATTGCTATTGAGAACTTTGGGGAATGACTCATCCAGGGTGAACTAATAAAAGCACTACTGTCTGTGTGTTAAGATTTCAACTCTGAAATAGTTAGTTACTCTTACAACAAATAACATTTACATCATAACAATACAAAACACTAGTATCTTACCCGCAGTGTTTTTTCAACATTTAAACAGGAAAATATTTTCAATAAAAAGTCTTATCTTCCTGCAACTGCCACTCTTTTATTTCTATAAATATGAACCCCTATCTTTTCTTCTTTAAAATGTCTGCATTCCAAAATTGAAAAGTATCCAAAGCTGGTTGGGAATTTTTTAATTTATTGAAACTATAGCTTAAGCTAAACCTATGGTTACTTTGCAAGCTGGGCCATTTGCGTGGAAGGAGTTGGGGAATGACTGTAAGAATAGTCATATTTTCTATTGTGAAGACAACTTGCAAGCAACCTGTTCCTCTAATGACCACTGGTTGTGAAACAGTGAAAGAGTTCACCTCTCTTTACGGTTTCATAGAGAAGTTACTGCAGAAGAATGCTGGAGCTTGTACCCATTCCAGCTGGCTTTTCTACTCTTCTTATGAAGACAGTTCCTACAGTGCACTGTAGTTTACACAGCAAGCCTGTTCTTTCAGTGGAGAAGCTGATTGAGGTAGCATGCTACTGAAGCAAGGAATGAATATCGGGTGAAAGAGTAAGCATCAAGGCTCCAGCTTCTCCAGAAGGAAAAAAAATTCTGGCAACGTTGAGGAACGAAAGGTTCTCTCACTTTAGGAAATAAGATAGTGCTCCTCCAAAGAAGAGAGAGTTCAGCTCTGGCATAGCAGATTTTCCTTTCTTTAGCTGTAGGATCGTAACAAAGGTCAGGAAAATTCTAGTCAGCTGGATGGGCCGCAACGTATATTTGATTTTTTTTCAGTAATTCGATGTGGGGTATTTGTACATGTGTGTTGGTGGGGAAGGGTCCTCCCAAATCCCCCCCAATATATGGAACCTCTAAGACTTCTTACAAAAAACTTAAGCTTAAAGCTCAAGATGGTTATGAGATAGCAATAAGGAAAGAGCTGGGGTGTTAACTCCCAGCCGTGAGTCCCACATAGCTCAAGAAGAAACTCTTTGTAGCCACAACAGCCAGCCGGGGTCATCCTTCTGAGCATCTCTGCAAGAGGTACATCTATCATTCAATCGCTCTTCCCAGACAGTCCATTTCAAAGTTTATTTTTAGAAGTCTCTAGAGATGCCAAGACCTGCCGGAGTCTCTGGTACACCTGAAAACTGTGGCTCACCTGTCAGATTAGGGGGAAACACGATGTCAGTATTAGAATGAGGCAGAAGTTTTAGGGGATCAGAAGGGAATATGCACATGAATGATTCTGTAGTCATCTTTTTTATTCCCACTATCTATTGACCCTATGACTGTTTTTTAAAATCATGGAAACATATGGCCATTCTGGATGTTCTTTACCTATTTTTCTATTATGTTCCGTGGAAACACAGGCCTAAAGTTATATAGTACCCAAAATACCAGCCAGAACTTGCGTTTTACCCTTAGTGACTGGGAAAGGCAAATGATTTTCCTGTGTTTCAGAGGAATTCAGGTCAACAAGGTTAAGGAAGCCATTTTGAGTTTGTACCACTGGAGTCAGATCTTGAAGCCGTCCCTGTTATTGAACACAAACCATCCAAAATGCCGATGTTCAAAAAGCAGTATGAAAACAAGGTGTTTATGGTAGCAGACCCGTGCTGTTAGGGACACACACAGTTTCATCTTATTCTTGATAAACTAGAACAGGAGAGGTTTGTCAGAGCAAATCTTGAGGATCAGATTGAAGTTGTTTATCAGCTGTGATTTGTTCGGAGCAGAAGGACTGGCGATAAAGTCCATTTTTGTAGTTGTGGTCAGTTTTGTTTGACTTGATTCTGCAGGTAAGAACTGTAGATAAAAATTATTTTTTGGTCCTGAAACCTCAGAAACTGACTGAAGAACTTAACAAGGAGCTGTTACTTTCCTGGCATGGGATTTATAGCTACTTTTTATTGGGCACCTTAAATGTTTGGCCGCTGTTTAGCAACAGCATAAAAAAATTAAAAGTTATAAAATTGTCTAAATGAAGATGCTAAACATAACCATGGGAAGACACATAAAAACCAAATGCTTAAGCCTTCATTTAATAGGATATTCAAGCATTATTTTTTTAAGATGTCAGTTAAGTGGCTGATTGGATGTGAAAACTACTATAAATGAGCACACTACAATGCAGTCTGTAGAAATCTCTGCTCATTATTTGGATAAATTAAACTTGGGAAGATGTAACAATGACTTACGACTGATGTTAGAGGAAATTAAACACTTGTACACTTGGTAATCTTGGTTGCAAATTGAAAAGCTGAAGACATCCTAACTGAGTAAAAAACAACACAGGAGTTTCATTCATTCTTTGTGAAAAAAAGGCCATGATCCTCTCCCCCTTCCAACTTCAGCTTCCATTTTTCTGAAGACTTGTATAAAGCAAAGAAAAAAATGCCTTATTTAGCAGGGCAGAGTCATTAATGAGACCTGAAAAATTGCAAGCCAGTAAATACATATTATTTTTCTCCAGATTCTTGTTTACAAACACCATAAGACTGCAAGAATTTATGCCAGTGTATGTACTAAAGTAGAAAAATATTAGGGTTGTGTCTCAACATTTCTTGGTGGTGTTGATTCCTTTTTCTTTATATGGGTAGCATTGACTGAGGGTAGAGAACAGTCACTCTTCATACGAAAGCTGACTGGGGGAAAATGGGGTAGCTCCTTGCAAAGTGGTTGAAATCGCTAAAACCATGGAATATCCCATCAGACAACTTGCTTTAAAACTTGCCTAAATCAGGAAACTATTTTAATACAGTAGCTTTGTGTACTAAAAAAGAACTAAAAAATCCCTAAAGGTTAATTTTTTTCAGCATTTGACATCAGTGAATTGTCTAGAAAATTGTCTTAATAGGGATTTATTGAATCCATGACTAATGCTATGATGGAATCGTCTGGAATTATACACTATTTTACCAACATCAGTCAGTCTGGAGAAGAAGTTCAGCCTTTTGAGAAGTTTGTCATATTCTGTCCCTTTCATTCTTACATTCTTACATTAGCCTTTGCAGTTCTTCTGACAAGGCCACAGGGAGAATCATTTGTGCAATTTTATTTGTGTATTTTTTGTGATGTTCCCTTTCCAACTGGAATTTGGTTGTTGTTTTGAAGTTTTCTGAAATAGAAAGAAAAATCGCAAATCCCTAGAGAACAAAGAAAATCGAACTATCATGAATCTTCACCCAGATCCTAGCCTACAATTCTAGGCCTTTACTCTTGACCTGTGTTTCTCAAGTCAGCTCCTATTTTTAATTTCTTACTTTTTACAACATGAATGTCACATAAATGCAAAAACAGAGTTTCTGTATTTCTGGATTGCTTTATAGTTAAAGGAAGACTTCCTTAGGGTGTTGGGCAAATAGACTTTTTTTACACTTAGATTGAGACATAAGACTAATACCTGCTTGCAATATCAAAATCATTGTGTTTTGGTTAACATTCGTAACAGCCAAATAGGCTGAAATCTAGAAAAAACCACCATATTTAGCTGAGTAGATAGTGCTTCATTTAAATTCAATGGTACTGGATGATTTCTCTTTTAGAAAGCTCTGAATGTGGAATGCATAGTTACATTAAGACTATTCCAATGCACAATAAACATGCATTTATTCAGTCAGGAATGTGCCCATGTTAGGTGTCTCCCATCTATCTGCCTTACACCTTATATATTCTTTTGCTTCTTCTCATTCTTATTCATTCATGAAGTTCTCTGAATTAATTACTAATGCCAAAAGGATTAATGAAAACCAAATGGGTTCCAAAGCCTTCTGCAAAAAATAGCCAACATTCTGCTTTTAGAATGTTAGTTTCAGAAACAAATGCCAAAAAGAATAAATCTTCAAAGGTCACCATGACTGTTACCTTATGGACATTTGCACAACTCCTGTGCAACAGCATCTCAAAACAAACATAATTTTCAGAAGCCATCAAGCTTTTTTCAGAGGTTCCTGAATGACAGTCAAACATCAGCTATTCATCCATGTGCAGACTACAGGATTCAGCATATATTATCTTATGAATTGCTGAAATCCAAGGAAAATGGTGCTAAAAAATGAGATGTCATCACAACTGTGATTTGCCTGTTGCTTGTGAAGTGCTAACATTCCCAGCTTGATTTAAAAATAGTATTTCCTTGATTAGAACATTTCTTTTTTTTATATATAAACTGGACATCATTAAAAACTTAATTTTCTAGCATCATTGTCTGAAAAAACGACTAATGCTGAGCAAGTTCATCAATACATCAGATGGACACTTTCAAGCACTTGTGATAAGTGACTGAAATGTGTTCCTAGGAACAATAGAACAAGATGGAGCCTTCCTAGAAGTCATCAAGAACTATTTCTATCATAGTACCTTTTTCAAAATTAAAAAGTTGAAAGATCACCTTTGAGGCAGTTGTGTTCTCTTTCTGCTCCTTTTGGAAGGCCCACTGCTCTAATCTCGGTTCTACTTTGTCTCTAGCATGACGTATGTATAGATAGCAATCAGACTTTCTCCCTACCTTAATGTATGAGAATGGAAAAGTCACACTTTTTGTGTTGCTCCCTAGATCATCTCCGTGTACCTGTTGCACTTACTGCAGTTTGAGGCCACCCTTACTGAGTTTCCCTGACTAGAACTGTCTCTGAGGTTCCCAGTGAGGTTTATCACCATGGCCTTGTGCAGGAAAGTTAATATGTCTCTTTCTATTGCAATCACTTGCCTAACACTTCACATTTATTTTTCTCATAGTAAAGTCAAATCTCAATACTTCTGTGATGATTGAATTCACTGAGGTTAGCCATGTTTTCCCTTGCTTTCAATGAATAAACCCCCAGCTTATCAAGTATACTTCTACAATTAATTTCTGATTACAGGCAATCTTGTATTTTGGATGCATCTTGCATTTTTCATACCCACATCCTACCATTCCAGTTATCAAGTTCACCCAAGCTTACATGTAGGAAACATTTTGCACCTTAAACCTTCCAAGGCTTGAGCCTTCTGTTGTGTTAAGTCCATTTCCACTGCCTGTAACACTGCTGTGTTACAGGCTCTGGGTCTGCATTCTCCTGGTCCAGACTCTCCTGAGCAAAGGGATAGTCCTGAAAGACTAAACAGACCAATGAATAAACCCATGACCCCAGGTTAGGGGTCGTACCTCACCTGGTGCATCTAAGACCATACATATAGCTGTAGTGATGAGATGTGAATGCAACAAAATAAAAAAATTAAATTCATCTTGCAGTCCCCACTGCTCACTTTTGGGTGGTCTCAGACATAGATCAGACGTGCTGAAGTCCAAGTGCTGAGGACCACAGTACACAGTGGGAACTGCTCATAACCACACTGCAGAGACGCCCGCTGGGAAAAAAAAAAAAAAATAAAAAATTGGGGAAAAGGGAACGTGATGTCAAGTATATCTAGAGCAGAAGTGTGGAAACTAAATACTGCCACCTCGTGACCTGATAGGGGAACCATCAGGATGGGGGCCGTGATGAAGTGTCCCGCAAGGGACAGACAGCATCCTTCCCCATCCCGTCCCTGGGGCCACCACCAATGTCCAGCGCCCTGGGCTTTCAATGTCCAGAAGAAGTCGGCTTTCCCCTTGCACCACAGCTGGCTGCAAAGGTGCCTCCCAGTCTGCTCTCAGGTACGGGGTGAGGAATACATCCATCACACCTCTCAGGAGGTCTCAGCAGTGGGTTTAGCAGGAATCTGGAAGGTGTTTTCCTGAACAGCCATGATAAGCTCAGACTGAAGGAGTGTTTTCTCTTCTTTATACCCCTGGCTAGAAAGAGACAAAGTGCTGGTATGCTTTTTTGCACTTCTGTTGCAGCCCTACCCTCCCCATCACAGAGCAGGCAGTTTCTTGCAGTAATAAGCACTGGGAAGCAGCCTGCAGGACACCAGCAAGGCTGGCACGAAGGCAGTTTTGTCTGGGTGTGAGCTTGTGCCCTGTGAGTTTTGGGAATAAGGATAGGAAGATGTAAACCACGATGAAACCCAACTTCCTGGTTTATACAGCATAGTCCTTAATTAAATCAAGTGATTTTGATATCTCCCACCTATAGGTGGTACGGTAGGAAAAAGCATACAGTTTGCACCTGGAAAACATGTGATTGTACCAAACTTATGGCCTTGCTTTTGAATACAGCCGTTACAGTGTATGTGTCACTTATCTTTTCACGTCAGATTACATCCATTTGTAGCACAAATGGGTCCCTGTCAGAAGGTTAGTGGTAGGAAGGCCAAGTCTGCAGTCCAGCACACGCCATTCTGTAAAGACTTTGGTAGTGGCAAGTCATTAGTGACATCTTAGGTCCTAATGCTGGTCCTACTGGTTTCCTATATTTCCAAAGCTATAATGAAATTGTTATCTTGCCTGCACTTTGCATACTCCCAAGTGCTTTAGGTTCCCTATGATAAATGAATTCGGCCAAATGGGCTTGTATATTCCCTTCCTATAACTTGCAGTCCTTTTTTTCAAACCTGAGAAATAAATAAATATTATTACAAAATTATCTATGGCTTCTACAATACAAAAGCAGTTAAGCACAGGCATCAAATCTACTGTCTATATTCCTCTTTTCTAACTTGAAAATTAGGTAGAGATTTCTGAATTTACATTTGCTGTCACAGTAGATGTTTCTTTCAGATACTCCATGCACCAGTTAGTTAAAAATATAATCAAACTACAAAAAATAAAAATTATCTGAGATCATACAGAATTCCACAGAATGATTCAAAACCTATCTTTTCCGGTTGCAGGTTAATGGAGGTCAGGAAGAAGGTGGCCAATCAGTCACTTGCTGTCTGCAAATATGTATATTTGAGGATGGAACACCTCTCTCACAGAAACCAAAGGCTTTATTGCACCAAATATTTAATCCACACAGAGACGTTTACATGTATAATATCTACAAACATAATCCCTATGTCTACAATTAAGAAACACAATGTGCTTTAGTGTAAACATCATATAAAGGGGATTTTTCTGCAGAAGCTGACTTTCTGTGGCTAGCACTGTTTGACCTCTGTTCTGTAACCCATATTAAATAATTTGAAAGTAAATCAGTCTTTGACTGCCTCAGAAGCACAGCACATAACTTCCAACTGGTAAGTGTGCCATGACTGGTAGCGGCATGAGAAAGTAATCTGAGAGGTACAATGCCCACCGATGATGACAAAGGTTAGTGGAAGCTCTGAACCTCTTGTGGTGCTACGTGGAGCAGAAAACCTGGGGACAAAGAAATACATTATCCTAAGCTACCAGCTGATTTTCATGAAGAAAATCAATATCTGAAAATTACTACAGCTGGACCACCATAATGACAGCCCCAAACTCAACTAATGGTCTGTAACAAGGGTCCTTGATAACTTTGAGATGTCTAATACTATACTTCTGAAGTTTCCCCTTGATGTGACAGAGAAATATATAAACTAAAAATTCTCCCAAGTTCATAAAAGGCTCTATCTATTCTTTTAATTAATTCCCTTGATCCTTTTGAAATAATTTATGCCTTTTATTGCCCTATTTTTTGAATGCTCATCTGATTCATTTGAAAACCCTGGAGGACAGAACGTCAGCCATAGTCCTCCTAATGATAATACAAAATAGTGCATAGGTCATCAGAAATTGCTAGCCATCTATCTAAAACAATTCTTGAGAGAAGTGTTAATGGGTCCCAGGATGCAAGTTATTCAGATAGATAAATTCCACTTCTTTGTACTTTGCTTGTATTAATTGTATAGCTCAAGCCAATATCTCTTGGAGGAAATTCCCTTTTCTCATTAAGTCTGTATTTCACACAAATTAAACTGCAGTGAAGTAATTTGAAATGGGAATTTTCTAAAAAAGGTCTTTTCTTTAAAAAAAAGAAAGAAAAAACAAAACTAAACTAAGCAAAAAAAAAAAAAAAAAAACCAACCAAAAATGGGAACCTGATTTTAAGTTCTTTAGCAGAACAAGTGCTTCTTTCAAGACCTATTTGGTCAAGTCTACCGCAAAACTGAATTCTATTTTAAATGGTGTATGCTAACAGCAGGGGTTTCTAGCTCCTTCTTTGCACTTACCAAAATTTAAAGGGTATTTAATGCACCAGGGTACACTTTGGAACTGTTGTTTTTCCAAATCAGCATCAAGTAATGATAACATCAACAAAATACAGTTGGTAAAATACTGTAATTCAAATCTCTCATTGAAGAACCATATCAAAGGCTGTTACAGTTTTTCCCGTGTGATTTACACCCATGTAAAACCGTGAATTGACAGGCCACTTAGGAGCAGATGTCTCACCTATTTCCTGAGTTAACTCTGAGACACATGAAATAGTGTGCGTGGACCAACAAAAGAATGACAGAACTGAAAAGGACCTTGGCAAAACCTGTCTTTAAATTTTTTATTCCTGGCACATACAGACCTGGTGGTGGATTGACTATATGTTCTTTGAGGGCCTAAAAAAGAAAAGCTTGATTCTTGACAGATTTTTAAATACTATGTTAGCAAATACTTCTCCAGCACAACAGACATAACATTAGTCTCCTCTATCAAATCAGTGAAATGTAAGGAAACTTGATCATATGAAGAAAAAACTTTCATTTCTATGGCACAGAAATACTGTTTCAGTAATTTGGGGTTAGCATTTTTAAAATGTAATATTTCTGATTTCAGAGATGAATGAACCCAAAGGTTTATCTTCAAAGTTGGTTTAAAATTATCGCCACTGAACACTTAATTTATGAGACGGTTTGACTTCTCATACTTCTCTGTACTTCTCTTCTCCGTAATCTCTAAACAACCTCTTCCTATTTTTTCTTCTGTGGCAGTTTACAGTCGGTTATATCGGACTAGTGACATGCAGTGACAAGTTGTGAATTGTCTGGGGGAGTTCTCGTATCAGTGGCAGCAAACAGATCAGCACAAGGCAGGGAGCTTTTATCTGAACACCACTCCGGGGGCTGGGATGGTGCTCCCTCATGGACCTGCCAGGAACAAGGTTTTCAGAGGATGGCCTTTTGTTCTGAATGTACATTTTGCTTGTATGTGTGCAAAGACCATTTGGAAGGAATAAATATAAGACTTAGAGCCTGATCCGCAAAAATCATCCTGGCTATGCCACTAACTGTACAGAGTACAGCGCACAAATGATTTTGTCACTCTCTCTCCAAATAGCCTCCTTTCCAAATAGCTTTACTGGTGCCTTCCAGCTATGCCTTTGAAGAAATATTGCAATGTTACAGAGGTCTCAGTTGGCAAGGTAATTATGCTCCACTAGCATTATAAAGCTTATGCATGTACTCGCAGAATCGGACTGTTGTGGCCTCTCCTGCCTTCCCATGTGCAAAGTTATATTGTAATTAGTTATTTGTATTCTACTAAATACTAATGTAATTATTATGTGCATTTTAACAATGCAAAAATGCTCTCATCAGGGGTTAATGCCCACTGGTACTAAACATCACACAGAAATTTTTAATCCAGGGCAGCCTTTCCCCAGAGTTACCTTATAGATAACCATTGTAGATGGGTGACACGAGCAGAATGAAGATGATTTAGATCACTTCTGCAGTATCTCTGTACTTTTCAGTATTTGCCCCCTTTTTATGTTGAATCTTACATTTAGACTTTCAAGTTTGCCAAAGGTTAGTCTGTCTTGTGATTTGCTTCAAATGGAGAGCTCTTTTCATGCACTTCTGTTAATTTTTACCCTTGTCTTTTAACACTTCTTGGTTCATGCAGATCTCTTTCTACCCCTAACTTTTGACTAATGACTATACAGATCAATCACATATCTTTTTTTGCTTATTCCACCAAGATGCAAAAAATTTGCTTTCCACTCGATTCTCTCCTTTTCTCTTGATTCCTGTGCACCAGCCAGGCAGAGTACACACAGACTTTTAAAGCTATGAAGAGACTTTCAGAGTCTCTGGTTTGCTAAAGTGATGGGCCTACTGGACCTTTTAAACCAAACAGAGTTCAACAATTTCTCTGATACTGAGTTCTGTATTTTTTTTTTTTTAACTTGTATCCACAAAATTTTTCCTACAAAGCATAGACATCCAAACTCCGGTGGTGCATTCCCTTGTGATTCAGTGTCGCTGTCATTGGTTTTTGTTTACAGCTTAGTTCTTCAAGTCAAGTGATTGAAGGAGAATCTGAACTTCTGCTTTTTTGAACTCCAGGAGTTTATAGATGACAACAAAAATCAGCCAATGTCTAGTAGAACATATATTTATTTTTTTTAAATCTTGGGTTGTTCTCCACTGTTATGTGCCTTTCAATAGCTGGGTTAGTAATGCTGAAATCTGTGGACTACATGATCCCTTCTTATTTATTTACAAGGATATATATTTAGAAGGAGAACATTTAGACAGAGACTAAAACAAAACATGGGAAATACTGTGGTGGAAGCATTTCTGCCACATACACCAAAAATGTGAGCAAAGTTCTTTACTTCTTCCCAGGAGAAAGAAAATCTAATAACTATAGGTAGAACTTGCCATCTCCTCATAAAAGCAGCCTTTAATTTTGTGTCCAAGATATCTCATAAACCCTTCCTCAGTCAGTAGCCATTCTTACCAATCTTCTCCTGAAAAGGGTGTCCCTGATGAATGGTTTATAAACTGCACTCCAGTTCTTTTATTTCACAGAACTTTCTAATTATGCTGCTGCTTAACAGTGTCTTTTTCAAGCACTGCATGACTGAACTTGCTTGTAGCACAAGCTAGATCTCCTTCCCCCGTCTTTGTTTTTGGAACCTGGGCCTTGAACTCACACCTTCCCTGGCAGCACATACCCGGGGCAGGCTGGGGCTCCTGCACCAGCTGTACCACCAGTCATCCAGAATCACCAGTTGTTCAGCTAATCTCAGGCTTATTGTGCTAATGATTGGCTTCATTATTTTTCTGCCAAGGATGAGTGGCAGTTTCTCAATAGAACTGATTGTGAATGAATGGGAGGTTTGAGAAACAGCGGTGTCTCAGCCCAGCATTCCCACCAGCAGAAGCAGGGTGGTAAGGGCAGAAAAGCAGGCAGTTATCATGCGTACATTGCCACCACAAAGCCCACAGCTCAGTTTCTTCGTTTTATAAGGAGAGTTCAATTAAGTTGTTATCTACCTCCAGCCCAAACTGGATGGACAGAAATGGATTCGTTTCGAGAAGTGGCATGAATTGGGGGCAGCACCAGTTACTGGTCACCCATCTCTGAGTTGGAAGATATATATTCATGAACAGTAGGGGACCTTCCCTGCATCTAATCATTCTCACTTACGTCTTTCTCTATGTAACTGTAGTAGGAGGCTCTTTGTGACTTGTTTACAATAGAGAGAATGGCTTTTGCAATCACAAGGCTGGTTGGATATATATTTTTCCACCTACATGAAATAATGGCTCAAAAAGAAAGTCTGTTGGTTGTGTTGCAACTAACTGTGAGAACTTTTCTGTAATTACTGAATGATTTAGTAATAGCAGAGCCATCAAGTCAATCAGCTTGAACTCTACCTTGATTTTCAGCCATAAGTTGTTACAGCACAAAAATACAGAAGTTATGGGTGAGCATTCCTTTTTCAGTAATGTTTTTTCCTCTGAAGGTTCTCATACAACATAGATCAGGCTCTTCCTGCTCACAGCTGGGAAGCAGTGGAGACAAGGCAGTTGCATGGCATTGCAAGGACATGTAGCTGACTTGTAGAGTAACTCACTGTTCTCTCAGTAAGACTTGCAGTCCTAGTGAGTGAGGTACATGGTTTGATAAATCGGTGTATTACAATTTTTTTTTCTAGCTCTATTGATGTAGAACAGCTAGATTTATTAGCTCACATGTCACCCTGATATGAGATACCAGGGGACTGACTCAACAGTATGAGGTAGTATGGCTGGCCCCACTGACATTCCTCATTCCATACCTCTGATATTTTCTGGTGCTGACGGATGAAGACTGACCAGCAGAATCAAGACAACAGTTTTTTTCAGTCCTGAATTAATGGCTACTTTTAATGAAGTGGTACCTGTAGTAATAGCTGTGAGAGACAAATAGACTTGGTCTAACAGCTTCTCCCATGAGGATCTCAAGGACTAGATGCAGAGATTTGGTACCAGTTTCCAAGCAGAATATTAAAGAAAATAAGTCAGCAGGAAAGGGCTCAGGACCACATTGTTTTACAAAAGAAGATGATGCTCAGCATTTTATTGAAAGGAGACTCAAAAAATTCACAGCAGAATCATTTCTAGTTTTAGGCTATGGGTAACAACAGGACATCTCTTTTAATCCAAAAGAAAGATTTGATAGCCACACTGATTGGGTGATCCCAGAAGATTTGCTTATGAGGCCATTGGGACAATTCTGTGATGCCCATTATAACCTTCAATAAAACCTCTCTATTAAAGAATAAGATTTGAAAACAAACGTTTATCAGACGAGTTGCAAGAAAGTGTCTTGTTTGTAAATGAATGAAAAAAAAACAACCCACAAATAATGTAGAGGCAGAAGGTTTTGTGGTAGAACTGCTGCTGCTCCTCTCTATGACATGATCATCATTATACATGATCATATAACCCACCAAGTGTATCAGCAAATTAATTCCTATTAATTTCCATGGGTCTTTTGAAGAATGAAGAGGGATTCTCCCATTTCTTGGCCTAAATCAAACACATCTTAATAAAAGTCACAGAAGTCCTAAAGTAGTAATGATTCCTTCCCTAATTA
>VXAK01014248.1:0-20043 GCA_013399435.1 Arenaria interpres | reverse complement strand
AAACAAAACAAAACAAACAACCTACCCCACAGATACAGAGACACTCAGCTTAATTTGCAATGAAGATATGAAAATAGGTCTGCCTTTACAATATTATGTATTTTTGTTATGAAAATAGAAAGAGGAATTTGGCTTCAAAGAAGAACCAATCATGTCTCTGTGGATATATCTAGGATAGTCATAGATGTCAATTTAAAACAAACAAACAAACCAACAAACCTAAGTTTTAGGAAAGACTAGTCTTCTGCAGACAAAAATAACATTGCAGAAGGCTGTATCTCTAAAATGAACAGTTTTCTCCAACAGGAGAAAGCAGAGTGGATGGGTTAGATCTATTCAGCAGCTATGAGGATTGGAAAATATACCACAACACAAATTGCGTGGCAGGGGTGCTGGTACAATGTAGATACTATTGTTCTGAGCAATGTGAAATCTGTTTTAGAAGCGGGGGGAAAAAATGGATACTAGGTTTAGTGAGCATAATGCAGGCAGACATAGAAAACAGAGAATCTGAGATTAGAGTCAGAAAAGATAGCAAAAATCAGCCCTATGATAGCATCCTTTTTCCCATTCTCACTTATCTAACCACAGATAAGTTGAGGAAGCACGCGTGCAGAAAACAAAATAGGATTACACATTTATTGCACTCCGATTACCAAATCAAACCCACTAGTAAATCTACTTTTGAGATGACAACAAAAAGAAGTCAAGAAATTAAAGACACTGCAGTATTCCAATCTTACTACTCTATAGATCATAAAAACTGCAGATAAGTCTACATGATCTTCTGAAGGCAATTGCACATAAACTTCAAAAGCTTTCCAATGGTATAACATGAATCAGCTCAAAGTGAGAGGCTGTTTTGATTCTTCAGAGCAGGACTGAGACCAAAATAACAGAATAGGTTATAACAGCCATCATCTGCTGTAAAAAAACCTTTTTTTTTTTTTTCCCCTTGAAAAACATTAGAAATTTGGAGATAAAATCCAGAAGATTCTCAAATACACACATCTCTCCACACAAACACAAAACGTAACACTCAAAAGACAAAGTTCTTCTGGTTTTGAATACCTCTACTCCTGTATCAAAAGTCATTTTTGCAGTCGGAGTGAAACAAATTTTGAGATCAGCATGGCCTCCCACAGGTACTACCCCTTCAGAAGGGGTGATCGTCATTCCAGCCAGTGGGTTTGTATCAAGAACCTTCAAAACACAAACATGAAACATTAAAAATACTGAAAAATGTGGTGGTGGTGTGTTGTTTGGGTTTGCTTTTTTTTAAATATACCAATATGTCTATTACGAAGTTTTTGCATTCTTACAAGAACCTTCATAACATACAACACTAACTTGGACTTGGAAGTTTGGGCAAAAATACAGGTAAATAAAATAAAGTAGCATATTCCAAAACACGATGACTGTCACTTTCCATGAAATAATTTTTGTGCACCTGTTGAAAATTTCATATTCCATTTTTCAAGCTGTTATTAAAATTAAGACTTGCCATCTAGCAAGTATCCAGAATATTCTACAAAGCATTTCCACAGGGAGATAAATTCATCACTTCTTTTTTGCCATTCACAGTAAGCAGACAGAACATAGGATCCTAATACTATAAAGTTCAGTAATAATACTAGGAGTAAGTATTTAGTTTACCCACAATCAGTAAGGACAAAATAGGATTGGTTTTCTTCTAAAGCACTCCGGATAACTTTTTAAAGTGTAGCTACAAAAATGATAATGACCAAGATCAACCAGTTATCTCTTGGCTTAAGAGTAATTGCTGATGCTTAAAAGGCTGGGTATGTTTGTTGCTTTGTCTTATCAATTATGCTGATTTTATTCTTTCAGGCCCATCCTCCAAGAGTGTAGTAACATAACTTGTTATTACAGTGCTTGGTTGAAAAACAGAGAATATGGTACAAATCAAGCTTCTTAGTACCATAATAATGTATTAGCAAAAGTTCTGAGGATTTTAATGAAACTTTGCTTAACTAAATAAATACAGCAAATTATTCTGTGATCAGGAGAACTAATGAGGTTAAGTTTCCTACTGATTTGTGTATTATGTCTTTACCTATTCTGGTATCCATCTCATCTCTTATCCAATTCATAATACAGCCTCCCAGATGTTAGTCTAGTGAAGTAATCACATTTGCTGTGGCTGGTCTGGGTCTATGCATGCGCTGACCGGGCAGTCAGTATGAACAGGATGACTAGTCAGTTTGGTCTCTCTCTCAAAATATAAGAACATCCAAGCTGTAGCTGCTTTTTCATAGGGTATGCCAGTATGGGGTTCTACCCTCACCACTGGTGCTCATGGAACTTCCAGAATCTCTTAGACCATTACCCGTCAATCCATCTATCCATCAATCCAAATTTGACAGAGGGACAGAATTCCTACTCACATAAATCTTGTTTCTTCAGAAAACCAGACAAAAACTTAAGTAGGTGTGTATGCAATAACTGAGAACATAAAACTGTAACATGAACTGACAAAATGAACTCCCTTCTTCCTCCCCACCCCAAGAAATTAAATATGTAGAAATAATTTTAGCCTACTTGGAAGTACGCATGATTGGATCCTGTATTTCGAAGAATGGCTGTCTTAAAAGTAGGTAAACCAATTGGACTATGACTGAAGGGTATCCTTTGTTCCATAAACTGAACTTTAGTAATGCCAAGCTATGAAAAAGAAGAGAAAAAAGCAAACTAAATAACATATTACTAAGTAAAAATAAATAATTCAGCTTAATTTTCTTTTCATTACATAATGAGCTAATATATGTGTGGAAATGCATAAATTAGAAGTATTCAAATAGACAAACAGGCACATGAAAAAGAAAGGAAAAGTTTTCTTGGTTCCCAAAATGGAAGTTCTAGAGCATGCAGCCACTAGAATGCAGTTAAAAAAAAAAAAGTAAAGGAAAGAAAAAAAAACTAAAAAAAAAAAAAAAGCCTGTCTCATTCACACTCCCTGGCATGTAACATAGGACAACAAATGATTAACCTAAGCTGAATTTCACTGTTTAGAAAACTAGCCAGAACATTGCTTTTCAAATTATCAAATACCATGTTCAAACAACATTACAAAATTACATTACAGCCTTCTGTTACCATGAAGCTCTTAAGCTTACCTTCCCACACACGCCTTGATTTTTATCCCTTTAATATATACCTAAGGAACTGTCATACAACTTCTCAACCTTTTTTTGGCTAAACTAAGCAATCCAAGAAGAACAGTTACCACTTTATATATAAGGATATATATATATATAAGCTGTGGTGCCAAAGGAATCATATATATCATTGAAAGCAAGAAAATGCCAAATTGCCTTTGTGTTGCCTTATCCTCATGTCTTTGGAGCAATATTATTTTGTTAAACATGTCAGATAGAAGCCATATGAAATTAAAAGTTTTTTGAATACACAATAATAGAAATACATTTAAGAAATTACTTGTTTAAAAAAAACCACACATTTTGCTTCTGTAAATATGCTGTATGATGTGTTACCTTTGCAAAACATTTCAATTTAATTGTGTTTCCTTTATGTACACATAAGTTGAATTCTCCTGCTTCTGGAGAGTTGAACCCTGGATGCCAAACAACTTCACATTCCAGATCTCTATAGGCTTCCACAAAGCCTAAATAAATGTGCGTAATTTACATGTTATAGCGTACACATGTATAATTATCAAATTACATTGTTATTATTAGAAATAACATAAGCACATTAAAGTGAAATGACCTTCTATTACCGAAGACTAAGCCCACATTTTCAAAGGTGTTCAACAGTATGCTGCATGAAGCAAAATTAGTTGCTGAATTCTCATATGCATAATCAGTTTAGTAGTATCCCCCAGTAAAACACTGCAAGTTCACTGGTATTTTTTTAGCCATAAATTACTTAAATAATTAACATTTTAAAAAACAAAAGAACAAAACTTTTCTTCTTGTAGAATAACTTTGGGAAAGACTATGTACATTTTCTTGCTTGTATTTGAGTCTGTACCCGTATCAGCAGAAATATCTTTTCTCAAGAATCAGAGCATACCAAGCTCCTGATCCAGCCAAATCTTGTTTGAACTGTGTAATGCCAATTCAGTTAGCAGTTACTTCTTTAATAATGAAGCTCCAAGATACTTATGCAGAACACTGTCTTTCAAAGGAAAGAAGGTAAAAGCTAATGTCTCACACGCTTCTAATAATATTGATCCATAAGACAAGTGGAAATTAATCCCAAATTGAATTCCATTTGTGTCATTCAGGCCGTCTACATCAACTTCTTAGCAGCTTCATTCATACAGTGCTTTTGAAAAATTTCCTACCCTAATGAGCTGTATGATATTGCTAACTGCTATTAAATAGCTTCCTCACTTTTGAAATATCAGCAATCTGTGCTGAGAAAAATGGTTACATAAGCGCTGTTTGCTAGACATAGAAACAACAAACTGGACCCAGTATGCTCTCAGGGTAAGGCTTACACAGGGAGTACTGCTACGGTATTAACACTCTGATCTGATACTACTTTTGGGATACACTGATACTGACTCAACTCTAAAAAATACAGTTTATAGCATCAACTGAATGTTTCTCTTATTTGACGCTATTGACCTTTAAGATATGTGCACACAAACTGTACTTGCATTGTATACCTTTGGCTGGTTGTATAGAAAATGCAGTTCTTCTGTCTGTAATAATAGGTTTCCAAGTAAACTCAGCAGGATAGTTTCTGGGATTGCATACCCTCACAGTTGTTCTAAATTCTGTCTCTGCTATGTAGCCAGGAACAGGATTTAAAATCAGTTCCCTTGTAGACAGCTCAAGTTCAACAGACACTGGTTTTGCAACCACCAGCACATGCCCAGGGTGTTGGTTGTTTATTGTGTAAGTGAAAGATCTGTAACATAAAAATATACATGTATTTATTATGTTGCACTCAGAGTAAAATTTATGTGAAATATAATCGCTACCAAGAAAATACCCAACAAAACAATTGAGTGTGAACATACAGTTAAGACTGACAAGAAAAAGCAATTTGTAATTGTTTTGCATACAATTTAAATCACATCAAAAGTGAAAATCATCCCAAAGAATAAATCAATCTCATACTGTCATTTTTACAGCAAAAGTAAAGTGAGAGTTTCATCTTCACACCAGAAGGCCAGGGAACATTTTGCCTCTACGTTTACTCATGAGATGCATCGAAAGATCTGAGGATAGATGCAGTGATGCAACACCCTGCCGGAAAGAGTACAATATTTTCCAAAATTTCTCCTAACAAATACCTGTAATAGCAAACTATTTTCCCTGATATACCTGTAGCTATATGGACGTTTGACAGCACAGTTTGTTGAATATTTTTAAACCCTAAGATACATTACTATATTAGCAAAATTTTGCAACATAAAACTAAATAATTATTGCAATATTACCACAGATGAGTGTATGCAATTAACACTTATCATAACTACACTGAGTCAAACCAGCCACATGATTTTTTTTTATTCTATTACTACAAAGAAAATATGTAAATCAAGACAAATGTAAGAAGCCTTACTTTTTAAACGTTCCAAGAGTATGTGTCTCAAATACAATTGGAATATGAGTCTTTGTAAGAGGAGGCACCACCAGAGACAATGGACTTGTCTGCTGCAATTCATCGGTTTCAATCTCAATTTGTATCCATATATGAACTAATAGGTTATTGATGATGTGCAGTTTTCTGGCTGTTGTAGAATACACACAAACATCACCAAAATCCATAGTAGAAGGACCTGGAATATATAAGAAATAAAACCTTCAACATTAAAAAGTAAAAGTTAATGTAAGGAAGATAACTACTAAAACATGACCAAAACATTTTAGTTCCTCAAATTACAGAATTAGTCAGCTAGAACAATCCTGTAGCAGAATAAATTCACACTATTATTTGGAAGTAAATGCCATGTATGTTCTGTGCATGTTTTCAGCAGCAGAACTCGAAAACCAGCACCAACATTTAATTCTTAACTCTGTCTATGTTAACCAGCTATTAAAATAGAAAAAGCCATGTGCTAATTACTAAGGGCATTATAAATAACCATAAATGCTTCTTTTTATTAATCAGATATTTAAATGGCTAGACAACCAGCAATTCACTGAGAGTTTATATTCTTAAGCTGTTTGTTTGCTCCCTGATGTGTGACCATTTGGTTTAATAACTCATGTAATTTGATGGTGGCAGAATTATGTCACCACTTTATTTATTGCCATTTTTTATGCTGGTCTGCATACTTTAGTGATCATGGCACAAATCAAACATCTTTCAAAACTCACAGTACTTTTTTTATGAATATGTTTATCTTATACTACCTTTCTCCAAGTGTATCAATATACACAGCTACACTATTCAAGTTGTGGCTTCAGTGAAAATATAAAAAAAAAACACCTGGAAAATTCTGAAAATTTACTTTGTTGCTAAATAATTTCACTGAGGAAAACTTGACCTTAAAATTGACCAGTTTTAGTACCAAGCGTTGTTAACAGACAAGTCCCTCACAGACTTTAGAAGGTGTTACTCTCCATCACAGAACATTCCACTGAAATTATTTTGAAGGAGGATCCTGAAAGTTTTACTTTTTGGGGGTCTTACTGTTAATTCCCAGAAAAATTTNCATCCCTGGAGATACTCAGAAGACAAATTGACATGGTGCTCGGGAATATGGTTTAGTGTTGGTGTGTGTGTTTTGTTTGGTGGTTTGGTTTGGTTTTTTTTTATGGTTGGACTAGATGATCTTAAAGGTCCCTTCTAACCTAGGCGATTCTGTGAATCTTGCTGATATCAGTGCTGCTCCATTACTATCCAATAACAAGACATAAGGGTGTGAGCAACCCTTATATTATGCTGTTTTGATTTCTCTATAATATGCTGTAGCATGAGCAGCCTTTAAAGGAAGCTCTCCTTTTACATGTCGATAACGAATCATATCTCAGTATTTTCTGAGGAGTACAAAGCTTTAGTTAAAGAATACTGTAGATATCAAGCTGACACCAAATTAAGCTATTTTCTATTTATGGTGAACAATTATGAACATAAATTGTGTTACTATAAATAAGTGCTTTTATAACAACTATATACATCTACTAACCAAGTTAAGAATCTTACCAATGAGTATCTGATGAAGCTGCTTGGATGTTAAAGTTAGACTACAATCTTCCTTCTCTTGGGTAGAAGATGGTACAGCACTCAGCCCACTCCAAATCTGTGATAAGCACAAGACATCTTCTCAGAGCAGGATCAAAATTCTTATGCTTTTTTACATGGTAAACACATTATGCTTACATTACTACTCAAGCATTTGACTTACTTCTTTGAGTGAAGATTCAGAACAAATTTCTGCCAATTTTCGACTAGTTAATAGGCAATTCTCATCTAGAGGAAGCATTTTGAACTGTAGCTTCTCCTTGTGAAAATCTGTGATTGAGATCTTTGGTGACATAAGCCCTTCAGCTGGTTTAAGGCCTATGTTCACAGAATTATTACGAATATAAAATTGCCTATAAGGAAGGGGGAAAAAAATATGAAAATCTAGAAGGTTGAGCATTCCATGTTCTACAAATTATTTAAGATTTTTAAGCATAACAAATAATAATTTAAGTAGGAATATTTCTGTATGAAAAAATGCTCAAGCACAGAAAATGCCTTGAAAAGTCTCCTATTGTATTGTTTAGGCAAGGATTAACATCTATTGCACATTCGCGGCAATTGCTCAGCTAAACAGGTTGCAAGCATTATGGCTACCAAAATATAATTATATCATTTCTAAAATACCTATTAAGGAACAATTAAGCTGTAAAGTTGAGCAATTAAAAGTTAGTAAAGGCTGCGATTACAAAGGATCCTTTAATTGTATGTCTGAACTGGACCACTTACAGCTTAATTTTCAGATCAATTAACTTTTCTTCAAAGTTCAACTCCAATCAATTTCATCTGCAGCCAAGCGATTTGGAACCTCCAGTGATCTTACACTAATGTTTTGTATCAAGTATCCAGAAAATTATCACTATGTTTGATAGTAATAAGTAACATTCATCAATAATTGTGACATTTTCCTTTCCATCGTTGCTCCTCATGCAATATACCTTGAATTTATGTGTTATATAAACAAGAGTTCATCCACTACGCAACATCAGTTTCTTTGAAGAAAACCATACATCATGCGCATACATAAAAATAAAATAGATCCAGCTCTGCAGGCCTTGCTCTGTGTATATACAGCACGATTCGGACAAGGTAAATTGAGATTACAAGAATAATCCACTGGCATTACTAATTTTTAAATAACGGGTCTTGCAAACAACACTCTGAAGGTATTATTTCTCTTGCTTTAGAGGCTTTACAGGCTTTTTTTTTTTTTAAAGAAAACTTTTACAAGTAGCATAGCTGTCAGTTCTGCTTTTCCATTATTTTGCTCCACAGCATACCAACCAAATACACAAATTCATGAAGTGAGAATTTACCATAAGGCTAGAAGACCAATACAATCCTTTAATCTTATCTGCTGTATTCCAGAAATTATATCATAATTTACATACTGAATCCATCACTTTGGGTGAGCTAGCCACCCTAGTTGGAAATACATATGATTTATTATATAAAAAGAAAAGAGAATCCAACAAAATCAATGCTCTTTAAACTTGGCATCTTATTTTAAGATCATTTTAAATTTCAAGTTCCATGCCTCAATTTATCCAGGAAATGATCTTTTAGTTTCTAAAAGAACATTGGAGCAAAACAGGTTTAGAATGCCTTATAAATGAAGGTCCCAAGACCATTTCAACACAGGACAAACTTAGGTATATTATTGGTGCTACTAAGTTAATTCTGCACATATATACGCATATTTTTCCTATAAGCCAAAAGTATTTTTTTATCCTTGCAATAAAGTCTTACCTAGCAGCATCTTTCTGTAAACGACGCTGTCTTAAGTTAGAAATGAAG
Source organism: Arenaria interpres (assembly GCA_013399435.1). Taxonomy (NCBI): domain Eukaryota; kingdom Metazoa; phylum Chordata; class Aves; order Charadriiformes; family Scolopacidae; genus Arenaria; species Arenaria interpres. Next base: position 11,058 of record VXAK01014248.1, on the reverse strand, counting down.
TCTGTGTAGTATTCCTTATGTGCTTCTTTTGACAGTCGTTCACATTCGGTATAAGAAAACTCTGGATCTATATAATTATATCTCTCAGTCTTTGTGAAAATAGTCCTAAATATATAAAGAGAACTGTAGTCTCACTACATGTGTAAAATGATTTGAGGTCTTGTTAGACTGAAAACATATTGATTTTGCTACATATATATTTCATTGCAAACATTCTTTTTGTCACGGCAGGTTATTAATATTTGACCTTGTAAAGGCAACCATGAAACTGAAATACTGAAACTGTAATAGCTACATGTGCAGTTTCATATAAGAAAAGCAACTCAAGAAATTTGTGTGCAAGAGGCTCAAGGTTAAGTAGAATGCAATGAATTTTAAAGACCTTTCAGCCTGAAAAAAGACCAAAACAGTAAACTGTCTTATAAGTAACCAAACTTGACCTACTAATACAATATATAAAAATGGGTGGTTTTAAATACTATATTCACATAATTTTTACCTGTACTTTTTATTCCATTCACCAGGCCTAATGCTGGCTGCGCGATCATTAGGAAAAGCGGTAAGTGCATCACCATTACAATTCCTGTTAATCCGGTGAGTATGAATTTGTGTTTGTGTTGATTTAAGTATTGCCACAGGTGCTGTATCAGTGCACTGTCCTGCACCATCAGCTACAAACTGCCCAGTTGCATTGGAAATCATTGGTGTTATACCTTAGAATCCAAATAAAACATGTTACATACACTTCTATTTTCTAAACAAAATCAAAGTATTAGAAAAATATTTCTTTATACTGGTCCACCCAGCTGCCCAACAATCCATTGCCCATCCCATTATGTTTTCCTCAGAAAAGAAGGCATTCAGACCATATTAGCAGCCACCCACCTTCCCTGGCCTAGATCACAGACAAATAAATACTGGAGTCCAAACCACTACTACTATGTCCAGCTGTGGTGCTTTGCCTTGCACGTGCACATGACCAAACACTCAGAGCTGCCTCTGTCACAACACTGTTCGCAGTGTCCTAAAGTTTGTCTTAAGGGCTGCAAACACCGGCGTGATTTTTGACAAAGCATCCGCAGGCTTTGGGGGTGAAAACTGAAAAGACAGCTCAGATCTTTTTCACTCTAGTTTTAGAAAAGCACTTACACATTAAAGAGAAAAATTATTACAGAAACTAGGCCATGTGTTTGCTCATCTCTCCTACCTAAAGATACACATTTAAAACAGCACTATAAGTAAGTAAATCCATTCTTCATCTGCCCCTTACCTGCAAAAAAAAATAATACACTAAACTAAACATATTGGGTTTACCCACTTTAGCCTTACTTTGCTCTCAAGTGGCTACAAAATAAATGTACTTGCCATTCACCAAACTATAGGAGTGATTACAACTTCCACTGCTCATGGAGGAACAGTTGGCAAGAAGCTTCATTCCAGTCTCTTTCCGCCCCCCCCACCAAAGAGAGAGAAGTACACATACTCATCCAAAGAGACCGGGAGAAGAAAACAGGAAGATAAAGAACCCATCTATATAAGGACTTGAAAAAACTCATTTTCCCTCCACACTTCAATGAAGCTTAAAACACAAAACACAGATATCAGTAGTTTATAGAGTACAGATACCCCTAATAACCTCTTTATAAACCTGCAAATAGGAGCAGAACAGGGACATTAATAGAGCAAGTGGTATACAAGAGCATTTAGAAAAGCTGATAAAACCTGAATACTACACTAAATCTTTGATTGACAGAAACATATTTTAATTGTATTTTTGAAAAAGGAAACTGCAGGAGTTCTGGACCTCAACAATAAAACCCAGAAACTGCTAAACTTTAGTTTGTCATCAATCCTTGATTGCCACGGACTTGAAATACCTTCCTGAAAGTAGCAAGAATGTCTAGTGGCTTATCAACCATTCCAATACTTATAGAAAGAACAGCATTTTATCCTGACTTTCCAATTACTTCCTATTTTTACTTTCCCACAATGCTCTCTGATAAAAAAATGGGTATTGCCTTCTTGTTTTTTCACTATTGAGTACATCTTCAAGTGGGCAGCAGTCAGTTAGTTAAGGAGTGTTCAAGTCCCCTCCTTATCTACACACAGAAACCAGATGCACCACAGTACAGGAGAGCGCCGTTGCACGAGCATTACCTGCAGATGCTACGGCATATTTGATGCTAGAATAAAAGCTACATTTCCCATGACTGGTTTTAAAATCCAGTGACAGGCTTAGGCAAATCTACTGTGAAGTGGTTGTTCATAGGACATGTCAGGAACACGAGGAACAAATTAGAGACTAACCATTGCATATCCTGAAAGATTCTTTATGCTGACATAGGCTTCAGAGGATGAAAAGCATCAATGGACGTGAGACAATTAACAGGCTGTATTAACTGGTAAATTCATCTGGCAGTAGAAACTTTAAATCAATGAATACCCTGTCAAATTTCCTAACTTCCTTCTGAGCTTTACTCATCTCTCTACTGAAAACCAAAACATACTAGCACTGCGTAACGGCATTGCTGCAAAACCCGAAGCTCTTATTTTGTGATTTATAGAAGTTAAATAGTCATATGATGAAAAATTATGCTTTAATAGTTCATTTTTTGTTAAAATATGAGGAGAGGGAGTTTACCATTAGTTTAGCTATTGTTTCATATTATCGTGGGTATATGTCATAAAATTGAGCGTTCCCTCAACTCCCAAAGAGATATTATTTCCTTGAAACAAACTAAAAATAATCAAAAATTCTCGTTTAAAATGTACTTTTAAAACATTTTAGCACTTGTCACTTATCTTTTTAGCATCTTACCAGGATTAATTTTGAATAGAACGTTTTTTCGTTTAGATTTGCACACACCAATAAAGCTCAAATATATTTGGTGAAAGGATTTTGTCTTCAAAACCTGTAAATTATTTTTCTCTACTGCTGTACCAATGATATCAACAACTTGCTTCACTTTAAGTTTTCCTATTTGATGTGGAGAAAATGAAAATATCACGTCCTGGAAAAGAAAAGTCATTATAAAACATATGAGGCAGAAAAACAAAGAGAAAAGTTTTAGGTAATTCTCTGTTTAATTGACTCACTCCTCTCCACACTTCTAAGATAGGTGTTCAAAACTGGGCTTTTAGAATATGTCAACTGCCATACATAAATTAGCAATACAAGGAAATATAAAACTGCTACACACTAGAACACCAAAAAGCCTCACTTGCTCATTTCTGGGACAAATTGTTCTCTAAGTGCCCTAAGTTATAGTCTTGTGAAACTATAAGTGTCTCCATATTTGACTTAAATTTGGCAAAGTTTCTGCCACTAAAAGATATATTACTTGAGTATTTGTGATCTGCTGAAAGAGGCTTAGAGGATCCTGCAAAGGTTTGAGTATGAATCAATCTTCTCACGTCAGTAAAATACGAAATATTTAAAGCCAGGAAAAACCTCGGTGAAGTTTCCTTAGTACTACAATTGTTTTTTCCAAATTTAAAATAGCACTTGTTGCTTCCCAGAGTACAGAAAACAGCACTAAATGACTCTACATAAGGAGAAAAAAAAATATATATATATGGCTGATATTTAACATCATGGCTACTGAAATGAAATTGTTATGGTTTACTTTCATGAAATTCTACTACTGTAAAGTAATCTGCACATCTACATAATCTAAGACAAAGAGGTAATTACCTTCGCAGATTTCTTTTTAATCTTTCCTTTTTCAGGAGAAATATTAAAGTTAGCTGTCTTGCGGAAGCTGAATGTTACTGGAAGGGACTCGGATTCATTTTTAAGGGTGCACAGAACTTGTGTTTTTTCACCAAGGAAACAGTCCATAAATTTAATAACTGGTCCTGGATTAAAAGTTATCATGACAGGAATTCCAGAACCTGTCAAAGCTAACTCCGTGTGATGACAATGATTCACTGCATTAGACAAACACAAGAAAACAAACAAAACACCTCACATCTCTATTAGCTTATAAACAGAAAAGACATGCTGTAGTTGAAGGGTTGTAAACACAAAATAATACCATAATGCAATATGATTTATAATGCAATTTTCTATAAACACAGACATACTTACTTATATTGGCTGTTAGATAACATATTCCCTCCTTAAGAAATTTAAGGGTGATCAAAATACACAAAACTGCTATTACCAAAGTGCTGGTGACTTTCAAATGGCTGGAGGCTTTTTTATGTGCTCCAAATATTTACATTTATAATTAAGTTCTAGGTGTTCATTACAAGCGAGTGTATTCATGACATGTATGATTCTCTCCTTCCTTCTTTCTAGTCACTGATTTTGGTCCTAAATCATTAAAGAAGATGTTAGTTACAGTAATTAATTTGTATCGATATAAATAAAATAAACACAGGTTTCCCATAAAACTGCTGAGAAGATGAAGAAATTAAAAATAAATATGAACAAAAAAGAAACAAGATATACAGTTTTATCATCCACATACACATTTCTGATGTATATTTCTGATCACATACTTGCAATTGCTGTGGCAGCACCACTGAGGGCCTGCAGATAGCCATCTTTATTCCCAACTGGTTCAAATCTCACAAACAGTACAAAATCTTCTTTCTGTGATGACTCATTCACTCCAAAGTCCCTTTTAAATTTTCTGTAAGAGTCACAATCTCTAATTACAAAATGGGGAAAAAAAACCTCAACCAAATCCCAACCCACAAAAAAAAAAAATCAAGGCTTATTTTTCCATCATCCAGTCTGGCTTCTTCCCTGTTGGTTACAGCTTGAAGAAATGATCTTTATACTTCCTTTCAAAAAATGGAACAATAACAAATTTAAGTTCAACAATACCTCTATGCTTATTTTACCAGTCATTTGATATCTTTTCTAGTCTACACTAGTTTTCTAAACTAATAGTATGTGTGCAATAATCACTTATAATTAGAATCTAAGTAAGGGAAAATGGCAAGAGCACATTTTCTTTTTCTTTTCCTTATCCAAAGAAGAAATGTTCCTTTATGTTTACTTTTTTTTTTTAATGGAATAAAAGCTCTACAAAATGTTTCAGTCTCTTGGTCATGAAATATATAGTACACATGCAGCATTATGAAATAATATATATCTTTATGAAGTAAATCTGCAGTCATTAAAAAAGCACTTAATGTGACACTGCAGAACTCTCTCAACAATCTTTAGAGATTCAGTGTATTTAATGGGAGCTGCAATCAGTTCCCTTGGCAAAATATAATAAAATTCTTGTTCTCACAAAACAAGTTTAACCAACTCTTGGTTCAAATACATCCTTAATGTATTATAAAACATCTCCCAAATAATGACTTCAGACTTCGCTTTCTCATTTGCAGTATCATGCCAAGTAACTTCTTTTAGTAGACATAAATAAAAAAGAACTTATTCAGAAAAAAAAATGGTAGACACATTAACTTAAAATCATTTTCTCTAACACTGTTCTTTACAGAATAGTTTAGACCAATAAGCTTGTGTGTGTGTGTGTGTGTCTAGTTTGGACTACTCACTCACTTTGGGCTAAAGCACAATGTTACCAAAGATTTCTCGTAAGGTAGCAAGGTTCCTTGATTGGGAATGCACAGGATCAAGGTGGAAACATCTACATCTCTTATTGTATTTTTGAAGTTTAAGTCTTGTAAAGCAGCATCTGCACTCCTCTGAAGGTCTGTTCCCTAAAAAATAATCAACGGTTCAGCCTGTTTTGCTTCCCCTTTTGTGTTTGGTTGGGTTTTGGTTTTCCTACATATACATTTTCATACCTTCCACAACAAGCAGAAAGACATAAGTAATAGCACAGATATAGTTACATAACACAAGGCTAATTAACCAATTTTTAAACATCAATTTCATGTCAACATTTTGAATTCTCTTTTTTAATGATCCTCACTCAGATGATTTCACTGTCCGAGAAAAACCAATGAAACCACAGATGCTTAACATCTTAGAAAATCAACATATATTTTGATAACTCCTACTAAGTGATAAGAAAACCTGTAGGTCATGCAAAACACTTCAAAAAAAAAAAAACCAAACCAAAAACCAAAATAGCCACACCCAGAATTGTGTTAAAATTGTTAAGGTTAAGATCATAGAATCATGGAATCGTCTAGGTTGGAAGAGACCCTTNTCATAGAATCATGGAATCGTCTAGGTTGGAAGAGACCCTTGGGATCATCAAGTCCAACCATCTACCCTACTCTACAAAGTCCTCCCCTACACCATATCCCTCAGTATCGCATCTGATACGGTATATATACTGATGTCACATAGTGAAACAGAAATATACGAAAAAAGTAATTCCAAGGTTAAGTTATAGTAAAAACTATGTTGGTTGGACAGAATTTTCAGAAAGCCTATTGATCAGAAAATAGCATGACACAGTAAAGACTACTAGCAGAGGAATGCTGAGAAACAAAAAAATGGAAAAGCAGAGATAAAAAAAAGTTTTTAACTAAAATAAAAACGACAATAGTTTTTTTACCATCTCTCCTCCAATGGCATTGTCTTCCAGTACTGCTACCCAGTCCATACACTCAGGACTTTCATTGTATAAAAATATTTCTTCCGTCTTTGAAGATCCAAAGTAAACTGGTCCAAAGTGAATGCATTGCAATATATTTCCACAGGATATTCCTAGGACTTTAAGAACTTGCTCAACTACAACAGCTTTGATCCATACTTCAGTGCAGCCACGACCTTCCAACTCCACTCTGTCAGTAAGAGCAGCAAGGAGCAATAGGTAATGAAAAAAAAAGGTTGGTTTGGTTTGTATTAGAACCTATTAAAACTGATACCTAACAGGATGAATTGCACATTACTTGGCAGAGTTTTGAGGAGCTTTGTGAGTTTTTCCCCTTATTTAATGTTTGAAACAATAGGAATGACATATCAGAGATTTCCACAGATGGTACAAAGTTTCTCAGAAATAAGAGCAGTGTATCTAGATATCAATTTTGGCATATACTTAGCAATTTTCTCTTAGGCAACTGGGGCTAGAAGTTCATCTGAATAACTGTAAAAGAACTGCTGCTGTCCCTATCTGAATATTGATCTTGATGATGCCACAGAACAACACAGAAAAGGCAAAAATCCCGACACTTTTGCAACCAAAATGTTGAAGCTCAGTAACCAAAGTAAATATCACATGAAGGAGGATGAAACTGTGAGGCAAAATACAGATATTGTCTTCCCTTTCATTCTAATATAATTTTTCCCCTTTCATTTAATTTCCTTTTCCAACAGGCTACACAATGCAAGAACAGGAAGAACTGAACTTTAAGTCATATATTTTAACAATTTAAAAACAAACACAAAACACCCACCCCCCTCAAAAACAAACAAACAAAAAGCGCTTTTAACAACGACACTGTATTCACTATTATAAGAAAACAGGACAGAAAAGGACTTTCCAGATTGGTACCGACTTACAAATTGTAGCACTTTCTAAAAAGTCTATAGTCACCACTTGAAAAGAGAAAAGATAGTCATTTAAAAATAGTCTAGTCTTAAAAGAAATAGTGGTTGCAAATATATTCCCCTCCATTTAAAATAAGATACACCAAAGGACGTCATAATGTTTCTGAGATCCTGAAACACACGAAGCCAAAGGAAAAATAGCAAAGTCACAGAAGCTAGGAAAATTCAGGAACACGGGATGTGTAGAAAGGTGAAAGATACAAAAGCTTTGGGTTAATTGTATACTGAGAGATGTGCAAACATCCTATATAATTACGACTTACGAGAGATCTTAAATAACATAGCCAGGTACACAATTTATGCATATCATCATCAAATTAATTTAATAAAAATAAATGTGGAAGATGGCAACTGACATCTAGGAGCTTAATTTTTTTAGATAAACATCCATAATAAAGATTAGAATTAATGGCAGTAATTTATAGAGCTGGATTTCTTCAGTCATACACTCACTTTATCACTTCTTTGATGATTCTGGGTACATCTGTGCATATATCCACTTTAACCGTCTTCATAGACTTTGGCTCTACTGCTCCACTGGTAGGTTCTATGCTAAGCAGGACAACTCCATCATATGATATTTTAAATGTACCTAAAAGAAACAGAATAATAAACAGAGTGTTACACAACATAAAGTTGTAGATTCAGATTCTTGTATTACACATTTGGAATTACAAAACACATAATGCAAATATATTTTCCTATGGAAACAGGAAACATGGAGCTAATCTATTTCAAAACTATTTCCAACACAGAGTAGATCATTACTTCCAGGGTTTCTTACAATATTACACCCACATGTCCAATGCCACTTTGCAAGTTGTGATTGTGACAGAAAAGGTACTCACATTCCAAACAAAACTGACTATATCATAAAGCAGCTGTAAGTAACATTTTTAAGTCACAGGATATTTTATATACAGCTCTATGCAGTTACTGTAGCTAGAAAGTTAAGCCCATAGTGGAAGTAACACAGTCTATTGAAGAAGAGAACAGTGAACATTTCTAGGTTATAAAAAAATATTTTTAAATGTGAAAAAGGTTAGTAAATGTGTATTTAAACGGCAGCACTAATTATCTGTCATTATATCATAGATAGCAAGAAATTGTTTCCAATGTTGTGGGAAGAATGCAGGGTTTGACTTCAGACAATAATCTCCAACATTGGATCAGAAGCAGGAGCAATGGACAACTTGTTTTGTGCACAGGATGACATGTGAAATGCAACCCTTAAGTCACAGGCCAAGACACAGCACTTCCTACTGATACAGTTTAGCTGCTGCCTGTTAGTGTAACGTGCTGTATTAAGATTTACAGCTCCTACAGAAACACAGATTCAGCAGCTATTCCTTTCCCTGCCCTCAATACATTCTTCGCTAACCACCCCTTTCATTCTAATTTTGCCTGTGTCCAGGCCTGCAAAAATCCATCATGCAGCCTGCAACGCGGCATGCAACAGAGTTTATAACTAGAAGGATTTCCTATACAACATGAGAAATTTCACACCATGCAAATTAGTTGCAGATATATATGTAGTTTAAGTTACCTCAATTTCTTTATCTAAACATCATTCCTCAAAGAAATAAGTTAGTATGTATGAGTAAGAGCTGATTATATAAGCTCCATACTACATCTTTGTGTTGAGCTGGCTAGAAAATCCCCAATTTTTAGCTTGCTTTTTGGAAAAAAGTAAAAAAATAAAATAAAATTCTGTTCTAACTAGACAGCCATTTGATTTATTTCATTTTTTTTTTTTAATATTGCAAGCCATCTCTGTGTTTCTGTAATCACATATTTTCTGTTGGTACAATATTTCTTGTGGATATCTGTGAAGCAAATATTCACACAACCTTGGCCTAATGCAAATAAAGATATCTTGTGATATAATAAACAGCTGTAAAAGTGAGGAATAAAAATAATTAACTGCCTTGAATTTGTTGTTTGAAACACAGCAGAGTTGCGACCCTACTACTGGAGAAAGGTGTCTGCATCTTTGTCCAGTGGAAAAGAGATTCAAATAGAATCTTTAGCTACAATACTCATATTCTGCATAACCGAGAACTTCAGTTAATTTCTACTTGGCCACTGAAGTGTTAACTTGCATAAAATTACATTTTCCAAGAAAACAAAATATTTGTATAATTTAATGCATACTAAATATTTACCTGAAGATGATCCATGGTTAGTAATACTAATCTCTTCGCTAATTACTTTACTGTTTGCAATCACTGCACCAAAATTAATCTCTGACTGAATTTCCAGATAACAGCATGGAATTAATCTGCAGAGAAAAGACATGGTTATATTTTCCCTAAAACTTGAAAATCCCTATGCATTTTTAAAGAAATTTGATTAAGCACTCCAGTGGAAGAGAGTTCTCTTTTTCTTCTACCAATGTTTATGCAACTAACTTCAGCAGTATGTCACACAGGGAAGATGTAAAAAAGATATAGCTATCTATCAAGCTGGTCACTTTAATGACAAACTACTGTAACTTTCGAACAATATACCTTTAAACAATTAGTCAAAATGGAATGTACACATTCCTATTTATTTTAAATACTTGAGTATAGTACAAAGAACTTTAAATAAAACTATCTTGAGTTAGTTGCATCGCAAAATAAGACCAAAGTTAACAGTCACAGTATTTCATTATCAGCTGCCTGAACTAAAAGCAGAGAAAAACCACACATAGCAGTTTCAATTTACAGTCTTTTGTTTTACAGATACTTTATGTGGGTTCAACAAAACTTACTGCAACAGACAGAAGCGGAAATAATAGTTATTTCTATTATTTATTTAAGAGCCTCAGCCAGCATGATGACATCACTGTGTTGGGTCCTGCTTCAGGAAATTTGGATTTTAAAGGCCCCGATTTCTAGTACAATCACACCTCTGATCTCACATAAAACTGTGTTTGAAATGGAGTTTTACATCAGCACAACAGTCTATCTCCTCTTAACCACAAATAGGAACATACAGAAACAATTACAACTCATGATCTCCATTACATGCACTACAGAAGATTAAATGGGGAAGATAAATCTCCTTGGCTGAGCTAAGTAGACCTTGCACATATAATCTATGGCATAAGGGAGGGGGGAAGGAGGAGGGAAAGGAAGGGAGAGAGGAAAAAAAAATTAATCAGGAAATGCAACACTAGCAGTTGTTCTTGGAAATGTTAAAACACTGGGTTTCATTTTCTTTAATAATTTATTGTAATGCAAAAAAAAAGTAAAAAAAGTAAAAAAGGGTAAATTCTTGAATTTTATTTTCAAAAAAAGGAAAAAATTAGCAAGATCAGAGTACACTTGAAGAGACTGTAAAATCTTCACATATTCTACGTATTCAGACATTTTTCCAATAAGCTTGGTTAGAAAAATGAAACACAAGTATCTCTTCTCTCAAGATCCAAATATATAACTTCTCAAGTAGACAGGAATAAGCATAAATTCTAAATGCAATGAGATTTTCTAGTAGATTCAGACCTGTGCAAAAAAGGGAGATAGTCAAGTTACAGGATGGGGTTTGATTGGTTTGGTTAGGGTTTTTATGAAGATGGAATTTGC
>VXAK01014247.1:29606-40350 GCA_013399435.1 Arenaria interpres | reverse complement strand
GCTTCAGTCCTGTAGGGAATATGCCTGCTCTAGAGGCTCTGCTTGCGGCCACTTTTGGAATCATAAAACTGCACCTATAAATGGTGGTGAAGTTTTACTATTTATGTTATTTAGATTTATTTATGTTTCTTTATCAAAGGAACAGAATAATCTGTATGCAAGAAAGCTTTTCAGTGTTTCCTGTTTGAGCAGAGTCAAAGTCAAAACTCTGGAGCTTATTCTCGAGTGACTTTCAGAAATTTCTTTGTGCCCCTTGCCTTAACTGAAGGAAAGGAGTGCTACCACTTTCTATTTACAGGAATGTGAAAAACATAGTTCATCCCTTTCAAAACTGAAAAAATTTTGAGGAGGCTTTTCTGACTTTCCCCCTGGCAGGTAAAGTGAATGGCTCAGTCACTCAGTCAGTTAGCTGGTGCATTTTTTCCTCATACCCTCAGGAGAACCAAAAAACCACAAACACTAAGTGATCAGCTTGATTACCATGTTCATAGATGGCAAAGAAAATTTGAAAAATGGGAAAATAGCAACTGGGGAGTTGCACAAAAGTTACATAATGTTGAATGTAGGATTCACTTCTGTTCCAAAAGATCAAAGCTCCAAAAAGACCAAAGATTGTCAGGCAAGAAAATTTTCAGGTCAATATGTACAGAATTAGGCTACGATACTGCATATACCACGTGTTAGCACAGATCCTAGCTCATTGTAAAGCTGCTCACTTAACCTTCTTGGCAGAATAAATTAGTAGGGTCACAATAAATACGAAGTTTAAACAGACTGAATTCCATGGTAGCCTCTCAAGCTGCAATCCTCCAGCCTGTGAGGAGGGGAAGCTACCAGTAAGAAGCATGGAGATGAGTTCTGGCTGCACACTGCCTGAAAGGAGAAAACCCACTATATAACATGTACAAAGAAATGTCTACTTGTGTGGAACCTTTTAAATAATCCCTAAAATGTGTAAGAATAAATATGCTAAAGAAATTCAACATGATTTACTGTGAAGGGAAGCTGTTACCTAACTGACAGCTTTTGTCTGCAAGGCTTGCCTCACTGATTTTTGCTAGATAAGCACAAAGCAGTCCAGTTTGGCGTATCGCTGGACTGTAGCAAAACAGAGGAGATAAATGGGGACTTGCTGGTTATCCTGAGGGATAAGGAAAGTTATTGCCAAAAGGCTAGAGTGGATCAAACCTGCGCTGTTGGGAATCCCTCCTGCTTGGAAATAGAGTTTGATATCTAGTATATCTTCACTTACAGAGCACTGCAATCACCATGACAGATGCAATGATACTTGCGGAAATTAAAAAAAAAAAAAAAAAGACAGCAACAAGCAGTGTCAGTGTTGTTTTTTCAAATCTGAGAAAAGCACAAAAACAACTGGAGCAGTGAAGAGCGTGCAGGAAATGGCCACCAACATCCGATGCCTAAAATAAGAACAGAGGATACTAACATCACTTAGTAATAATACTTTCCCAGAAAAGTCACAGCCTCCAGCAACTGCCACTCCAGGGACGACTCCAGTGTATTTAATAGGCCTTGATGAGTTTTTCTGCCCGTTTGTATTACCACTTTTTGAATACATTAAAATTTTTATCTTTCCCCACCTCCTGTGGCAAGAAGTTACCTAACCTGCCTCCTTTTTGTTTTAGCTGAACCTGCCAGACGGTAGCTTTTTTAGATGATTTCTTATTCTTATGTCTGAAGAGGCAATCAACAGTCAATACCTACATGCCTTGTCCCTGTCGCTAGTGATTTTTAGGGACTGCTGTCTGGGTCGCTTTCAGCCTTTTCCAAAGCGAGGAGCTCCAGCGTCCGTGTTCCTGCCTCAGAGCCACTCCTGCTTGTGCATCATCTGCTCTGCTTGGATTATGCGAACCTTTCCTTGTCCTACTGCTTTTCAATATGGAGCATTCAAAGCTGCATGCAGAATTCAGCATGTGGCAGCTGCTGGCTTTACACCGTGCCACGGTGATGCTTTCCATGAAAGCAAGGCGCAGAGGGGAGGGGGATGGGGCGAGCATGCTAATAATCCAAATTGTTTATTTCTAAACTCGTAGCTGCCATACTCAGTTCCTGGATTCTGACTGTTTGAGAGGTTAACGAGTGAGTAAGCAATGCCGCTTGTAAACATTTGCCCTTAAAACTGGTTTTACAGCCAGTCTTGCAGAACATAGCTAGGCAGGACTATGCATTGTCAGTGGAACAGAACTACTGTGGAAGCTAAATGAAAGGTCAAAGAATTTGGCTCCATTCCTTATTGGGAAATGCACAGCAAGTATGTAGTAACTGTTGTCATCACTTGAGGGTGGGTGGTCTCTTGAGAATGGAAGCTGCATGGAAATTCCTGTGTTTTGGGCAAAGAAGGACAAGAAGGAAGAGCGACCTATTGCCTTGTAGGAAATAGGGGAGTGTAGCCACGAGGGGAGGGTCTTTACTGATTGCTGCATGCGATTGAGCTACATGACACTCGTGACTGAAGTGAAAATCATCTCAAGTGTATTAGGAGTAAACTGGGAAATGATCATTCATTCCACATGATGCTAATATCCATTAGTACTCGCAGGTTTGCAACACAAAATATAGCAAAACCATAACTTTTTGAATGTTACGTGGGGAGAGGTTTACAGAGAGACGAGATGTCCTATGAATTGCAATATTACTGCAGACCCACAAAGATGACAGGCAAGAATAAAGTTCTTACTTGATGTGAGCTGTTTATATAGTTAACATTCCATCCTAGAGTTTTAGAAAATATTGGGCAAAAATATCAGGCTGAGCTTTTCTTCTTGTAAGAGCTAAAAAGTAAAACTCAAATATCATTGTATATGTTCTCCATATATTGCCACACTGTTTTAATTTGAGGAAACGATTGTGTACACATTTCAATCATTTGTTAGCAATGCTTAAGTACATACATGTTAAACCACCTCTGAAACATACACTTTTTATTTTCTACCTAATCTGCCAGAGGTTGTAGCACTGATACCACCTTCTTTGTTTTCCCCACTCTATAGGTTGAAATAATCCATTTATTGTTTAAATTAGTAAGCATGTGCAATAAAAGAAAGAACAGAGAAAAAAAAGTCAGTCTTGTTCTACAAAGAGGGATTATTACTTACTGGAAGGATATCCCTGGGAAGCCTGTATAGGTATTTATCAAGGTGCTGGTATTTAAAGGTATTAGGGTATCTAAAGATTACATGCTTATGCAGAACTTGCAAAAAACTCTGCATATCTAATTAATTTAAAGATAAATTTCAGCTTTTGAAAGTCCTACTGAGGCTTCTGTCCACATCTTGATTTATTTCAGTGACTTAAAAGCAAAACTGTAACATCTTTAGGTGGTAATTGCCTTGAAGGAAAAACAGCAATAAAGCTGCTTACGGCATGGGTGTTTTAAGCTACTGCACTGGCTATTTCATTAGCAATCCCACAAGAGATGCCTACTTCTGTACATACAACAGTGAGGAGACTACACTTACAGAAAATTATTGCAAAAACTTGCATCCAGAAGAGCATGCAAGCCCCTAAAACAAGTCAGAAATGGTCTGGGAGAGAGCCTATATTCAAGGCACTTTTTCTCTCCAGCTGTCAAACAAGTCCCTGCAATTTATGCGAAGGCCTGCTTTTTCTGTATTTCTGATACACTGCGGCAGTTTGCATTAAAGGTCCCAATATTGCTGTTTTTCATTGCCAGCATGTCTGTGGAAATGAGATGCTAGCTCTTGTGTCAGACTTCTCGGTGAGCATTGATGATAGGCAAGATTTGAAGAAAACAACATGATCCCTTAAAAATGCTGGTTTGCAGTTTCTTCTCTTCTTAGCACCTCAGTTTCTGTATCTTTTTCTTAGACTAGGCTGAAATCTCCCTTCTTTGAGATTAAGTCGATCTTGTTTCTGTTATCTAACATGGCTACTACGTCCTTCTGTAGTGCTCTAATTATCCATAACTTCAAAGGAAGGCTAAAGGCTAATCTGTCCCTTTTTCCATGCCATTTCCAAGCTAGATCATCATCTCCCATGAGACTTCGTTGCCTTGTTTCTTCTGGGTGAGCATCAGTCACACGGTATAATGGGCATGCATGGACACAAAGACTTACTGCTGACCTTTCATTCCACTTCTGGTGAAGAAGACTTCTGATTGCAGTCTCCTTTTCACTGTCATATTGTCATGTCCGCATGTCATGGCATGTGGATAAAGCATTTTAAGTTATGGAACGACTGTCAAATAGACGATACCATTACTATGTTCATAAATACTTTTTCTCTGTAAGGTATGCTGTAAAGATTTATAGTCAACTGTCCTGTGCCCTAAATTTACAGGCTGATCTTCCTGTAAGGGAACAGCAAAAGCGGGGCTGCTCCACAACAGACAGTGGGAGGGGAACCACAGGTGCACAGCCAAAAATCTGCAGTGTGACCATACCTGAGCAAGGCGAGCAGAGCGAGCTTGTGACAAGAGGGACCACCGAGAATCTAGCAATCATCAGACAACTGGAAGACAAAATCAACCTGACAAGTCCAGGAAGTTTGCCAGTCCAGGAAGGGAGCCTGAGGTTAAATGGAGGTCCTGGGCCAATGGATGCAGATTTTGGAGGCTGGATGCCTGGTGAAGCTGGTCAGGGCAACGAAATCTTAAAGTCCCTTCCCTGTTCTAGATAGGTTTCTGAAAACTCCTTCTGAAGCCCCACGTCCTCCGTGCAGCAAACTGAACCCCACCACCACCAAAAACGGCCTCCCTCCCCTTAACTGTTACTGTATGGCATGTGCACAATCATTTGCTCTTCTAGTCTCCGTGAGATGGATTCAGTGAAATGAAAAATAAAAAGGGAAAACTCAGCATCATTTTCAAAGGATCAGGCCCCATTTCCGTGAATATAAATACAAATATATGAGTAAATAATGTAGTGAATCAATCCATACCATCAGTTGTGAGCAGAAATCCACCAATATGAATCTGGTGGTTTGTATACAAACAACTCATTTTACACACACCTCTGCAATTATTAGGTCTCCCTTCCTTCCTGTGTTCTTTTTGTTCTGTTTTCTCACAACTGTTATCATAGTCGTTATACTTTTCTTTAGAAGGAACCAAAACATAGTAAAGTGCAAAGTTATTTACATCCTTGTACCAACATATCTTTTCAGTGACGTATTCTTTAAAAATGAAAAATTTTTTTAATTCAAGGCTTAGGAAAAGCCTAATCATTTACTTTCTCCGTAGTTCTCAGACATATCTGACAACGTGTTTTATGACTTTAATATTGATGACAATGCTCATTTTTCAACTCAGACAGTAGCTTCTAAGTTTCGGGGCGTCATAGACCATCCCTATTTCTTCCCCTTGCTCGTGTGTCCCATATATCCTCTCTGCATACTGCTTATTTGGTTATATCTTTGAGAAATGGTGCTTTTTTATTATGTTTAATTCAAGAGAAATAGACTCTAATTTATTTCCCCGGTCACTGATACAACACTCTCATTCTCACTTTCACTCTCGCTCTCACTCCCTTGTAAGCAACTTGGAATGAAATTAATGTGAAAAACATTACAATCATAAGCCAAGTATTGATGAAAACCAGTTTTTTTCCAAAGACTATATATTCATAGCTACATTGCTGTAGTTAAGACCTACTGCCAAAGGCTTTTCTGTTTGTGCCATGTTTTCATTTGAGTTTTTCTTTCTGCAAGTGTTGAAACTAGTCATTAGCATGCGTGAATGTATGGGATGATCTCATCTCACACTAAACAGTTCTGAAACTAAGAGATATAAAAAACTAAGGAAATTATTAAGAGTAGAGTACAATCAGAACAGTTGCTTATCCTAAATAGAGAAAACCTCATATGATGTGTTCATCTGCTTTTGCCTGTGAAATAAAATAGAGGTAGACCTGAAGAAGTGCTCAGCTTAACTTTTAAGGAGTGGTGTTTACGGGTACCAAATTCCTCATAGGATCACATTATCACATATATTTTATTGTGTACATGGGATGCTGGCTAATAAGCAGTGTGATACGATGCTGCTTTGGATACTTCGAACAAGTCCCATGCTTGTGGATATGGTAACTACTCATAAAAAAACCCCTACTACAGAATTTGTATGCAAGTAGACGGTGCAACCAGTTTAGACTCTGTTTTGCATCAGAAAACACTTACAATAAAGGGTATGCATACAAAAAAGCAACTGACTCAAAGCTCATTGAAGTCAAAGGGTTTAACAATGATGCTTAAGCTCTTTGCCTCATCAGGACCTAGTTGATAACTAGCAATAATCCAATTGTTTTAAAAATTTAAAATATTGTACTTCAGGTTTTTGATAGGTATGCTGTACAAAAAGCAGACAGAGGCTGTTTTGAACAGTTCCTCTGCTCTCCTACAGCTGGATTATTTTTGATGGGAAACATGGGATACAGGGCTTTCAGAGCATGTCAGAACGCGGCTCTTTCCCCAACCTCGTAACTGCCCATCTGCCTGTGTAACCTTACTCAAGTCATAATCTTTTGTATCTGCCAAATAAGAATCTTAATGCTTGCTCGTCTTTGTAAAGTATGTAGAAATGTAAAGATCTGTTTGGTCTGTACGTTTCGCTTACTTTGGGTCATAGTTATTCAAGATTCCCAGTGCCATCGATACAATGAAGTTGCAGGTTATAGTCTTTCATTAATATGAGCATGTGCATTTAACTTGATGACAGTGGCTTTGAAAATAATGCTTTATCACTCCAGAAGGAGACTTGCTGACTCTGTAATAACTTTTACTTTTCTGTGAATTCAGTAAATTCTTACATGACTTCAGGGTGTTTGTTCTGTGACAAACTGAAATAACTCACTGTTTTATGCAAGATTATAAATCTTGCTAATTATTATAGTTTATGAATTTTTATTTTCTATTGCAAGCTTAGTTACAGCTTATCAGAGAGTTGGTTTTCAAGCTCATGAATAATTTTATATGTCTGGAAAGACCAAACTGGATCACATATATGTTTTACTTTACTGAATGTGAAATATTTCATTTGTACTTCAAATTCATTTGAAACACTGTAAGACATCTCAGAAGCAAATAATTGTTTTGAAATTATCAGTAAAACTTTTAAAATATGAAAATGGGTCTTTGAGTATTTTCTAAACATTTTCCAACTTCTATTTCTACTTGTACAAAAATATATTAGATCAAAACAGGTATGATTTGTTTAGCAAAATGTCTGTCAAAGCAGGTTTCTCTAGTGGAAAATCAATACATATTTTTTCTACCAACCCTGAGTTTGATTCTATGCAGTATCAGCAACCTCGAAGTCCAGAGGGGCCCATGGGCATTATGGATATCTTATCTCATGGCATGTGACAAAATTAAACTGTCACATGAATGGGATCCATTCAGTGGTTTGATACCTCTTAATGTCCTTCGTCATACAGCTCACTTTCTATGCTCTAAAATGATACAAAGCTTACCAAAATATTCTTCATCACAATGTGATTAAATGGTTAATTAAATTAAATCAGCTCTTAAAGAAGCTGTAGACCTGGAAAAAAAGACTTCAATATAATTATGAATGGCAGTTAGTAGAGACTGTAAATCAGTTTCTAGGAGAGACAGTAGGAGAGTCTGTAGGAGAGACTCTACATCATCTGGAATCTTTGTAACAGAAATACCACATTTAAACTGTTATAAAAAAGGATTGCTATCTGTGAAGTTACAAGCTATCCTTACAGACTGCAGAAGAATATGAATGTGATTTCACATTTTAGTATGTGTTATACTGTGCCACTAAACAGTAGATCGTATAAGAATCAAAAGTTTTCCCTGAGCCCACCAGCACATACAAGAAGATCTTGTTTTGCAAGAAGTAACATGCCTCCCCTTTCCTCCACCTTAAGCTGCTGATGACTGTGGTCAGGACCATAACTCTGCCCAACCTGTGGGATTTAATCATCAGAGACAGACGAAGAAAAGTGCTTAGACTGCAACTCTGACCGACCCATAACATTTGTAAGGCTGTTGGTCAGCTCTTCGGCATTCTGTACAGGGGTCAAACACATTGTGGTTCTAGATTTATCGAAATTTCTCTTTCCCTTTTAAAAAATCTTCTCTCCCCAAGGATTACTCCCACCGCGCTGTCTGAGTAAGGTGGAACATTAATTGGTATTTCCATTTCCTCTTTTAGTCAACTACAGACATGAGAGAAAGTATGGGTCTTGTGCTTTCTCATGTAGTTTTGTAATCTACAAAAACGTCCTTAGGGAATTTGCCCACTTGACTGGAATTATCCCACCACAGTTTGCCTAAATTGTCTTTTTTAGCGTTATAAACATTTACTAAGTGTTAATGAAATGTGTTCCAGATAAAAATGAAAAGCAATAGCAACAAAATTGGGAGACTACCTCAAGAAACTTCCCAAGCTAATTTATTTCTTAGCAATAATTTTGCAGTCGGTTCAATAACTATGACTCTCAAAGAGAAATGCATAGTTTGACATTTCTTTCTTTAAATGCAGTGGCTTAGTAACTTTGAACGCTAACATTTCTGTTTATTTTTCAGCGCTTTCTCTAATGAATGTGACTGCCACATTCTTTCCACTTTAACCGATACTGTGTGTCCCTCATCCAAGGTTATTCATACCTTGCTAATTATATGATTAAACTTATCATTAAGGCTCCATTTTCTGAATTGGCTATGAAATTTTCTTGTTTTTTTTCTTTCTAAATGATATAACAAAGCAGGAAAAGGTTCTGTTTATTGCTGGGAAACATACTATTGTACCTTTTACTTCTGAGAACTGTGTAGAAGTTAGCTGATTTGGCATCACATTGTAAACTCAGTAATTTCCATTAAGAAAGGTCCAGTTCTCAGAAGTTTCCATGAGATTTATTCTGATATTTTTGCTGTTTGGTACATTTGATAAATACTTTTAAGAGATTTTAGCACCCAGAATAGCCTTGAACCTAAAATATGCTACCAGCTGCTGTATTGTCTTTTCACTTTACTCTGAAGTTCATTCCAGTTGCTTTATCTTCTCATGCTACAGTGAAACTTGAGCAGATGACACCAGAATCAAACAAAGCACGGTGTCTCTCTCCCACACTGGTCTGAGATCTCTACAGAGCTCTTCTGTCATGCTCTCCTTTAAAATAAACTTTAAAAAAAGGTCTGTTCAATTTTAATTTCACTTGACGTACGTGAGAAATTTCCCTTTACTATCCACACTTTATTACATATATTCTTAGAAAAGTAAAAACAAAACAGGTTAAACAGTTGCAACCAATGCTGTTTAGTACAGATTCCTGCCAGAAAACTTCTGAAGTTAACCTTACACCAGCTGTATCTGGAGTTTTAAGTCCTTTTATCTGAATTTTTTACCACTGAATATTTTGATATCAAGTATGTGAAGACAGATTTGCCATTGCTACTCCAAATAGCTAACAACTATGATGACACTGACAGAGAGGAATTTGGAATAGAGCTAGAAAAATCTCTGGGGCTTGCCATAGAATGAGTTTGAATATCTGGTGATTTTTTAGCTTCTTAAACAATGACAAATTCCAAAATCTTCAAATCCAGTATCCAACTTTTTTCCATACTGTTGAAAATCATCCCACTCTCCAGTTCCTGAAAATTATTTAGAACAAAAGGGCAAAGACAATGGGAAAGAAAGAATATGAAATGTGCTAATTACAGAATTCACAGCAGTTATATATCCTAAAGAACTTCAGAAAAAAATGTAGGTTGAAAAATAAAGGCTGCAAGTGTCCTGATAGTTAAGCACAGTACACATGTCTGAAGCCAGATTTTGAAAGGGATTTAAATACCTAAACCAATGGGAGTAATTCAATTTTTTGTCTGACCCCCTGCCCTGAAACATCTGAATCACCTTGAAAGATGGCCACTTCAGTTATCATAGCAACTTTTGTGAGGTTTTTTTGTTCGTTGGGATGTGGGTTTTCTCCAGTTTGTACTTCCCTGCTAATTTTTAAGGAACTTTATTTTATTTCTTACCTGAAAAAAGTAAAGAAACCAGTTCTGATTCCGTGGCTCTTTAGAGCAGCCCCGTGCTGGTATCCAGGCAGAAGAATGCTGTGAATCTGGTGGAACTAGTTAGTGCTACGTTTATGTGTCCTATGAACCCCCCAAATAAATGTGAAATTACAGTTTCTGTTAGCCAGAACAAGACTGGACAACCCACAAAACCATTAATACATTTGGTCTAGTCACAGCTTTCACTCAGCTATAGTAGCAATGCAAATTCTCTGGGAAGATAAAACCAGGAAATCCCAATCATGGCAAAAAAATAATAATTCAGATTGCTACTCCTTTTTGAGTTCACAGGCTACTAGGACAGTCACATGGAAATAAGGGACAATATAATCAAAGATATTCCACAGAAATAAAGTTTTCCTCAGTGTATCAGATATTTTGCTCTTGTATTTCTACATGAAATTACCTCTAAATTAAATTATTGTAAACGTCAGTTTATAATTTTTAAAGGTGGTTCACTAATGCTTTGCTTTTATTAATTCCAACTGAAAAAACTCTACAGTTACACTTTAAATGAGCTTCAGTGGGAAACTCAAGTTTAATAAAATCCACATTGCTTCAGCGATGTACCTGCTTATTTAAAATATTCTTTCTAACATAGCATTTGAAGCAGGGCTTCATATAAGAAATGCTGAACATTTCACCACTGAGTGCAGGAGACAACAAACTTTCCGTAAATAAAAGCTAGTGATAAAAACTGCACAAAGAAAGCTCCTGG
>VXAK01014247.1:18550-29579 GCA_013399435.1 Arenaria interpres | reverse complement strand
CTGGCCCTGACAGAAGGAACTAGCTCCTCCATGTTGCAAATCTGTGTCCCCCCCACTGTTATGGTAAACATCCCAGGGACTCTGTGTGGCTAACATTTCCTGTTTACATATGTAGTGATTAACTCTTCTAGAAATTTTCTTTGCCTGCCATTTCTTATCTAAGCAGCAAGTGCAAAAGGAGAAGGTTGGAGTAATATCATGTTTCAGTACTATCTCAAACACAAAGGCAAATACGTGTTTTATTTCAACCATGCAATTCAACATTCTCTGAGGTCAGTAAGCATTTTCTTTTGTTTTGTGATTTATGATCAGTTTTGTTAAAAGGCAAGGAATCTTCAGGTGATATTTTACATTGAAAACATGTACTCAATGGTTGTATTGTTCAATGCTGTTCAGTAAAGACTTGATTGTTTCAGCCTTTTCATTATTCAGACAATCAATGAATTAAATAAGGAAAGCACTTTTATGCAGCATAGTCTGGCAAGTCATCTGACACTTTTCAGGTCAAATAATTTTCCCAGGACAAAGTAATGGGGGAACAAACAGGAAATCAAAACTGAAGCAGGCTGTAATCTTGTGAATGGAGAAACAGCCAAGTGTCATAGAATAGAACTATTCAATTGTTTGAGTTAGAAGGGACCTTTAGAGATCATCTAGTCCAACCACCCTGCCATGGGCAGAGATATCTTTCATTAAATCAGTTTGCTCAAAGGCCCCTCCAACTAAATATTAAATACATCCAATGATGGGGCACTCACAGCTTCTCCCGGCAACCTGTTCCATGGTCTTACCACTCACATCATAAAAAAATTATTCCATATCCAGTTTAAATCTACCCTCTTTCTGTTTAAAACCACTACCCCTCGTCCTGTCACTACAGGCCTTGGTAAAAAGCCTCACCATCTTTCTTATAAGAGACTCTTTAAGTAGTGAAAGGCTGCAACGAGATGTCCCCGGAGCCTTCTCTTCTCCCGGAGCTGAAAAACCCCAACTCTCTCAGCCTGTCTTCATAGCAGCGGTGCTCCAGCCCTCAGATCATCTTTGTGGCCCTCCTCTGCTCCAATAGGTCCGTGTCTTTCCTGTGTGGAGGACTCCATAGCTGGACACAGTACTCCAGGTGGCGTCTCTCCAAAGCAGAGTATGCTAGGAACTTTTCAGGAATTGTTCTTAGTTCCTCACTTAAACTTCCACTGAAACCAATGAAAATATTTCATCAAGCAGCTCACAATGGTTCTGTATTGATCTATAGTTCATCCAAACAATACTTTTCCAGGAAAGCTTGAAGCTGCAAATGAAAGGCTATTTATTTCCTATGGTAAACACAATCAATTGGATGATAATTTGAAAACACTTGATAACAACTTGAAAATGAAATAATAGTTGGGTCTCCTAGAAACTAATTTGCTGTGAAAGGACATCAGCACGTTCTAAAAATGTAAGATCCTTGATTTTCTCTCATTCATCTGATTTCAAATGAAGCTCTTTCTCCTAAAAGAGAAAAAAACAGGCATCAAAAAGATCCACATTCTTCTGATTTTTAGACCCAATTTCTTTTTTTTTTCCTCCACACAATTATGCTTTGAACAAAGTTACGGTAATAGTCGTTCACGAAAGAGAAGAGTAATGAGAGAGAAGCAAGACATGAAAGCAACCCAACCATTACAGAACAAGGACTGTATTTCCATGACAGTCACAATAGGTGACTTCATGAAGGTGAGAGAAGGAGGAGCTGCCTGATGAAAAACTACAGCAATATCAGAGACCCACAGCATCACTATCTCCTAAACAAGTAAATTATCTTCTCACATCCTTTAATGTCTGAGTTCTCAGATACTGTTACTCTGTTTTTTTTCTCATTAATCCTTGTTAATTTAAAAAAAAAGAGAGGATTATGTTCCAAAACAAGCTGTCAGACAGGTTGCTATAGGAATGCATAGCTTAAATCCAGCTCCTCTGGTCATTCAAGGATTAATTCTTTGGTCAGAAAATAAAGGACGTTCAACCTTGCCAAATCTAACAACTCCATTCTGCCCTCCAGAAAAACTGCTCTCTGAATCACCCTGCCTGCTAGCTTCTCACTGAGTCTGATTCCTCAGTGGAAGCTGCAGGCAAAGTCCAGTTTAATGGGTCTGTTACCATTACAAAGCCGTAGAATTCCCCGATTTTTTTAAAAGTTATATTTTAATACTGGTGTAGCTATTTTATCCCAAAAGAGCTTTAAAATTTTGTGAATGGGACCGCTGTAATGCAGCTATAGCAGGAATGAGCAGCAGCAATGTACAGGGGGCAATATTATGAGGGAAATCTCCCTCTTCAGAAAAGTCCTCTGAAATGTGTGAAGTCCAATCTGGGCAGGGAGATACTCGATATTCAAGATTTTTGGGAGGCACTATACATATTAAATTTTTGGAATAAAACTGGGTTAAACCCTACCTTTTTCTTTGAACAATACTGTTCTGAAGCTCAGATAAAGAAACAACAGAAAGCAGCGGAAATGACAGAGCAGTTTCTATGACACCCCCTCTTTCCACAGAGAAGGGGAAGGCAGTGAAACTGTGTGTCTCCTCTCAGGGGAGCACTGGTTCCCACAATGGCCCTGTGTAGCTTCAGGCTTGAAGTGCAGCTTGCAGCAGCCACTTTCCCTGCTCAAATGCCATTAGCACGCCAGCCTCCAACATACCAGCACACATCCAGAAAGGTAATTTGAGCTGATTTTGTGTTCCGTGTAGCCCCTCAGCCCCATGTGAGACACAAGCAGTAGTTCTGAAGCCTAACCTTTCAGGAATAAACACTTAAATGAATCCTGCTAAAATAGAAATTGATAGTACAAGGCAATCCAATTTAATCCAAACCAAGACTACCTAAAAATCATATGGGAGCCCCTCTGACTTTTAAAACAGATAGATATTCTTGCATTGTCCATACTTTAGAAAATTCTACTCTGTGACTCCTACTCAAAGATCTTTCCGTCTGCACCTGCAGACATGTTATTGTGGAAAGACGATCCCCATCTTAAATCCTTAGGGATTCTTGGCAC
Organism: Arenaria interpres; assembly: GCA_013399435.1. Classification (NCBI taxonomy): domain Eukaryota; kingdom Metazoa; phylum Chordata; class Aves; order Charadriiformes; family Scolopacidae; genus Arenaria; species Arenaria interpres. The sequence continues at coordinate 26,542 of VXAK01014247.1, read as the reverse complement.
TATGAGAAATCTACTTTCCTGTTATTTTTCATGTTGTCTAAATAAATTTAGTGTTTTTCCCTATTCAGCATGCTAAGTGCCATATCCTGTTTCCCAAGTCTGATTCTGAAAGACTGGGTACTTTGAAGTGTTTACTGCTCTCTGATAATTTGTTTAGTGTTAACAAGTAATACCCAAGTTCTTTACCAAATTTTGTTCAATTACAGAACATCAAGGACTATTATACCAGGGTTTCCACAGTATACTTTGATTATATGCTATGAGTGGTCGTCATGCGCCTGCAGTCCCTGAAAATGCACTAGTTAACACAAGTGCACAGAAAGACATAAACATAATTTTCTTTTCTCATATCCGTTTTTCACACAGCCTGTCCTCCCGCTCCAATACCATGCCCATTAGTCATCATTCTCCCCTTACCCTCTCTACCTCTTGTCCTTTCTAGCTTCACCTGGTCTGTGATGTGTCTCATAACCCTCAATCATCTACTTACTACACAAAAACCTCGATATATTTTCCCTTTCTGCTGAGCTTCTGCTCCCTGCTTCATCCTGTCTTAGTCTGCTCCTGCTCCCTGAGCAGAAAACATTAAGTAGTGAAACTTCTTATGTATGTGGAGCAGGCACTAAGAGGAGCTGGTAAGCGAAACAGGAGCTGTGGTGGCACACAACTCATCAACAGTAGGTGCCTGTACAGAGGGGTTTCATCCATGGCTTACGGCCACATACCTGCAGTTGCAACCTGCCACCACTTGCCACTATGTAATGGGTTTACAAGTAACAGATTCTTCCACTCTCACACAGCAGAGAAAACCATTTAAGGTTACTTCAACATTCACCTCAGCTGTCATTTTTATCCTCCTCTCCTTGCCCTTGACACAGCATCTTATGCCAAGAAATTAATTTCTCAGAAAAAAAGAAAAAACCCAAACAACCCAACACAACACCTCACCCAAAAAAACACCAAGTCCCCAAATGCCCCCAGTGGCATTCATTAAATTCTCCCTTTTTTTCCCCTTACCTGGCTCTCTTTAGATATGTCTACAGGAACATGATTAGCACAGAGTAGGGAAAAACAGGGTAGATATCAACTAGTAATGTTATACCACAGTAAATTCACCTACAGCAATGCAGAATTCAATTTCAATTTCAATCAGAAAACTACCCAAAAAGCTGTGGAAATGTTTGTTTGATTAGACCATGCTGCCATAGATAAACTGCTAGAGGGAATATCTCAGCTGTGGAGGGCTTTCCACTCTAACCATCAGGAACAGAAAGTGTAATGAAGAGAAGGTGTGAGTGTTTCGACATTAACAGATTATATAACTTGGTGTATAGATAGAGCTGTACAAATGCCAGCAAACATATTTTCTAGTCTAGATAAGAACAGAGTAATTTGCAGGCTATGATAGCTCTCACCCAGAAGGAAGATTTATGCAAATTGGGTGGATAAATGAATAAGGCAAATGTTCACTTGAAAAAATTTATAGTCCCAATAGTAAAAAAAATTGTGTATACAGTTATCCCACATGTGTACATGAATAGATACTTAATTTGCAAATATAATTGTAATGATTGTACATGCAGAAAAAAACCACTTGTATGGGCAAATTACAGAATAACTTCCTACAGGCATGCATACATCAACGCATCCCAGTATTACTAATTTGTCCATGTAATATATACACAAAATGCAAATACAGTCCTGAAAATCAGCTTGAACTAGATGGTAGCAGATTGTTTATCCAGTCCACTCAAGGGTTACCTTTCATTTTTGTGCCTTATTTTTTAGAAAATTAGGCCTAATTTCCTTAACAGCAGATAGGTTATCCAGTGTGTATATCTTGTATTTTAAAATGGAATTAAGGAAGAGGCCATACAGCTAGGCAGGCAACTTTGGCCTAGTGATGCAGAGGGGTACAGGAAAGAGTGCTCTTGCATGCAGCAACATACTGCAACACAGCACGCTTCTAGTTTGTTTCTGGTAGAAGAACTATGGAGGGCAGCTATAGTAACAGTATATTGACCTTATACATTGCTCTGACTACTGAACTTGTATAACAAACTGCATACACATAGCAAGGTACCAAGGATCTGGGTTTCCTTTAGAGCAGATGCTTGGCAGATTTCTTTTACAACAATGTAAGTAAGAAAATAATCAATCTCAGAATATCTAAAATGTACACCTGGAATAAGCTATTCAGTGCTTTGGTGAGAACTGTTTCATGTAAGACATTATCACTGTTGGAAACCAAAAAATACTTTGTGAAATACCAGCTTTTTAGAACTGTGTACTGGTTCTTTTAACCAAAGCTTAAAAATTCTGTTCTTATTGCATCTGTAATGATGCAGTATTGTTCACGTTCCATAGAAAATAGCACATTGCATTTTCCAGGTCTTAAAACTGGCCCATGTTTAGTTTCTTATTTGAGTATTTTTTTGTCTCAGGCAAGTTACAACTTCAATCAGGAACAAATGCAGATTTCCCAAGGACTTTAGTTGTACCTCCCTATCTATGAAGTCATGTGAAATGCTATGACTTGGGTAGCTAACGCTGAAATATTATTCTGGCAACAGTGAAAATAAACCTCACTTAAAGCCTTATTTTAGTTGCAACAGAACTGTGAGAAAAATATGGAAGCATAATTTTTCAGGGAGTTCTTATTTGCCACCTGGTCAGTTGCCAGTAGCTATATTGAACAGAATTCGCTGTTCTAAACATGCTCAATTTCAAAGGCATTACTTGGAAAATAAACAACTACCCCATGAGAATACTGATGGCACAATCTGGCCCCTAGTGATTTTTTCACCTTGCATCAGAGGTATGTAACCTACACCTGGAGATTGGTATTCATGGTTTCAAACTCTAATTGCTTCATAGGTTTCACAGTGCTTTTAATTAAAATCTTACAAGCTCAATTATTTATGTGCTTGACTAACCCACCAAATTTGTCTAACCCACCTATCTGTTTTAGGGAAATGCAGATTAGAATAACCTTAAAGACTACTGTAATTGATGGCCTCCTTGGAACCACATCTGATGTTTTTTCACAGCCCCAAGCCCTAAACGTGCTGAGCACCAGCACTGCCTGGCTCTCCCCAGTCCACCTCATACCCACCTTGCTCTGCCTCCATCTGAGAGGAATTCTCTCTGCACTATTTATTTTGGGAATCCAGCCCTCTGTTTAAGGTGGGATCCTGCCATTTAACATTACAAAAAGGTCATTAAAATCTAATTCATTCAAGTCTGAAATTTTGCCAAGGGCTTTCTTCTGCCCAAAAAATACAGAACCAGCTTCCTAACAGAGGATAAAGACAAAAGGCAATGGCATTCCTGAAGTCCATCTGGGAGTGTGTGGAAAAGTTTGAAAAAGCTATACTGTTCTTATACAGTTCTGCCTAGGTATAGACATTTCCCCTATTTTTCTTTCCTTATTGTACATTACTAAGGATATTTACTTGAAGACAGAGTATTTGTTTAAGTATTCATCTTTCTTTTTCTACCTATTTAAAATCTGAAATCCTAATCCTCTGTTTATGACATCACAGCAGGACTGCTATGGAAATTACTACACTGTTAAAACTCAGAGGACTATGACACCAGGTAGAGAATAAACAGGAGAGGCGGATGAACTGTTGGGAAACAAGGATCCCTTTTTGTCCAAATATTTTCATTAATAAAGAACAAGGGAAGGGAAGTACATGGTATGTTTCTGAGGCCCAGCTGCTCTTTTAACCAAGCATTCAGGAGGATGAAGTGTGAAAGGGCGCTGTCGCTCATAAGGGAAAGACTTTAGTTTTGTGTTTTGTGGTTGGTTTTTTGGTGGTGGTTTTTTTGGTTTGTTTTTTTTTTTTTTTTCTTAATCTAGACCTTTGGCTCCTATGATTTATTTACATACCTTGATATTTTATTCTTTGAAGTCCATAGGCACCAGAGTAAGGAATGTTTACAATAATCTACTGTGCAGGGCTGCTACCTGACCTCCAGAAACCTCTGTCAAGGACAAAGTATTGTCAGTTACCTTCAGAAACCCTGAGTTCTCCAAAAATGAAGATATTACAAAATATTGAAGTCTTTATACTTCTTTTCTGACTTCTCTGCTTCTACAATAACGTGTCATGTTTCAAACTTCTCTTTCATAACTGTGACCATACGACAGATGAAAGTTTACATTTTCGTTTGGCATTTAACCCCAGAAAATGAGGACTTTTGTGAAAATATGGAATGTAAAGTTTTAACACCTCAGTAACAACTGTCCGCTGCTGTATGATAATGGCAATACTGGACTTCCACTGTATATTCATTTTGTTGATAGAAAAGTAACTGAAAAGGAAAAATGGCTGGGCTAACAGCCATCAAAAGTGATACAAAACAGGGATATATGATAAAAAAATAAAAATATTATTTAAGGTACCTAAGGGACTGACTGGAAATGGAAGCAAGTTCCAAAACCAAATCAAGCGTCTTCTCGTGGCCTGTAGTATAAAGAAGGAAACAGAGAAAAAAAGCAAATGGATATTTTTTAAAAAAAAAAAAAAAAGGAAGAAGAACTGGTGTATTATAAGCAGATTCTAAGGTAAATAGCACAAGAGATTGTAAAAAAATAAGCTACCATTTTAGCTAGCACTATCCAAGATACGTCAAACAGAAAAAGATGGTAAGAAGTGTGTATGTCTCAAACGTAGGATCTATGGCCAGGCACCAAATATTATTAATCATACTGTGAATGTAGTTAGAGAGGAGTGTGTGGCAGATTTCACAGTGAAGAAGAGCAGCTGCCTTGCAAGAGATATCTTCATAAGAAGAGATCATTATCACTGTGGTCCAGACAGAGCTGGAAAGAAACATGATACTTTACTCACTATTGCTTACGAAGCATAGGTTAGAAGATCAGATAAAATTGTTGCACACAGAACAAGAGGTGGTACTTCAGCACGAACTTTTGTCTCCCATTTCATGGGAGAAAACTTTCCAGTTGAAAATACAAAGAAAAGAGAGAATACTAAATGCAGTCAGTTGGACAAAACCGGGCACTTGTAAAATATAAGCCCTACTTTAATCATTTGTCATGCAGTAGCACTTCCCAATGGGATCACTACTCTGTACATTGGAAATTGACTATATCGGGTGCATCTGAAAGCAACAGTGATGAATCTCTCTAAAATGCTGAAGAAGGCAGTAACATTCTAAACACAAATGCCTAGATCTAATCTGGATCTGTGCTAGTAACTGAGCTATCCTGACTTTGTTTCACTCCTAGCTTCTCGTGGGGGGGGAATAAAACTGTAACATTTGCTTGAGTCAGCTGATGTGAATTACAAATCCAGTTGGTGGTGAAAGCAGAACAGAGCAAAGCTACTCAAAAATGACCAGTCTGGAGCAACTGAATCTCACAAGCAAGAACTGCTCTTTCATTTGCACACTTAGAGCATAATGCAGGCTGTGTCATGCCCGAGTGCCATGTGGCCAGTCCATCTATAGCTAACTGAAAAACTTACTAACACATGTCGGCGGAAAGGAAACATGGTACCATATTTCCTTTACTCAGCCATATAATAGCTGAACAACAGTTCGTCTCCAGCTGAAATGAACCCCAGCCCTTGTGAAGATCCCTGAAGCAGAAAATTCAAGGAACATAGGCAGAGTTCCTGGCTCTTCCTTATATGCATTTATGAGGTATGAGAGTGGTAAACATACATGAGTATTCAAATCAGACACATCTGTGTATACAGATTGGAGATTTAATATAAATTGATGCCATGATTAAGTCCTCATCACAAAAACATAGGATATGAACCGGTAGCATTCACTACCGAGTTCTGCTTTTAAAAGTGTCAGAAAAAATCAGCCTAAGATTTCTGTCTGTATTACTTCTCTCAAACCTACCTCACATAGGCTTGGTTTATGAATCAAAAGTTTGTTAGCTGTCTCTCCAGCACCCTTCATCTGCTCATGCTTTACTCTGTTTCACCCTTGAGATGACAGGTAATTATCCCTCTTCTCAAATAGGCTAAGCAGTGGAACAGAGACTGCCATGTTCTGTCAAAGACACAGGACTAACATTTACACTGATGGCTGCAGAATGCAACTAATAGGAATTATCAGACTGTCCTGGAGTTGATGGACCAAAATTAAAAATCTTTCACTCATTCTCTTCAAACTGCCCTGGGTTAGCAGCGCTGCTGGAAATAAAATGTGATAACATTATCTCTGATATGATTTGGCAGGGGCAGGGCAGGATGTGCCTCTCTCCTTCCCTGTTTCTCCTCAGTGAAAGTCTCCAGTTTGGGGTGAAAACTCCAAAGCAATATTTTTCAATTTGGAGCCCTTATAGTGTTCTATGTAGCATTTATATTTCAGAGATAGATTGAATATTCCCACTTTTTTTTCCTACAGACAACCTGGATTTCATCTACAAGTCTTCTCAGAAGTCTTCCTTCTTGGGGAAAAGATGCTGCTGGTTTCAAGGCTACCAGGCATCCTGAGTCAGGTTGGGAAGCCCAACTCATAGAAAAGTCAGCATGGTTATGAAAGCTACAACTCAGGAAAGAGCCAAGCATTTCCCTACAAAAACTTTTCCAGTTTGATACTGGAATGTTTTCAGAGGCAGCAGAAACTTTCAAAAAACAAATCCTGAATCATTTTCCACTGAGAAACCACGGAAAATTCATAGAACATTTTCATCCAGTCATAATAAAAAGAATATTACTGGTAAAAAGCATACAATATATGCACATATCAGTCCAATTAAATGAGAATGTTCATTTTTCAAAGTAGCAATAGAGATGAAGTTAAAATGTTGAAGACAAGGGTGTTATTCTAGGTTTTTGGCAAGAAAAATCTTATCGTTTTATTTTTACTGGAAACGTAGTGCAAAATGTTCAGTCTCAGCAAGGGGTTAGGAAGAGAGGGGGGAAGTTAAGATATTTCCTCAAAATGAATGCTCTGTCTTCAGAGCATCATGAATGGTTAAAATGTTTTTCATGCATGTCCACGCATTCATGCATGGATAAAGCCATAAAATCCATCATTTCTAATATCCACTCAGATTTGGGGAAATAAGATCATAATTAGACAATTATCAAATAATATAATGTTAAATAGGGTGGACCATCATCTTATTAAGTGATTTTAGCCTTTAAAGGCTTTTCCCTCCTTCAGATGAAACCCTCTGATTATACCATAATATACTTATCACTACTAGTCTTCTGCCTCTGTTAATGTATTTTTAAAATTAAAATCTAATAACATTTTCCCTGGAGGTGAGATTTTTTCTTCTTTCTTCAGATCCAAGGATTATTTTAAATTAATGGGGTATTAGCTTATTCTTCCCACTATTGTTCAAAATCAAAACAAACATAAACCCCTTCAAGCCTAGTGTATAGTTACATCAATGATGTTCAGTCATGAATGTCTCTCACATTGTACTAACATGACATGAAGAAGCAATATAGACAATCCATGCTGCAAAGCTCACAGTGGAAGATTGTACTAAATCATACATGTGTTTAAATAAGGCTGCACTGGTGAGGGAAGAAGACAATAATAAAGAAAAGCAAGCGTAGGGAGGTTTTGTATTTATGGCACACACAAGTACTCTTTATTCAATTTACTGCACCTGGTGCAAAGAAAGAAGAAAACAACATACTACAGAAGGAAAAAATACTCTGTAATAAGCAGACTAGCTGTTAACAGAGATTATCTTGATCAAAATCATCTGTAACTTGTGTTAATAAACCCCTGTAAACTATTGCCTAATGCCGGATTATTTCAAAGCTAAATGAAAGATTGTTCACAGCTGAATATACTTCATCACATAAATGGAGATTAAAGCAGGTTTGAAAGCATCACTATGAATAATGCATTATTTTTAAAGAACAAAGTGAATAAGGTAGTCAGCCTGTGTAAATCTGGAATAGGAAAATTTTCAATCAGTTGCATCATTCTCCACAATAAACAAAGGACGGCAGTTTCTTGGGATGGAGAGGGGTTGTG
>VXAK01014244.1:4003-25584 GCA_013399435.1 Arenaria interpres | reverse complement strand
GCTAATACAAAGTTTCATCTATTTTGTTGGCTGTGGAAGTTCTTGCATAGAAAAACACAACTGGCAAAGGAACCAGAGCGGGGATTTGCCTAATGAGTAATTGGCCATATTGCTTTCAGAGCTCTCTGCAGGAAAAGCAAGCCCTGTATCCCTATGAGTTTCCAAACATATTATCTCCTGAGTAAGAGAATTTTGTTTGTGTAAGTGAGCAGTATAAGGATTTTTACCGTCTTATATTTTCATTTTAATTAAAATTGAGTTACTGGTTTTTTATTGTAAAAAAACTAACTTTCACGAGAACTTCAAGAAATGCTAGCTAGTGAGCTGAAGTACCAGTTAAATGTCATCTGCCTCTAGAGCTGCTTTGAGGATATTCTGCAGGTGGTGTAATGGTTTTCTAAGATGAGACTCTAAGGAGTATAACTTATTTTAATTTCTGCTATTAATCAAAACTTTCCCAGAATTCATATTCCTTAAAAATAGTAGCTCCATGGTTTTTAGCATGGAGAATCCCTGAATCCCTTCTACTCATTCATTTAAGAAAAAAGTCTCTGGGACCTCAGTGGAGGAAATTAGTGGAATTATTATGGTCTGTCATGACAACTTCTTTACCATTCTACCCTTTGCAGGCTTGGAGTCTGCCAAGCTGGTAACCTATTAAGAAGCCTCTAAGTAGGCTTTGAATTGAGACTGCAATGGCTCGGAAGATAACAGTTTTTAAGTAGGCAATAATCTGGCTTTCTTTTAAAGCCCTTATGAATGGTGGCCTCAAAAAGCATCTTCTGTGTAGCCTGTCTCTCTGGAATTAAATGAGAACTAAAATAATCAACGCCATCTGTTTTTCACGCGTTTAGAGTTACTTATTTTTTCAGGACAGACTAAAGCCGTTTGTTGACTTACCTATTTCTGACATACGCTTTCCTCATAACTTTCTTAAATTTGTGTCTAAGTGTGGGAGTGAAAGATTATGGGTGGCAATTCTGTGAGTTGTAACTCTTGCTATACATACGTTGATTAAGTGACTGATGCTAAAGACCTAATTCCTCCTCTCTGTGGCTGAGTTTTATAATGCAATATGGGATTGTATAGTCTAATATGGGAATGTAAAGCTAAACAAATCCAGATTTTTTGAACTGCAAGGAGATTTCCTTGTTTTAACACTCTGTGCTATTTTCATGGAGATAGGTGTTCTGTAGGCTAATAATAAGCATATTTTACAGAAAAAAAACCTGTGTATGCTAAGTTTCTGCACATCATAAAAGCTAAAATAATCAAGTTGTCTTTGCATTCTGCAGAAAAGAGGAGAGAAAGGATGAGGAAAAGATCTGTAGGGGAAGGATTTTGTCAGCACTTGAAACCTGATATTGTGATGAAGCCCACTGCAGCTATTCTCATTAGAAAACCCGTGTTATAAACACATGCCTGTTCTATAAAATATGCTAAATATTTAGTCAATGCTTAATCCATTTACTGCTCTTCACTGGTTCTGGCCAGACCTTAAATGAAACACACTTAAAGACACTACATTCTTCCAAATTTCATTAGAAGCAGAACAGTGAAATTAGGTAGTGCTTCCTGTCAGCCACTCACTGCATTTAAGGTGATGTTGATTCAAAAGTAGCACTGTAATCTAACAGCATGACACTAGCTTCAGTAATTGGAAACGAAAATTTGTCCTATTTTCGCACTAAGGATTTTGTCAGACAAAAGCTGATTTTTGTTAACATGCTGTAAAAATGTGTATAAATGCTGTAGCATGCACGTAATTTTTCCCACTGAAATTTGGGCTGTTAGTTTAAATAACAAAGCCATTGACTAGAGTAAATGAGTTGAACAGAAGGTCAGATGTTAAATTAAAAGCTACTGATGGTTGTGTAAATAGGAGTTCAATTAAAGCAATGAGACTGATGCACATCGAAGTTTCTTATTGCTGGACAATTAATACTTTCTCATGTAGAATGCAAAGAATTACTGTGTTCTAGCAGTACACTCTGTAAATGGTACCTGGAGAATCAAGGTCATCTACAGTGTGGTATTTTCATGGTTATGTGTATAACAGGTTGAGGGATTCTGCCTGTGCTTTAGTAATGGAAAGGCTTAAATTTTATATATCAAAGTATTTGCAGGTATAGAAGTCACTTAGGCTGAACAAGTAAGACTGTTATGAATACAACTTGTGTAATTACTTTGCTTAAATGCAAAGATGTAAGGAACATTGTGACTATTTAATTAAGCTGTTGGTTCCAGTTGGTCACTGTGGAGCTGACTGACTTCTCTGTATATTGAGGAACAAGTTGCCTTTGGGAGGACCACTGACTGCTTGAAGTGAGCTCTCTAGCTTTGTTCTAATGCACATCCTCAGCTTGCTAGCTATATGAGCCTGTTTTTTACTGCCTGTTTTCACTGGGCATCTGACAGAAAAATGGCTAAGAAAACGTTGAACTAAACTTTCATTAAAACCCACGCACAGTTTCCTCATTAAATATTTTTGAATTCTCTTCATTTGCCTTCAAAAAGGTGTGGTGTCTGCTTGCAAACATCAATTAAATGAAGCTAATTATCTGCTCCTGGTTTCCATTGTTCTTAATGCTCTGTAATTTTCTAATGAGGCTTTCTTGCCCTTCATATTCATTCACTGCATGTTGATTTACTTCCTAGTAGAAACCCACAAAAGGGAGCACTTCAGAAAATACATTTAGCCATTAAGTTTCTGACATTCTAACATTCTAAATATCTTTTGGCTCTTGAATTTTTCGGGTTTGTAAGCCTTGCAGCATGCATTTCGCTTAAGTGAAACTTTTATAAATCTAACATCACTGTTTATAGGTGATGACTAATGGCTGTTATGTGAGCTGTTTTCATTGTAAAAAGTAAAAGGTATATGAAGAAGAAAATGAAAGTGTACTGAGTAATTCTGTTCCTTGTAAGCCTAAGTGATGATTTTGGGTAGAAAAATTCTACAGCATGTTGTAGGATAGTTCCATGCTATTGTTGAGGAACAGACAGAGTGGGTATTCTCAATTGTCATAGTTAAACTGTGAATTCCTTCAAAATACATGTGTTTTTTACAGGAATTTAAAGTTGATATAAACTTTGCTGATGTAGAGAAAATTTTATATGCAAATGTGTCTTTTTGAGTTTTATACTTGTTTCATTGTATAGGACAAAAAGCACTACATACTCCATACATGTTTCCAGGTTTGCACGCTGTGGCTTGTGGTGTGTATGCCCCATTGGACAGAAAGATATGATGGAGGCTAATAAACTCTTAGTATTTTTAGTGTCCAGAGAAATCCATTGTACCTTAGAATTAACAGAACATGGATAACCTCAATGACAAAATGCAAGTCTACTTTGTGTTTTTAACTATTTTCTAGAAGTAACTATACCTCTTCTTTTGTAACATGCATTTTTCATTAACAGCTATTGCAGTCTATTCTTGCTGTTTCTTAACACTCATAGGACAGGGGCTCTTTTGCCTTCGCTAGGGTTCTCCTACTCATCTCTGCAAGTTGCGTGAAAGCAAAACATGACATCTTCCACTTTAACTTAGCCTGACAGTACATCAGGAGTTACCAGTGTCTGGCTTACTCTTTGTGGAAGAGTGATCAGAAGCTGAGACTCTAGAGCAGTGGTGTTCTGCAAGGAATAGGAGATACCTATTCCAAATTTGTCCTTCTCTTGGTCCAGTGTTGCTGCGCTTGCCTTCCCTCTTCCTTCTGCTGGTTGGACTACCACATATTGAATCCAACTGCTACAGTAGGATCTTTTTAACTGATAATTTGTCAAATGAACCACATACTAAGCAATCATGATTTAAGCTTGAATCCAAATCATGTTATGCTATGTTGGTCCCAGAATCAGTTTTGACTAAATTCAGGCTTCCAAGGACTTGCTGGTAGTGGGATTAGATGAAGGTTTAAAGTTACTGGAGAAGGCCGATTTTAATGTATAAATACTGCTGCCAGATTTTCAGTAGCATTATTTAGCCTTGTGACATCAAAATTGGTAGATTAAGACAGCTACACTGCTGAAGATGCGGTCTTAGAAGTATTGGGAAGGGTTGGAGTGTCCCCATTTTTCGGGAAATGCTACTGATGATCTAAACCAGGGAAAGCTCTTAAGATGTATAGCTGACCTGTGGCAACCCTTGCTGGGATCTGCCACTTTGCTGAGTTTTGCTAGGGTTTTTTTGGTTGGGTTAAGAGGGTTTTCATTTTTTAATGCTTTTCCTGGACTGCTTTTCCTTAACTGCATTTACCTGGCTGTCTACTTATATCAATTTATAATTATTCAAAGTATCAATTATAAATAACTATTGATTATTGCAGTCTGTTTTAAATAACTTTTCGCATACTTACATGAAAGCTTTCATTGATACGGGTTTGACCAGAAATAAAACTCTAGTTTAACTAGACTGCCTGGGTCCTTTGTGTTGTCATGTGTGTGACATTGAAGAAGTACACATGAACTTAAAAATATATATTATTCCTGTATGAAATGTGTCCTTAATTCTTCAAATGAGTGCAGAGAAATAAGCATAATATTTAAAATTAAGTTTACAACTAATTACATTATTAATCTGCATTTACTATGGTCTATTTACTATTGCAGAAACTAACATTCTTCTTCCTGCTTCTCTTCCCCCCAACTTCCCAACCCTATTCCCTGCTGAGCATGGTTTTCTTAACCATCAAATGAAGAAACAAAAGCAGACTGTTTAAGTCAGACTACTTTACATGAAAGCCTATTCAAGGTCTAGGCTCAATGTTTTATCTTGAGTACTATTGTTTAACTGAAAACACATTTGTACGCTTGCAGATGTAATGGTGTTTAGTAAAGCACACAGATTTAAAGAGCGTTTTCTTTTAAGTGTAGCTAAAGTACAGATCTGCAGAGTAAGTAATTTGATTCCCCATGGTGCCGGTTGTAGTACCATGTAGTTTCATTTGTGTGATTTTGCAAAGTATTTGTAGAACTATATTAACCCTTCTTCTCTAGATGCTGCACTATAATTCTTCTAAGAGTTGAAAAGTGACTTAAAAAATATTTATTAATCGCTCCAAGAAAGAACTCAAGTAACTCTTAGTTTAAACAGTTGTTTCATGACCGTTTTTAGCCTGGCATAGTTATTTTGAGTGCAAATTAATACACGTCTGTGTACACAGTCCTAGGTCAGTTCCTGAAGTTCATAACTTAAGAATCTAACTGAACATGGTGTATTTTGTAGGGCTCTAGCTGACATGAACAATGATGGGAGGATGGATCAGTTGGAGTTTTCAATAGCTATGAAACTTATAAAATTAAAACTACAAGGTTATCAACTCCCATCTGCACTGCCTCCTGTCATGAAGCAGCCACCTATTGCTCTGCCTAGTGCACCAGGATTTGGTAAGCTCTTTATTTTCCTCCTTGTTAGCTTGTATTGTAGCACCCTAAGTTAAATTTGATTGTAGTTTTGCTGTTTCTAGAAGAAACTTTTAGGGAAAAGTACTTCTAAAATTACATGGACTCAAAACCAAATGATGCCACATGCATGCCTATGGCTCAAAAAAAAATCTCAATGAGCTTTTGGCACCCAAGCATACTGAATAACGTAACTTGAGGTCCGGTTTGCTTCAGGTCTTATGATGCTCCCCATATGTTGCAAACAAAAGTGTTTGCAGGGGAAAAACGATGGATCACGTAGCAGGGCTGGTGCATTCCAAAGTGGTGGAGTTTTTATTTAAACTGTTATCATTAAGGGATCTCCACCTTTGGCAAGATTAGCTATGTTTTTCTTGACTTTTTACAGGTCATGGCAGTAATGCACCCCTCTGCTTTTATTTAATGAACAGTGCTGCACTGACATTAGCTAAAACAGCTGCTGATTAATTTCTCTTGGTTAAGTACTTCCAAGGTTGCTATCATTTCAAGGAAAAATGTAGGGAAAATGGGATGGTGAGAGGAAAATAACTAAATGAAGATGAATCTCATGTCTGACACCTCAATGTTCTCCTGTATTCTGTAGTGAGAGGTTGTTTAACTTTCTGTTTTAGTCATTGCTGTGACTCAAGCTGATTGGTGCCTGAGAATCACTGAAGGCTTTAGGAAACGAGAATAGTGCATATGATAAACTGTGGTGTTTGATCAGTTGTTGGTTCCACAAGTTTTTCAAACAGTTTTTTTTCTGACTGTGAGAAATCAGTGAAATTGAACAGAGCAAATACTGGTTTAAGTGAGAAAACGCATCAGGAAGTCAAACCCCCAAGAAAACCAGCAAAATCTGTTGTTTTCTTTTTTTCTTGTTCACTGTAGACTTGATCTCAGATGTTTGCACACACCCTTATTCTTCCCATTGGCATGACCGGACCTCCTTAACCTCCCTGTTATCCATGCAACTGTGCTTACACCTAAAATACCTCATTACTGTGCTTTACCCTATTAGCTTTGCACTGTTTCATCTTGACAATAGGCTGCAAGCATTTATCCTGGAGCTTGTTCTTTTCAGCTGTGGCAAAATGTAGGCTTTGGGTTCATTACTCACTGGAAGTTGACAGTGCTGCTCTTCATTTAGTTCAAGGCAAACAATTCTTTTCTTCAGCAAATGCTAATGGACTTTTTTTGGTCAGTGTTGCATCCAGTGTGATCTTATATGCATACATTATAAAGTGGTATGTTGTTGCCTCTGCATTGTTTTGCTCCCCTGCCATGCTAATGGTGCAGCGGACTGTAACAGTTCTTTCAAGGGGTGTGTGGAAGTTTCCATTTCAATTTGCTTCTTAATTCTGCATTTACTGCTGGGTTGCAGGCTGCAGTTAAATTGTTGTATCATATTAGGAGTTCTCTAAATTAGAAAAACTATCTCCTTTTTTTGCCCATAGGTATTGGGGGCATTGCCAGCATGCCATCTCTTACAACTGTTGCCCCAGTGCCAATGGCATCTATTCCAGTAGTAGGAATGTCTCCACCATTAGTATCTTCTGTTCCTGCAGCAGCAGTACCTCCTCTGGCTAATGGAGCTCCTGCTGTTATACAGCCTCTGCCTGCTTTTGCTCATCCTGGTATGCTACATACTGAGACTCTGTTTACTCTCTTGCTCTTAACAAATTATTTTGCTATTTTCTTTGGATCCAGAGAACAGTGGATGTGGAATTAGCCATTCTAACTTACTTTAAAGAATGACTCTGGGTATGGACTGTACTTTGGTTTAGCCCAACCTAATTGGCTAGCAAACTTGTATAAAAGTTAAAAGAAGAAAAATGGATGTACCATACTGTAACACTCAGTCATGTTAAGCAAAATTTTAACCCTGTTATAACAGCAGTGTGATCAATCTGGCTTGTCGGTAAACTGTTACCTAGAAATTGGCCCCCTCCTATCTATTTGCAACTATGGAAGTACTGCTATTTTGTTAGGATTACTTTGAAGTACTGGACTACGTATGATTTCTAACATTTATCACAATATAATTGGATATCAACAGAGTTTGCATAAAACTCCAGGCGTAAAAACACATGAAGAAGTGCCTATGTGTTTTCACCTATTTTGTTAGACACTGTTAACTTACTATTTTTAAAAGGGATACCATCAGAAGAACCATAATGCTTGCATCTGATGTTAGGAATTAAATGAATGTTATTGGAATTCCACAGTTTAAAATACTAAAACTAACAAATACATGTATTCTCCTATTTGCAGCCACATTGCCAAAGAGTTCTTCCTTTAGTAGATCTGGTCCAGGATCACAGCTAAATGCAAAACTGCAAAAGGCACAATCGTTTGATGTGGCAAGGTAAGTTGGTATGGAATGAATGTATGTGTGTATCTGGTTCCCCAGAGCTAGAAAAACTACTTCGTTTTTGTAAAGTTGTTTTCTGAAATGATATTTACTTGCAGAAATCATTTCCTGCTCAGATACTACTTCAGAACTTCACAGGATGCTGTGGTTTTGCAAGGAATGTTTCATGAGTAGTGAATCATTGAAATATAATGAATAACTATTACAGTATGTGTTGACACTATTTTCAGACTCCTGAAAACCTAATTTTTAGAAAAGCATTTGCTTTTGTAAACATAATCTACATCGTGTAATACTGCGCTGGCTCTCCTCCTGTTAGTGTGAAAACATAACAAGTATTATTCTTTAAAATTAGCAACTCTGGGATTATTGTTAAAAGCAAAATATTTAATAGTTCTCATATTTTAAATGCATTCCCTGTAACTGTTTCTTATATATTCTTCAAGTTCTGCATGAAAAATTACCTAAAAGGCACTTTGATGATTTCAAGGCCTAGGAAAATGTATGGTTAGACAAAATGTATTTTACTATGCTCTGAAGAATAGAGACTATGGTATCTAACAAAATAGAATTTCCTTAGAAGAGGTAAGATAGTAATTTCCCAAGGTCTTTCTAAATCAGACTTTCTCACAGCTCTATACTACAGATTTTTTTGCAAGAAGAAAATGGCGTGGGACATTATTTAATTATCAGTTTTTATTTTCATTTTTCTTCTGCAGGCTTTTCTTGTGCCCTGGTATTAGATAATTGACACTACTGATTATCATCAAATAGAATTAAAAATCTTCAAAACAAGCCATCCTTTTTCTCTCTGAAATCTAGTACTGTCAGGAACATAGTAGCAATGCTCTAGTATAATTTCCAGAGACACAAGCAGGTATCTGCTTTGTCTATTATAACACTTAGCATTTATAATGAATGAAGTTCAAGATACTTCAGCTGAAATGGCTTTTATGCATTCCATAATAGGGCTGTTGTAATTTTGTGTGTAACTATAACTGAATCTTGCTGGTCACTTTTATTGCCAACAGAGGCCTGAACCTCAGGTGGGATGACTTCTTTTCTGAGGTGAAATTGCATGGCTCTCTGAATGGATTTGGGCCTGAGTTGGAGCTTCCTTAGTTCAATCACTGTTACTTCAGTAACTCGGAAAAGTCTGCCAGCAATGAAGGGGGGTTTCTTTCACAGACTGCTGCTAATGCTGAGCGGTGAACTGGAGTGTGTCTTCAAGTTTTATTTTTGGAGAAGTAGATAGCAAAGGAATTGATTTGCAGAGTGTATGAAAAGGGAAGAAGAGCCAAGTCCATTAAAATGTAAAGTTGAAGTTTTTTGATTTTTGGTTGATTGTTTTGTTTTTTTTCTAGCTGAGAATTAGTTTGAATTTTGAGAAGGGAATTCAAAATTCCATTTGTGGTGTTTTTATCACTCTGCTGAGTCATCAGTAGTGAACTCTTGGCATTCATGGTGTTTGGAATACATAAATCAACTGTTTTGTCCTCCAGCGTTTTTTTTTCTAAAACTACCATTTCAGTATCCATGAAAGGAGTGTTTCATTACTTAATGTGTAGTAACCTTATCTCACATATCAAGGTACATATATATATGTGTAAGAGACAAAAGTAGACTTCGTGTGGAAACTCCAAATCTAGCAAAACTGGTGAGGGAAGAATTCCCTCATGGATAAAACTTGAATAGTCAGCTTTTTTTTTTTTTAAACCTTTAATCCTTATTTTCATTATTTAAGATGCAGCTTGTTTTTGCTTTGCTCCCATAAAAGAGTATTATTAAAGCACAATAGGAAATATAAATAGAGGTATTAGCTGTTTTGAGTCTTGTCATACGAGAATAGGATATGAGGTCAATTAGTAGAGTATTCATATAATCCATCTCAGCTCAACTTTGAAAGATCTTAAAATGCTGTCTGCTCAGTGGACCAAGGAAAATGGATTTAGTGGTTTTGGTTCATTCTTTTAACTGTAATTTGGTATGCTGTTAGAAATGCTTATTTAAACTGGCTGCTTTTTTTTTTTTTTTTTCCCTCTCCTTTTTTCAACCTTAACAAAACAAGACAAAGTTTGAATGTGCCTAAAGACAGAAAAACTGTGCTTGCTGTTTTTCAGTATAAAGACTTGTCAGCCTTCAAGCATGGGAAATTATAGTTACAAATAACAGCACTCAACCTATTATGTGAATGAATTAGAACTGGGAATATTATATTTTTCAGTTGAGTTCCATTAAGAGAAACATTGATTGCTTTAAAGCGTAGCTTTTTCACACTTTTTTCTCTATGTTTTCAGCATATTTTACATTTGTTTTCCTTAATCAGTTTATGAATTATTTGGCTAAGACAAGCATTTAAAGGCAGGGTAAAATGAGATATTACTTCTGCTGACTGTGGTAAGGCATTTCCTATTACATGTTTAGGTAAAAGCTTTTAGCTTCTCTAAACTGTTTAGGTTACTTAATTCTCTGCTAGTAAAGAAAAAAGCAAAACTCTTAGGCCTGTCATTCAACTTTACCAAAAAACATCTTCGAAGACACTGAATTATGATATATGTTTTCAAACAAGAAGTCAAATCTGTTGTCGTTTCAGCAATAGAAGGGAATGTCTGTGAAAAGAACTATTTCA
Source organism: Arenaria interpres (assembly GCA_013399435.1). NCBI lineage: Eukaryota > Metazoa > Chordata > Aves > Charadriiformes > Scolopacidae > Arenaria > Arenaria interpres. The sequence continues at coordinate 15,175 of VXAK01014244.1, read as the reverse complement.
GGCATAAAACTATCTCTGTGCAGCACTTAATCCTGTTGTATTTGTTAACTTCATGTGATTAAATTTAAAATTATATTCCCCCCCTTATCCTTTTTCTAATTCTAGTGTGCCTCCTGTGGCAGAGTGGGCTGTACCTCAGTCATCAAGGCTGAAGTACAGACAGCTGTTCAATAGCCATGATAAAACAATGAGTGGACACTTAACAGGTACTGAAGAAGTTTTTGCTGTCTCCTTTTTTTGAACTGTAAAAGGCCAATTATAAGAACATTTAGAATTCTATTCAGATAGTAAGAGACTCTCATCTCTCTATTGCCACTGTCAATATTTTTCTGTTCGAATCTCCCAGCTGCTTAATGATCTTGTTTAGAAGCAAATATTCATCATAGCTGGGATCATTTTATCACCTTTTTTCCTTTTTTCTGCACACTAAGTTGGCAGTGGGAAATGATTCTTGGAAATGGTACAATGGGTTATGTGAAAACTTGTGGAACCCGTTACAGTGTTCAGTTCATCCACTGATGAGGGTGCCTATCCAATTTCAGAAAGAAACTACAGTGGTACTCTGGCTTAGTTTTACTACTTCTGGGAGCATCTCTTTGCCTTTCATAGCCTAGTTCATACTGGTGACATCTCTTCGGTGCTATCTATGCAGAACTAAGTTATGCTTGTGCAGTAGCTACTTGGTAATGTAAGAAAAGGAGAAAGTTGGTCATTTATTTATTTGTTAATCCTTGTTTCACTTTTTTAGGTCCACAAGCAAGAACTATTCTTATGCAGTCAAGTTTACCACAGGCTCAGCTGGCTACAATATGGTAAAAATAAATCTATCAATTTCCATCAAACTGGAAACTGTATTTAAACTTCTATACTGTATACTGTGGGTGTTTTCTCCCTTTTCAGCCTTCCTCCGCTAATAAATCATTATATTTTGCTCTTCTTAATGTATAACTTTATAAAACAAAACCTGCACTGCTATGCTTATATTAATATTACTTCACAAAAGTAAAAGATCATCTTTTATACTATGCACGTAGATGTTTTGTAAATTGGGTTTTGATTATGGAGTTTTTAGGCAGACCAGATGTTCAGCCTCCTATGTCTTCCACATCCCCAGCCATATGTGAAACAGAACCAGTGAAATTTATACATTTGCACAGGTAGCACAAAAGGAAGCTTAATCCAGAACCATACTTTCTTTGGGGCTCATTTACCTTTTATATGAGTTTCTAAGGGCTTATTTTGACAGGGGGGTTGGACTAGATGGTCTCCGAAGGTCCCTCCTAACCCTTACAATTCTGTGATTTCCAAGGGGCTGGAGTTACATACATTTAAAATAATGGGTTTTTTCCTTTCAATTTCTTGTTTGCTGAAGTTTGTTGAAGTTTTGTAATGTGGGAAATTATTTCTAATGAAATTCTATACTTTATTGTCAACTCACTAACCCAAGTGACTGTTGTGTGAGGATGTCAACTGTGTTGTCACTCTAATGTGGCAGTTCCAATTGTACTTGCTTTCTTTGCAAAGCGCTGATGTTTTTATTCTATCCTAAAAAGCCCTCTCTCCTCCTTCTGTTTCCTAACAAAGCTAGTGTAAGGAAAAAAAAATATCAACCCAGTCATCCAACAGATGATTAACCAGAAAACACTTGGCTTGTTGCCAGCATTTAAGTAGGTTGTGTGGGCAGGGAAATGACATCAGCATACTCCAGGAGTTCTAAACGTAACTCTTAATTTTTGACATGCAAAACTGCCAAGCCTGTTGAGATAAGGAATGGATTTTACAGCTTTTGTTGTTCTAAGCATTACTCCTTTTCCCGATACTTATCTGTGGCAGTGGAACCGCTGTTGCTGTTCTCTGGGGCAAGATTTGGATTCGTTGACTCTTAGACACACAAACTGAAGTACTGATACACAACCTGTCAGCTCTTCTGTAGCAGCTGTTTTGGTATTTCAGTAACAAAGACGTGGACCAGACTGTTAAGACAGTTGATCAAATATATCTAGGCATGCTAGATTTTCAATATACTGGCTTGTTCTTCTACTGTAGCCTGGAGAGTTCAGTAACAGAAGCACAGATTAAATGAGGCTATAATTGTCTTCCAAATTTAAATCCCATAAACAAGGTCCTTTCAAAAGAATGTATCAGTTGCTTACCTTTGATTTTCATAGTATCATGGGAAAATTTTCCTGCGTGATTACAGTGCAGCATTCTAGAGAACCAAAACTGATGTTTAGGTTATTAAATTTTGTCCAATACCACCTTAACGTGAGTAAAAGCATTTTGTGCATGTGTTGGAGCACTGGTTTTTGGCCATCCAGAGATGTTACTCCATAACTTTTAATATATGCATAATGCTAAAATGTTTTTGTGCATGTCAGGACTAGAATGTTAATGGCTTTGATTTTAATGCAAATGCGTGCTCTGGAATGTGAGATAGGAGCCTCCAGGGAAGAAGGAGGCCAAACCAAAAAGTCTTACTGAACATCTGAGCTGATTCTTTTCTAAATGATACTGTGTAGTGGATGTTCGCAAGATATTCAAGAAAACTCCATTGATTAACATTACGTATATAGCATATGGTACAGGCAGCACTCAAAGAGCAAGTGAAGTAGAAGCCATGGCTATAAGGATAGTTTCAAGGCAGACATGCATGAGAAATGTGGGAAATAGTGAAGCGTTTGAGTTTTGCTTTTTAGTTGTTTTGAAGAGACAGTCGTGTGAAAAAAAAGGTGAAAAATTGAATTAATTTGGAACTGAATATGTTAAAACTATGCTTTTTAACAATGATTTTTAATATTTAAGAATTTACTTACTTTGTACCTTCCCTTTAAAAAGGAATCTTTCTGATATCGATCAAGATGGAAAACTTACAGCTGAAGAGTTTATTCTGGCTATGCACTTAATTGATGTAGCTATGTCTGGTCAGCCGCTGCCACCTGTACTGCCTCCAGAGTATATTCCACCTTCATTTAGGTAACTGGTTATAATTTTGGAGTCTTGGTCCTAAATTTTTATTTCCTTTGGGAAAGCTGTCCTGTGACTGTAAAGTGCGAGAGATTGAAGAGTAACCCCTCTCCTTTTTGTACTGCATGGCACAGAGTGCCTTCTCATTGGGAAATGCCTATCTAGCTTTTTTGATTTTATTGCAAGTACTGGATGCTGGAAGCAGCAAAAATTCCTTGTAAGAATACGGTTTTGGTCAATGTTTTATACTAGTCTACCTTCCAAAACTTAGTCTGGTCATATAAATTTAAAGTGTTCAAGTTTATACTTCTGTAGAGCAAATGGGATGTAGTGGAATTCAAAATATGCTATGAATTTACACTGAAGCAAATTCAGACGTCTTTTGATAGAGTTGTATCTGTGAATGGTGGTGAGTCATTACTTCTGTTTCTCTATTTCACTTTTTTTGTTGAGAAATGGGCGGGAAGATAGTAACAGCAATGGAAAGAAATGTTTGCATGCAATCATAGCTTCATGTTCTTTAGGTATCGTCCTGAAGATTACAATTTTTTTGTTTATTCCATTGGGGGGTTTTGTTTTAAGCTTGACTATAGTGAGCTCTTCCTCTGTCTTTGCAACTTTTGCTATAGTTTAAGTTGGTGTTTCCTCAGCCTCAGGCTGGTCACAAGTACGAGATCTGGAGGATTGAGTTGAAACACATCTGTTGTGTGGTGCTGTGAACCTTGAACTAGGTTTCTTAGGTCACCAGTCTGTGCTGTTGGGACTCTGGAGGACACTGTTATCTTAATGGCAGTGGCTGAGTAAAATCCTCTGGGGAACAATAAATATCATTAAACATTACGTTATTGCATTTAATTTATCATTTCATCATTAAATCATAAATAAATTTGGCAGGCATAGGTTCTTTTAAGCAACTTGAAATTCTCATTTTATTGACAGAAGAGTACGCTCTGGTAGTGGCATATCTGCTGTAAGCTCAGTATCTGTAGACCAAAGGTTACCAGAAGAACCAGCATTAGAAGAAGAGCAGCAGCAACTGGAAAAGAAACTACCAGGTGAGCAAGCAAAACCAGACATGCGTTATGCGCTGTTATCAGAAGTTGTTATCAATAGGTTATGTGCTGTGGAGTTATAAAGGCTGATTAAGAAATGTTTTCTTTCCAGATCTGTTTGTGAGATGTCAAAGCCCTAACCAAGACATTTCCTGGTCCAACTAATTCCTGACTGTTCTATGATCCTTTGTGTTAGTGAGAGTGGCAATATGAATGACATTCATGCTGCTTATCTTATGCATAGAGACAGCACTTTTCAGCCCTACTGCAGGACTGCAATGAAAACTTTTTAGTACCTTAATCTTCTGATTAGGTGTAGTTTGCCTTACGTACTCTTAAAAGATCACAATATACATACAGAGGCCTGTTTCATTGTGGTGTGTGTAACAGTACAGTTTTTATACAAGCTTTAGTAGCTTTGCTTTTGGGAAAATAAATTTAAAAAAGGAAGAAAAGGAGCGGGGGGGAAAGGGTAGAAAGCCTCCTAGATACTAAAAGGCTAAACATTAAGAAACGTCTTAGCACTTCTGATCATCCCTCGCTCTTTCTTTACTTTTGCTCTGTTTTATTCTAAAATGACCAGAATGTCACACAGTTGAAGCTGTAGCAACACAACAGATTTATACAGTGCCATAATAATGCTTTTCTATTTTGATCTAAATTATTTTTCAATTTTTTTCAGTTGATTCCTAGCACTGTATTGCCTCTTTGATCCCAGCTTAGATGTTTTAGAAGGCTTTCTGCAGAAATGCTAACATCCTTCCACAAATCTATTAACCATTTTAGAGCTCATGACTATGTGTGTTTAGTTAGGATTATTTTTATTGCCCATGTATGCTACTCTGTATTCATTAACATTTGAATTTCCTCTGCTTCTTCATTGCCAGATCACTCAGTTTTGTGAGAAGGACTCTTCTAAAGCTCTTTACAGTCAGGTTTTTCTTTTAATACCATGACTATCTGGCATCATCTCCAGAAGCTGTATTGTTACTTTTCAATCTCTTCCAGATCATTGTTGCACACTGAACAATTGCTAGTAGAGATCTTTGAAGGAAGCTACTGAGAATCTTTCTGTCATTGTGAAAGTTGGTAATTTATTTCACCCCTTAATTCTAATCTTTTAACTGTTTGTTGGAGCCTAAGGATCTTCTGTCTTTTTCCATACCAGGCTAGTTCAGGGAGTTTACGTGTGAGCAGTTCAGGTAAAACTCTTGTCTTTGGTTTATATTTTATAACTACTGCTGCTGACAGTCAGCTGGATAATTGCTGGCTGTAGGAGGATGAAGGGAGAGAGCGGGCACTGCTGAAGCAGAGCTTACTGAGGTCTTACAATTAAATATTTGGTCACAGGTGAGATATGACTCTCCTGTATTGGCTCTTTGAGGCCCAAGTCTTGTGTCTCTGGCATCAGAGGATTTTGGTATTCAGTCTGTAGTGTCAAGAAAAGTCAACCACTGCCTTGGCTTAGTTTCTTAATTAGACTTCGAAAACGTGTAAGTATTCTTCTGTTGACCTGATCTTCTTTTTCAGCTTGCTTATTGATACAATTGGGTCTATTAGACTTGAGAGGCACTTCTTTTCTGCATTGGTTCTTCAATGGTATCACATTTAGTCATCTATAATAAATGTATAATAACTAATTCTCTGTCTGTTGTAGCCTCTGCTACTTTGCCCAGCGTGGGAGTAGACTGACTTTTCTGTAGCTTTCAAGATCGTTGTACTTGTCATCTTCTAGTCTTACAGCACTGATGTTGATTAAAGGATAGATTGCACAGCATAGGTAGTAGTTCATTAATTTTGTATTTGAACTACGGATTGGCATTGTCTGGGTTTGGCAGACTGTTACTCTTTTTTTTTGTTTGTTTTAAAGCAGTTTCTGCTCTCAGTTAAAGATGAACTAGAGTGTATAAGCCTCTTACATTATTTGATGTATAGCTTTTCAGTTGTAAAGATCACTTATAATAGTGGATGTTGTCTTGCTTCCTTGGCATCGCTAAATCTGTCTAGGTGTTGGGTTTTTTTCTCTTTTGAGACATTTGAAAGAGTTTTTATTTGTTGGCTTTTATAATGTATTCGAAGCTTTCCCTTAAGCATAGTAACACAAACCAGTAGCTACTTATTTAATTTGCTAGTTGTTCTCTTCTATTTATATACTTTGGATATACTTTGTTTTGATATCTCTGGTAGCTACCTTGATTTTGCTGAGTAACCATACTAGCTTGTTGGGCAGCATTTTAAAACCTGGTGTTTCTTCTTAGTCATATGTGTTTTCTGAGCTTCGAACATGGTATCTCAACGTCCATGCTACTTGCAAGTGTTTTGCCCTTCTACCTATTCCTTTTAACTGTCTTTCTTGACACAATTTTTTTACCCCCTTTTTGCTTGGTTTCCTGAATCGGTGGGAGTTAATAATCACCTTCTTGGGCTGTCAGTCTGTGTCTTAATATTCTTTGAACCCAGTGGCTAATTTTAAACAAACTTGTCAGGCATCAAAGTGGTTAAATTCTTTCAAGTTTTATGAAATTTGGTGACTGGCAATAGGAAAAGGGGCCAAACTTAGACAAGAGTGCAACTGGTTCAGCAGATGTTGGGCCAGCATGTCAAACAGTGTATACACACTTCGAAGTAAATATTTGCTATCTTTTGACTTACATGCCAAAAATGTACATGTTGGGCACATGGAGAGAGAAATATAGAATATGGGGTATGGGAATGGGACAACTGGGGTATGAAAAGAAGCAGAAGGTAAAGTGGAAAGAACAACTTGGAAGAACTGTGAGGGAGGGGCCGAGGAATGTTGAACAGGGGAAGAACAATCCCTGATATTGCAGAAAAATGTCAGGGAACCTGTGCTGGAACTGAGGTCATTCTTTTAGGACAGTACGTGATGAAGATACAAATCTGCAGGAATCCAGTCTTCCTCAGTTCAGCTACTCAAGAACTTAAGCAAGCCATTTCTTTTCCTGACAGTAATGAGTAATCTTATGAGAATACCAAGTTTAAATACATTCTGGTCATTTGCATGATGACTTTTTGATGGTATCAGCAGCTGAATTCTTTGCCTTGTAGTAATTGAAGTGTTGGTTCTTGTACTGCTGCTATTATCAAATGTATAGAGGAACTCCAGATCCTGTGTCCTTAAAGAGGATTAGCTGCTGCATGGTTTGCCTAAATTATACCCACTTGTTGGGCTTTGTGGAGAAACCTAGAAGCCTGAGAGATGGGAACTGGAGTTCACACCTCAGTTTCCTAAGGATGTGGGTTTAAGGAGATCTACAATATAAATGCTAATGATAAATTCTAGATTTACCTGTAAAGCTATATTACCAGTAGTTGAGAGCTGCATCTAGTACTGTGGGAATGTTGTTTCACTTTGATTCATCATATATGGATATTTTATTTTTTTTTAAGTCAGTAGCAGAGTTTAATTCTTCTTTGCCCCATGTTTCCACACATTAAAGTTACATTTGAAGATAAAAAACGGGAGAACTTTGAACGTGGCAATCTAGAACTTGAAAAACGGAGGCAGGCTCTCCTGGAACAACAACGCAAAGAACAAGAGCGTCTAGCACAGCTGGAACGGGCAGAGCAGGAAAGGAAAGAACGTGAGCGGCAGGAACAAGAACGTAAAAGACAACTGGAGCTAGAGAAACAGTTGGAAAAACAACGGGAATTGGAACGGCAAAGAGAAGAGGAAAGGAGGAAAGAAATAGAAAGAAGAGAGGTAACTAAATGGATAAAAGAAACGTGTTATGTCACTGGCAGCTGTGTTTGACTAAAACAAAATGTAATGTGTACACTAAGTACTTTGCCATCGTATTTAGTAAGCAAGCATTAAAAGAATGAACTTAAATTTCTGAGTTTTTGAAGGTAAGGAAAGAGTCTGCTTTCTCTTTATTTTTCATATGAAATGAATGGATGAGACATTGAGATGTAGGACAATGTGCTTCTAACCTCTGACTTCTTTAAAAATAATAATTATTATTTTCTTTGCTAAAAAGAGATGCTTGAATGAATGAAGAAAAACTTAAGGGCATTGGTGGCATTCATGATTTTCCTGTGATGAGTTAATTTGTCAAAGAAAACTCATACTGGTTAACTTAAAAAGCTCTTATTTTCTCATATTGCCAAATTAAGATGCATTTAGTGCAGTAATGTTTGACTATTCTTTGCAAAACTGCAGAATGTGTAATGTTGGATGTTGGAAAGAGATTTGATGCTATCCTGGAGAGTTCTTGAAGTCTTAATATGAAACAACATGTTAAATAAGAAAATCGGATCTTGGGAAACTGATTCAAATGGAGTGATCCTCTGTTTAGTCACCTATCTGCTGTACAGGGAAGCCCCATTTCACCAGTGCTTTCAAGTTACTATTTAAACAATTGAGAAATTTGTGTGCTTAAATGGAGGCACGTATTTAGTCCACAGTTTAGCAGTGTGTTTATATTAATGTTTTAATTGCACATTAGAATATGAATATCAGCAATTAGAGTAAGTTCTCAAAATAGATCTTTCATATTTTTAATTTTTTTTTAATGCTACAGGCTGCAAAACGGGAACTGGAGAGGCAACGGCAACTTGAGTGGGAGCGTAATCGTCGGCAAGAGCTACTAAATCAAAGAAACAAAGAACAAGAGGACATAGTTGTTCTGAAGGCAAAGAAGAAGACATTAGAATTTGAGCTGGAAGCTCTAGTAAGTGATTATATTGTAGATAAAACACACAAGCACAGAAGTGACTGTGGTATGGCCATGTTTATTTTCTCTAGTTTCAGCTTTTAAATAAGGAATAAAATTACTTTTTAGATCCTGACTTGCATAACAAACCATTCTGGTAAAAAAAGAGAGATATTTTTCTTTTTTTTTTTTTTTTTTTCCTAAAGAATGATAAAAAAAATCAGTTGGAGGGAAAACTTCAGGATATCAGATGTCGGCTGTCTACCCAAAGACAAGAAATTGAAAGTACAAATAAATCTAGAGAACTGAGAATTGCAGAGATCACCCATTTGCAACAGCAGCTACAGGTGAGAAAACATTCTCTAATTTTGTTCTTACGCCTGCATTTTGACCTTCTTAACTGTATCAATATACCAAGCAAACTTGCCACAATATATGATACTTGTTCCTTGTACATAAGTATTTATTGTAGATAGATTACCATTCTTTTAAATAAATGTTCTTCAGTTATGTCTAGGGAATTGCTTCCTACACTTGAAGGTGTGTCTGTGACTATCACTTCAACCTCATGGAATCCTATTGTGGGAAGCAGTACATAAACTGTTTGGCTGAAGATTTTAAAGGGTTTGGGAGGATGAAGAGAATGAAATTTTACGGCATCTGTTTTTGCTGGCAGTGATTGCTGTTTGCATGCTAAAAGAAAGAATTGACTTCAGTGAAGTGGCTTGATGATGCTTTTTTTAATTAGAAAATAATGAGCTTTCAAAATTGAAGTTACGAGTTAAACCCATTAGTTCTTGGTCTAACTGTCATTCATCTCTTCTGTATCTAAGATTCTCTGTCAAATTAAGGATGGAATTGAGTAGATATCTGCTTTTAGTGAAATAATATTCTTGGCAATTTGTAAAGATAAGTTGTAGTATTTGATGTAGGGATTTTTCTTTTTATTAAATATTTTATATTGCTTGAAATTAATTCTTGGCCAGTAATGGGGGCGCTTAGTGCTTTTCCACCACCACAAAGAGAATTTCACACTTATCTTTTGAGGGTTTAGGTGTAAAACCTGTCTTAAAACCTAATCCTACTGTTCCATTTCAACTTTCTAAGCGTAACTAATACAGTACATTCATTTCAACAAAACCAGAATTGAAAGCTTAGGTTTTTTGGTTTATGTATGAGTATTTTTTGACACCTTTTTTTTTGTTTATTCTTTCTTAAATGAACTTACTTTTCTACTGAAATTTTGTGTACACCATTACACCTTTCACAAAGCATCTTTTTTTTGGCAGCAGGTTGTTATAAAGAGTATATTTTAGGGATCATATTCTTGCAGAGTGTTTGTGTCCACTTGATGCGAACAAGAAATGCCATTAGGGGATGCTTGTGACATAAACAACTGCCATAGTTAGGCTTGAAATCATTCTTCTCTCTTTGATTAAATACTCCTGTATTGTCAACTGAAAACTGACTTCAAAAAGTCAAATGACATTGAATCAAGTGTAGGAAATTAAGTTACACTTAGTATACTGTCTCAAAGAGACAAAAACCTGACTATGCTTGATGAAATGCACAAAATAGCCCCCATTTACCTGAATGAGTTAAAGACTACTGATCTTATGTGCACAGCCAGTCTCCATGTAAAAGCAACAACCACCTGAATTTCCCCTCTAACCTTTCTGTTCTGAAATTTTTCCACAGAAATGGCCCAAGGTACTGTAACTCACTTAAGAAGCAGCTAAGCCACTACATAGGCATTGATAGATAAATGATATTTCAACAAATTTATTGGAATTCATATCCTGCTTTCATCTCTTTGCTTTTGTCATAATGTAAGAAATTAAGAAGAAAAAAATTATATGTTACAGTAAAAAGTCGTAAGTTTTTCATGTTACAGTAAAGATCGATGTGTTGGGATGGGGTCCCATTATAACAGACAGTTGTTTTTTAACCTCAGCCAGCAACCACGACCATTCCACCCTCCTTGTTCCCCTCCTGCCTGAGAAGGGTAGGGAGAAAAGGAGGGGGGAAAAGACCTCATGTGTTGGGATAAAGACAGTTTAATAGAACAGTAGAGGAAGAGGAAAAGAATAATAATAATGGTAAAAGACTATACAAAATAAAGTGACACTGCACAAATTGCTCTCACCACCTGATGATTTGTTGCCCGACCCATCCTGAGCAGCAACTGCAGATTCCTGCCACCCAGCCAATCCCCATTTATATACTGAGCATGTCATCTATCGTATGGAATATTTCTTTGGCCCACTTGTCCTGTCTGTGCTCCCTCTCAGCTTCTATGGGAAGCTGAAAAAGTCCTTGACAATTATAAACATTGCTTAGCAACAGCTAAAACGTGTGTTATCAATATTATTCTCATACTAAATCTAAAACACAGGAGGTACTAGAAAGAAAATTAACTCCATCCCAGCTGAAACCAGGCCACAGACATTGTAAAAAAAAAAAAAAAAAGGGAGAAAATA
>VXAK01014243.1:0-16364 GCA_013399435.1 Arenaria interpres | reverse complement strand
GTTTGCTAAAGTTCTTCCTGATTAGGTATTTTCCTTTTTTATAAATAGAAAAAATCCAGAAGGAAGAACAAATCATTTATTTGAATATGCACTACAAACTAGGAATCCATCTCAATCAATTATGCATGATGCTTTAAAAATGAACTCTAACCAATGTGTAAGTTTGTTATACTAGCAAAGTAAATATATGTTTGCTATGTAAAGCTTGCTGGGATTTTCCTGATTAGTTGTATGGGACATTGTCTTCAATATACAGACAGAAGGATATCTATGTATTGATTAGTGTTAGAAAAGACATTTGAAGCAAGAGAAATGCTTAACCAACCTGGAGCTCTTTATTTAATTCCTTGCACACAGATTTTTAACATCTTGGACAAGCCATATATGAAAATGTATATCATATCCTCAATGTTATTTGACTGTGAATTTAACTGCAAAATTAATTGAAATGGCATTTCCATATAAGCAATATATCAGACTTGTAATGGAAGCATCAACAAATTAACTATAAGTCAATTGTTTTAAATAAATATTTTTGAGCTCTACCTTACTATTTTCATAGACACAAAGTGACTGACCAACAGTTTACTGTTACACTTTACTAGACTGTTACAAGTCCTGAATACTTGACCTGTTTTAACACAAGTTATTGTAACTGAAAATATTATTTCAAAATGAGTATGTTGTGAAAGTGCTTTTAGACATACCAGCATTATGAATTTGCAGTTCATTAGTCTACAAGCAAGGAAGATATTACAAATTTAAAGCCACTGAAATTTTTCTCTAAGCTGATTAGATGTGTTGTAGAGTTTTCTGTTTGGTTGGTTTGGTTTTTTTTTATTTTTTATTTATTTGTTTTCAATTGGACTTTAATTAGACTAGAAAATGGACTTGTTTGAGAAAGGCAAAACTTTCCCTTAATATTCAGGGTGTGGAGGATTGTTTTTATTTCTTATGATCCCCCAACTCATCTTTCTTACAAATGAGAGTTTGGGGCATCTCCATTGTAGAAACAGATAATTATCTAGGTTTTGCAGTCTGAATGTAATACTGGCTTATAAGAAAATCACTGTCACCTTAGCTCCAAGTTTGCTCAGGGATAAATACAGCTTTGGGCAAAATTTCCCAAAGAAAGCAAAAGCATCAGCTAACTTCTATCTAAAACTACTAATGTGGACATAATTATGCATTTAAATAATATCAGCTTTGTGCAGATACAAAATAGAGAAGCACACTTCATTTATAACTGTTCAAGAGATGTACAGCTTAGTTATACTTCTATGATCATCTTCCTTGTAGCATGGTTTGTTTTCAGTATCGCAAAGCATGGCCAAAGGTAAAATGGGAAAAGTTTCTTGTCTTCCTTTCTACTGATTCTATACATCTTTCAGGAGTAAATGCTACAAATTTGACTAACTACCTGAATGAAAGGAATCCAGATTGTTAGAAGAACTGGCAGATTGGCTGTCAGCTGTTTGCAAAGGAGGCTCTTTTCCTCCTGTTATTTGTGTTACCTAATATACCTTAGTCTAACAACTTCATCAACGATTCCCTTTATCTTTCTCGAGGTGTGAACTTGGGACAAACAATGCCCCTGTAGTAAGTTATATTTCTGTTTAAATTACTTTATTACAGCCCAAAATTCTCCTGCTTTTGGATATTAACTCTTAGGCCATTTGTTGGTATAAGAACTGACAGATGGTCAGCAAAACCTCTTTACTACACTAAGCTGAAAAGATTAGTTTCCATTTAGTTTGATACTAACAGACATGTGTCTGTGACATGTCATCGACCAGAACTTCCACCCACCACCAGAACACTGTAGTGCATTACAGGGGGATGTATTCTCTCCAAATAGCACACCCATGGGTTCAAAAGAACTATTTAGAGAAAAATACCCATTGATTCTAATTGCCTTTTAAGATGTGGTCTGTATCCCTGTCAGAGACACTTTGTCATCATGAAGCTAGCACGCAGCATAAAAAGGTTATCAGAGAGGAAAGCATTAAAATCCTGAAAGATTTTCTAGAGCAGCATTTTGAACTCTCGACAGGTGTCACTAATGTACCTGATTTACAGTAACATGCAATTTTACATTTTGTCATTCATATTGACTTTCCATTTGACAGTCTCTAATGGATAATCAAGGTCAACGAAAGCATAATCAATTAGTCTGCATTAATTGATGGCCAGAACTACATTTTTCTTGTGATTTCCAACATATCCATGTACTATACATCTTTCGGCTCTCCCTGGGCCTCGCCTCAAGCATGTTGCTTTCAGAGTAATTATAATGAGTTAGAATGTCTTTCTTCAATGATATTCAACAAAATTGTTCTCCAGGAGCACCAGACAGAAGGTAAATTTTGCCTTAAAATATTTCATGCTTCTATCAAAAACATAATTTGCTCTTTTAGTGGCACATTGACACTAATATTATAAAAGATATCTTGACAATCAGAGTGGCAGGTAGAAAGACAGCCAGAAAATTCCTCATATCAGAAAATGCTTCTAAAGAGGGGAGAGGGGAAAAAAAAAAAAAGGAAATATTTCTGCTGTAGTCTCAGAGGGTTCCCCTTCACATACACCTGAGGAGGGTAGACTATCTCTCTAGCTGAATCAGGGCACAGATAACAAAAAGTTGCTCCTTCCTGCCTTACAAATGTGTGCAGAAAGGAAAACTATTTGCATTTAAAAGATATAGGATGGTCTGGAGTCTAATTAAACCTCTATTGGATAAGCCTGTTTACAATTCACATCCTTTGTTCTTCGATGTCACGCTTGCTCTCTTCCCTTCCATACCTAACCTGATTAACTTACTACTACCTATCTTATCTCTAATATTTCTATTAACATTGGAAACATTCTGAATTCCTCTTTGAGCCTTATGAAAATTGCAACTAAACTTCATTTGATCCTGAGAAAACAAATTCCTAATTTGAAGTCTTTACAGAGTCAAGAAAGCCTTCTAGTCCTTATTCTGAGTCATCTGAAAATACAAGAAAAAAACATCTACATGTCTAACTTGTTACTGTCTTTTATTTTTTCCTGGACAGACAGACTGAAATGCATTGTCCTGATGCCACGTTCTATGTATTCCAATCCTTCTCTCGTAACAACTATGGCTATAAACAGAAACTTTGTTCTATCATGAGGAAAAAGCTTTGTCCTCCAGTATATTGAATGGTGCCTTCATTTTGGGGTTATACTTAGAGTTGCTGACTAGGCATATTCCAGATCATTAATGAAAATATTAAACGGTGTTGACCCCATTTAGCGGTCATTAGGATGTGTCAGAGAGATACCACTTGAAACCAACTGCCAGCTGGAGTTTGTCCCATGATTATAACTCCTTGAGTCCAATGGTCTATCCAATTTTCCAGCCACCTATTGGTTCACTTAAATATGCCATATCTCAGCAATTTTGCTACAAGGATGCAATGGGAAAGCATGTCAAGAGCTACGCTGAAGTCAAGGTAAACAATATGCACTTCTTGCATTGCCCACGGAAGAGATCATCTCATCATAGAAAGCAATTTGTGGAGTCAGCTGCAATTTGTTTTTGTTGGTAAATTTGTGCTGAATTTTCTCAGTCACCTTGTCCTTTATGTGCCTGGATGTGTCTTTTGTAGGGTGCTTTTCTGAAAATGGATGTGAGGTTTACCTACTTTCAACAACAAGGAATATCTTCCTTGCCATCACCTTTCAAAAATGACAGAGAGCCTTGCAATTACATCAGCCAGCTTCTCAGTACCCTTGAAGGCATCCCATTGGGCTGCAGGCTTGGAAGACACATGTGTTACATTACCAGAAGAATCCATGCTAGTGACAGCCTTTTCAGTGTTGTCACTATGTCTATTGCCCCATCGACCAGAAGGACCACAGGTTCCTTAGTCTTTCTTTTGCTGTCAGTTTCCACGAACATCTCATTTTAATAGTGCTCCCTTTTAACTCAGTAAAGAAGCATTGACTTGTGTAGACAGCAGTAACAACTTGGGAATGACCAGCAGTCACTTTCCTAGAAATCTCTACAAGTGCAGAAATAACATGCTAACTTGAGACTTCTCAAATAAAATCTTGCAACTAATGGCCTCTGAAAGCTTGTCACTCAAAGATAGTCTAGGACTCTAGTTTAAGGGCTTCATACAAGTAGAAAAATTATTTAGATTGCTGCTATGGAGACATATACTGCTGAGAGACTGATGGAAGATGTCATGAAGCTAATGAAATTTTCCCATTAAAAGACATTTATTTGTTCATTTTGGTGAGTTGGGTCAGAGCATTTCAATTTTTGCAACTCAAGGCAGCCATGTGAAGTTTCATGGATATTCACTCCAGATCACCTTCCAACCATATGCTCCAAATGGCTTCTGACACTGTGTTGGAGTAGGTTGAAGACCCCAATGCAGTGACATCTGTCAGCAGTTATCTCTGCAAGTTAGTCCTTTTCTTTCCACTCCCACCAACAATATATTCCATGCTTATGCTATCTGTATTGAAACGTGTTCATATACAAAAGCATCTAGTGCCAGCATGTTTAAATATAGAACACAGTAGGAACAAGACTATATAGAAGTAACTTTGTTCAAACTGTTGTGTTTTGTTTCCTGCTTGCCAGGTGTATCATTGGCAGTGTACTGCTAGGCCAGTAGTACTCTGTGAGAGCAGAGGGTGAAAAAGTCTTTGCAGATATTGTCCCCTCATTCTTTCTCATATTGAACAAATTTGTCTTAGCTATTTCAAAGCCATATCTTCCAGATGAAAGATTGAAGAAGTTAATTAGCATTTATTTAGCTGTCCCCTAAACCAGACACATAAACAGCCTAAAATACTAGGCTTTACTGAATATACAGTCCCTTCTAAGATATCCAACACCTTAACATCTCAAAATTAAGAACAGGTGTCCTATTCACAGAAAGATAGAGTGTAAAATCATGGGACATCTCCAAGCCCCACTAAGAACAAAAGAGGCTATAGGGTTGATCTTTCTAGATTGAGGAAAAGAAGGATTTTAAGTATTTTGATTAATTTGGTCACCATAGCAACAATAACCGTTCGGTGTTTTCTGCTACTCTGAGTCTTTTATTCTGATATACCTGTGTCCACACCCTTTATGCCAAATAAGAGAAGGCTGGCAACAGATTGGTCAGGCTTTCTTTCCACATAATACAAAAACGCACAAAACAAAAGTCAACTGAAGGACAGACACAAAGGCATCACCAGAAAGAGAGAAGAGATACAGAAATACATCTGTCAGCTGATGAAAGACCGACATCTCTGACAAAAAGTGTTGTGCATTGTTTCTACACAACAGGAAAACTAGAATGACAACCCAGCCACACACATAAAGCAACTCTGCCAACAGAGGTTTTCATCTTGCATAAGACAAGCCTTCTATGGGCCCTTTATTTCCCATGTCACATTCTAGGAACAGGTACTTCTCAGTGGTGCCCACCTTTCTTTTGCACACAACCTGCTGCTCCACTACAAAAAGAAAATGAAGACTTCTTCCAATACTATTCTATACCAGAGGAAAATGTCACTTCATGAGCCAGCCAGCCAAAGTGCTGAGAAAGTTTTGTCATCACAGGGCAGGGAGAAAACAATGCTGACACATCTGGCCCCAGTCTGTAACTATGCAGTATCCTTCTGCTCTCTCTAATGCCTACGAGAGAGCTTTTAAACCTTTCACAGTCTAAATCACCATAATGTTCTTCCTTATAATTAGGGAAGCTGTCAAGCTGCAATGTCTCTCCCTAGCAGTGGAGAGAAAGGGAAAGGGGACTGCAGGGCTTGGGAGCTCACTCAGTATTCAAGTTCAGAGTCACTCGGACAAAAAGGTGCCATATGAAGTTGGTCTACCAATAATTCCTCTTCAGAAAATTTTGCAATTGTCTGCTCTGAAAAAATGCCAGCTTTGCCAGTTCACAAGTTAGGCCTAAAAACATTTACATAGGTCTATGAGACATTCAATACCTGCCTATATACTGATCCCTTTTAGGCCTGCTGTCTGCAAGTTAACAAGTGTTCCACTGTTCTGTTGTGGAATTTATAGCTGAGAGGGCTTAGGCAAAGCTTTCTCCAGATCACTTCCATAGAAAAAGGGAAAGAGTAGAAAAAGTCCCCACCTGTCTTTGCAGCATTCATTAAAACCGTTGTTTCATTGGAGCTGTTACTCAAGTTAAGTATGGAATTTGCACTTGAAAGAACCAGACAATGAGGAAAAGAAAGAATTCCATAACTAATAGAATTATGTTTACTTAATACACCAAGAAAGTAAGAAAGTGCTGTGCCTGATTTGTACAAAAGTTACTGCTGTTCTGAAATACAAAAACATCAAATATCATTACATGATAAATCAAAATTCCTTCAATAAATTCACTGTTGATTACCTTAGGGACAAACTAGAAGTGCTGCTTAATGATTCATTTTTAAGAAATTGGTCAAGGAAATGAAGTTGCTGTGTGTGGTAGCTGTACTAAGATTCCTGAAAACACTAAAGGGAAGAAGCCATATAGTGAGGTGTTCAAGACTGTGCTGAAAGCTTCAGGCATCTTACTCCTTTGAAATAAAGCTACATTTAATAAAATCAGCTCATTTGTTGCATCATGTCACGTTGTGTAGAAGACCTGTGCAACCAAATTCAAAACACTACAGGAAAATTTGCTGCATTTCCATAGTTCTGGGTGAAAGTATGAATAACAGATCTAACTCCTTATTTTAATGGAGGATGACTGAGGAATACATAACTCCTAAGGAGCTACTTGCCCATATGTTGAATCAAACCAAACATTTTGTATTCTATCTGCCAGATATTTGATTAAAACAACATCAAACACTTTCTATGACGTACATTTTCTATTATAACAAACTAAAAAAAGAGCCAACAGAGAACAAAAATTTGAGGTATATACATCTGCATTTTATAAATATAGAGATCTTTCTGCTGTCTTCGAAATGAATTGGATCATGAACAGTTTGTTGAAAGGCATGTAAATTTTCCAACTGAGAGTTATGAACCTCTTCTTTGGTC
Source organism: Arenaria interpres (assembly GCA_013399435.1). NCBI lineage: Eukaryota > Metazoa > Chordata > Aves > Charadriiformes > Scolopacidae > Arenaria > Arenaria interpres. The sequence continues at coordinate 9,331 of VXAK01014243.1, read as the reverse complement.
TGTCCTGAAGATGTGAAATTTTGTTTGAAGATATTGGACCAGACAGTATTTGACTTCTGAGCAGAGCAGAAGTGCCAATCAAAAGAATAAGGACTGCTAAAGAATCAGGTTGATGAATTTGTTCATTCAAAAGTGGAAGGCTCAATTCTACAAGCAAAACAGTACTAAGCTTGTAGTTGACGTCATGTTATTTTACATTTTTAATTTTCCCAATGCTTGTGTACTGGTGCAAGGAAGGTGAAGAGTGTGCAAGAAAAGGTGAAACTCATTCCATTAAACCTAAAAGGTTGGATTTGGATGTGGAATTATAGGGGNACTATATTTTTCCCTAATTTGGAGAAGTCTGTAAACTTCCAACAGCCTTACACCATCAACAAAACAACAGTCTATAATACAACTATTAATTTTCAAAATAGTGTTCTTACATATTTTTTTCTATTTCCTATCACAAGAACCGAATTCTATGGAAAGATTTCATTCTTAGTGATGATTCCATGCTTAAACTCCACACGTGGGGCTGGATAGCATACTTTAGTGTAGAGAAGAGAGACTGAAGACAGAAATTTAAACATAGATTCCTGGATTAGAATCTATATGAATTATAGAGTGCCACTTTGAATTACAACATCCCTGTTTTGAGGCTTTCCAGCTTTTGGAGAGAATGATGGAGAGGAGAGATTTCTCTAGAAAGCTGGTTTTGTGAAAAATGAATCACTTTGAGGTGGAGTTGCTGTGTAATTTATTTTTTTTTGGTCCTGCCTAAAATAACAACCATCTTCACCAATGCAACTGAAGAATAAGTAGACATACTCATACACAGTAGAACTAATTACGGAGATTAAGAAGTGACAAGACTGCTCAAGCTGTTACAAATAAGTGTCTAGAAAACTGCTAAAGCTATTTTCTACACTGGCTAGCTAGCAACAGCAAAGGTATGGCTTTTCATTCTGCAGTCATAATGTGGACATGTGTGGACAATGGATTTAACCTGAAAAATTTTGCAACCCCACTTCCCATAAAGAGGACAATCTCTTTGCTCTCAGAACTACACTCAGAACTATTGAGAGAGAAAATATTGTTATGCCTGAATGTGTGCAAACAAAACACTGAGTTACTCACCTTGAGGCCAGTCAGAAAACAGAGGACAAAAGACGAAGCTCAGTATTTGCCAAATGGTGAAAGATAAAATGTTGATCTAGTTCTTTAAAACATACTGTGTTTGGACATAGATCAGAAAAAGCTTTTAAAACTTTATCTCCAAAGAAAGCATGCCACATTGCTTCATTTCCAAAGGGATTACCTTCAAAATGTAAGACATCTTTGATAGATGTCTTGTTCTCATTTACTGAAAACAAATGAAAGAGGAAGCAAGGAGGGAGAGAGACAAAGATGCCCTACATTACATACAACTTATATTCTTTGCTAGCACAAGCCTAACCAAGAAACACTTTGTTTTCATGTTTTCTTCCCCAAGAGAATGTTCCTGATATGGAAAAAGTAGCAACTGAAGATGTGTCAGCTACTAACCACCTGCAACTTGAAGTTCTTCAGAGAATACCGGCAATGAACAGATAATTACCAAGTATTCTGTATGTGTGTCTATACTTATCTCCTCCCAGCCCTTAAAAATATATCTACTTTTCTTGAAGTTATCAGATCTAACTAGAAAAACCTAAGCACTAGAAAACATGAAGAAAAATATCAGTATGGCACTGCATAACAATTACCAAGCAAAAGCCCATCTAGTCTGGTTTCCTAACTTCCTGTTTCACACTTATAACACTAGATAAAAGCACAATAATTTACTATATAATACAGGATAACCTGCTGCACTGCAGCCTGCCTTCCCCTGCATTTCCTCTTCTCTAGACAAAGAGGTTGACCACAAGAAATGATGCATTCTGAAAGTGAAATACCATTAAAATGTGAAAGCTTGCAGCAAAATTGGTAGAATATGAGAGAAAAAAAAATAGCTGTTCTTATATATTCTTAAAAATGAAATATCCTTCTGAAAATGGCAGATTTTATGTTCATAGTATAATTTTTTTTTCTGGGCTTGCAACCTGCTTTCCTTCCTGTGGAAAGGAAAAAAAAAATCATATTGACATAGACTTAGAAATGAACCTGAGTGAGGTGACTAGTGCTATTACTGCACCTAATAAGATGATCGTCTCCTTTAAGAGAAGCAAAGTCTAGGATCCAGTCAGATCCTGTTCTATGATATTTTTCTTCACAGCTCTTGAAAATCTGATGCAGACAAAAATTTAGAGAATAGAAGTAACATTTAGAAAAATCTCAAGGCAAAGACCTGGGAAGAGAACAGTACAGCTACCTCATCTTCCTTTTGTCTTACAGTGATGAAAACATCAGAGAGAAAAAGACTGAGCTACAGAAGGACCAGCTGATCTGGAAGAAAAGCATGTCAGGGCAGGTTACGTGACCCAGGGGAGAGGCGCATAACTGAGGAATCAGTCCACTCATCTATGAATCAGAGCAGCTTCTACTCTCCTGCCTTCCAATAAAAGGAAGGCTATAATATTTCAGAAGAATGAGAAAGAAGGGGTAGTTCCACCCTATTATAAAAGTCTGCATTTAAGAAAAGACTAAAATTAAAACTCTAGCCTTACCTCAAGTATTTCAAAATTAATTAAGAACCGAAAACCAGTAAGTATTTGCCAGAACATCTATCTGTGCATATGCTAAGGATATGTGTTCTTGCTGATTTAGCAACTAACTGTGAAAGTTCCAGACTAAAGAAACATTTGGTTTACTTACATATAATAGCTAATAGCCAGAGAGATGAGACCATCCTTACCCCACAAATCCTTTCATCCAATTTCATTAATTTACATATATATTAAAGACATGTCTCATTTATAAATTCTACCAGAATTGTCTCATTAACTACCATTTAGAAACTCTACACAAAAATCAGGAGGGTAGTTAGGAACAGAGTAAGTCATCTTAGCAGAACAAGTAGTTTAAAAGAAATGCAACTGAGACTTTCAATACACTTGAAACATTGCAGAAGAGCAGAACTGAAAGGCATTCGAGTCAGAAATCAGTCTTTTCACGAGCCAATGTTTTAACAATGTCATTACAATCAAATCACCACATAGTCACAGAGGGAAGCGTTTCCAAGCAAGTTCCCCACATGTGATCCCAGAAGACCTATCACAAACATGCAGGAAAAATATCAAGATGCAGGAAATGTTTTAATTAGGCTGCTACTCTATTAACTTAACCCATCTGGGAAATACTGGCAATAAGGTATTCAGTGTAAATTAATATTCCTTAATTGTTTTACCTGGTAAATGGTTGCCCTTGGCCCCTCCAGCCCTCCACAGCTGGTCCACAATCAGGCATCCAACCTGTCCCTCCTTTCAAGTAGGTTAAAGGGCTGCAGAAGAGTTGTCGTCTCCTCAAAGCTCCAATTTTTTTTCTCACTTCCTTAGAGCACTTATTCATATATTACAGATATGACCTAGCTTCCCACATCATACTGAATTTCTGATTTGCTGGGGAGGAAAGGCAGGAACAACTGGATTAAGGGCAGGAGAAGGAAGAAAAATGTTTATCTGAGTTCACTACAAAGGAAAGTGTTTGCCAGGTGCTCTTTCACCAAAATGGAGATTGTCAGAATGAGCAGAAAAGACAAAAATGATCTGAATACAGCAATCCAGTGTTACTACAAATCAATTAATTACTAAGCATGTGTCATTCATCAGTTCCAGCAGATAGAAAACACTATCATTTTTCTATAGAAGAGCTTTGCTCCCCCTCCTTGTCAGTATGTACACAGACAGGTTAATAGAAATGAAAGAAGGAAGAGAGAAACAACCATCAAGCTACAGGATGTGTGTGTTTATACTTACTTATATATACTTACTATGGAGAGACTTAAAAAACAGATTGTAAATGTCTCACTACACAGGCAGGAGTCATCAGTATTCTCCCAGCAGCAGCAACACACTGCAGAGTAGGAGCTTGAATTCCCTCAAGCAGTTGACAGCACAGTAGTATGTATACAAAGTCTTAAGAACTATAAGCCTTGTTTTAAAGCTAAGAGCATACATTGCAGCTTAAGAAAATACACCAAGTTTAATGGAAAAATATCAATGTATTAATGTTAAAAATCTATACAGGTACCTGCTTGTCTCTGAGAGAGCTGAATAGCATCAAGTTAGCAAACTTTAGCAGACCTCTTTCAAAATCCATTATGTGTGAAAACGTATCAATATTAGGGTAACTTTTAAATTAGTAAGTGCTGTGGCATGATATGAAAGAAGTACAGTGAAGGTGTCTGTTGTTTTGTAATCAACTACCTGCGGTCTCTAAGATCTAAGGAGAACTGGAGTGGAGTAGTTAAAGGTTTAATCCAACTGTGAAGCATTGATCTGGTAAAAAGATGTTTTGGAGATTAATCTGAAGAGGATCAGGATTTCAATTTGCATTTCTTTGTTCATCCTTGTTCTGTTACCTAAGAAAACCTGCATGTCCTAGCTTTGTGATGGCTTTGACTGAAAAGCCTTTATTTTAACAAACATTTCTAACATATTTTCTTGGGTGGGAACCTGTTAAATAAAACATTAATATATAACAAACCTTGACATCTTCAGCAGTCTAAGTTTTCTTTCTTAATATGATTGTATATTTGCAGAACAAGGCAGATGACAGATAAAAGAGGGAATTAGTAGTAATATTTTAGTTAATTGTTGGGTTTTTTTCCCCTTTGACAAAAAAAAAAAAATGTCCTGTTACAATCACTTTCAGTCTGCTGCTTTTTTTATTTTTTTCCCCAAAAAATGGAGTTTCTATAAAGAAACTGAGTGTGGACTCGCAAGTTATCTAGCAATACCCAATATCCTTCTATTCAAGCTACACTTAAGCTATTATAAACCTCTTTGTTTGTATATTTGAAACACTTGTTTCTAAAAACCAACACCACCCAACCAAAAAACCATGATTATCGCATGCTGGTGACATTATACTGCTTCTGGAGAAGAAGTAGTAATTAGAAGGTTATCTAGCTTGCTAAAATTTTCTGACCCTTAAAATAGTAAGTTTGAATAGATGTAGAGAAATAGGAAGTGTCCTAGCTGCTACTCGAAGGCTCCAAATCACTGCCCACTATCAACTTTAATTCCCTGAAAAATTGAGCCAGAGGATTTCTTGACACTTAAAATGACTTCATAGCCTAGATGACTTAGTGGTCAAGATGTAAGGCTGATAGTTTTCCAAATAGCAAAAGAGAGGCTTACAAGAGTTTTATTTCATGGAGGTAAACCTTGCTTTTATGAGACCAAGGATTATGCAGGACAGCAGGTAATACAGAAAAAAAATAAGACAACTGCAGCTTCTGCAGATGCAGGAAGAGGCAAATTCTGAATCTACAAGTTCCAAAACAAGGCAGACCACTGATGGGAAAATGGATCAGAAAACAGCAATAGATAAAAGCAAGGACCACATCCTGTTGAAGCCATTGAATGTGTAAGTTCTCTATAATATCCTTTAGAAACACGCTTTTGATTTTGTACTGGTGTGGCACCCTACAATGGAGAATAAGTTAGTCTGAAGACATATTCCATCAGAAAAATACCTACCAAAAAAGGTATATCTAGCTCATACACTTCCTTTCCTTGGTGGACAATCTAATGATTTCAAACTTCCTCTGCTCTAATGTTGTCCCTGCCTCTTTTGCATCCCAAACTGTAATTGACCCATGTCATTAGCTGCTTAGAAATATATCCCTCTGCGTTTTTTGACCTTCCATAGCTTTCTTTAAGCCTGTATTGTTCAATCCCACTTTCATCTCTCTCCTCCCAGACATTAAAGTATCTGCCCAGACATCTAACTTCAGTTTACATTAGAGACAAATTCTCAGGTTCTATTTCTATTTCAGCATTGCCTTGTTTAGAATGGTTGCTATGTCTCTCAATGAAAGTAGTTTAAAAAAAAACAACCATAAATTAGAAGGTAATAAAGAGTTAGGAAAGGGTCATCATTAGCTTTATACCTAAAGAGAAGCTAGAGAATGACCAGGGAAAATTTGAAGTGACAGAACGTTATTTCAATAAACGAATAAGGACAATTAGAAGCTGCTCTTAAAATAGTACAGAAACACATGGAAATCCTTCAGCAGACTTTTTGAGCTTCAAGGAATGGTACATATCAGAGAACGTAGACTGAGACAACCCTACAGGATAAGCAAAAAAGCAAGAATATGAATTATGAAAAAGACAGACTTAGAAATCTTGGATCTATTATCATTCTTACTAGCTTTATTCTGTAACATGCTTATATTTACCAGATAACTGCAGAAAGGAAAAGCATTACAAACCCTCAAATTACCTCTCCGTGTTCCTGTTGCCATTCTAACCTCTATACCTAATAATTAAGTATACATACATGAATAATTACCTCAGCATCCCAACTAGATCCTATATATTGCAGCTTAAATTATTGGAAGAGTATAAAAATATTATTGCTTGGTTAAAACAAATCTCAGTGCCATCAAATGTAACTCCAAGGTTAGGGGCTTTGAGGGAAGAGAAGAAATGAGACAATGAAAGACAGAAAGAAACATCTGTTGATTGAAATTCCTCAGAAATAGCTCAGACCTTCCTACAGATAGTTGTTACTGTAGGAAACGACTGTAGAAATCATTCAGCCTTGTAGTTTGTGGGGATGCAGCACACCACAAGCTGCTAGAGGGACAGCAGGGGGCAAGTTGCAATCAGCTTCCTTTTCTGGAACCTCCATTGGAAACTGTGTGGAACTGGAGGGTTAAGCCACAAAGCTTTGATGATGCATTGCACGGCTAAAGCATCTCTAGCTTTTCACGCACTACTTTACTGATGGGAAAAAAGATATAGAGAAATTAAGTAACTCTGTTTTGGGGTGGTCATCTGTTGGGGAACCTGAAATACCTTGGTGTTGAGACTTTAGAAGGTCATGGGTTTCATTTAGAACCCCAGCAGCTCCAGTGTTGTCAAAAAGGAACTGCTAAGTACCAGCATCTGCAGGGTTTTGGGTTCGTTTTGTTTATTTGGGGTTTGGTGCTTTTCCTTTTTTTTTTGTGATTTCACATTGTTGTAACTGAATGAGAAAAAAAAAAAAGTATTATAAGAAATGCAAGTAGAACTTAGTAAGTCTACAATGCACCTTAGGGTCTTCATTGTTTATATACTATCTCCAGTGAGAAAGTTAAGTTTTCTATGCTTTTACTGTACAATGTGAATGTATACATCATAATTTCAGCTGGAAAAGACAAATTCTAAGCAAATATTGTGGGAAAATTAATCTTAAATGTATGAATTAGCCAAAGTGTTGTGGAGCCAAATAAAAAAAGACATCTGTTGAAAGAAACCTGTGTCAAACATTTGAGTAACTGTCTGAAACACTATGGCTTGTCTATAAGAAACAATGAAGCAAATGAAGCCAAATGACCTCCAAAATCCGCCTGTATTCAATATTGTGTCATCTCACATAAAGTACTCTAGAGGAAAAGTATAGTTATGTATAAGGTTTAAAGAGCTCATGTGATGTCATGTATACCATCTCATGATGCTACAGCACCGCTCTGAATGGAAAAGCTTATATTTTAAAGATTAATAAAACTTTTTTGTAAAAAGTCTTATATCTATCTGAATATGTGGAGTTCAAGTGTGATTTATTTTATTGCCTCTACAGTTTAGCCACAACAGAACTAGTTACAGTGGGCAACAAATATTTAACATGCTGCTTTATCAGAGGCTTGTCATGGAAATAACTTAAAGTAATTTATTTAATAAGATTGCCATGATAGCCAATAACATTTCAACAGGAAGGTTGCTCTTTAGACTTATTAAAACTAAAGCTTTTGAGACCTTTGTGCTCTTACCCCCCTCCTCTGATGTGCCTTCAAAGTATGAGAGATGAAGAGTCTTTCTGAGGTTGTTTACTAAAGGTAATTTGATAGAGTTTTGAGCTCTACTAATGAGCTTATGTGTCTTGCATGTTAAACAATATTACAGAATAACTCTGGGAATACAGGGTCATTGGTTGTTGGACCACATGAAAAACTGATCTTATAAAGGTCTCAACACTCCACCAATGCGTTGTGACTTAGTAAGTATATATTCCTACTATCTTTTTCTAACCACATGTTTGACCACACTGGAAATGGCAGCAAGTCTTATATTTAAATATGTAGAGGTGTTTCCTTTAATAAGTGTATTTGACCATAGATATATTACAGAATATTTGTCTTAAGACTTAAGTATGGACTTTATTTTGTTTCTACTTGTATTATGAGCTTTATAAAAAATAAAAATCAATGAAAACAGGGTTAAAAGGGAAAAAAAAAAAAAAGAGAAGTATTTAAAATTATATCTATGCTTAAAAATGAGTTTTCTGCTACAGTCACCAACAACTTTCAGGCCAAAAGACACTGTTCCAAAATGCTCCTGTGGTGGGTTTCCCTGACTTGAGTGAACACAAAACAAGTTCTGATCTTGTCTGATCATATGTGCTCCAAATGCCTCACCCCCACAGATGTTAGTACATATTAGAATGCATGCATGTGACTGAAAATGATGAAGGCTTCAGCAAGAACCTGATGGAATAAATCTCTCATATCAACAATTGCTTCTAGCTCCAACTTATGTAATTTTTTCCTGTTATAAAGGTGGGAGGTGGGAGGAAGAGGAAGAGAATATACTTATTGAGGTTTACCTGTCATAATTGGTATAACATTCCATCTCCTAATAAAAAAGGCCCTAAACTCTTGCTTAGAAACACAGTAACATTTTATTCAACAGTAAACTATTTATTATCAGCCAAATAAATAATAAAGAAAAGTAATTCTGAAGCTGTCTTCTCTTTTATAATTGCCTAAAAAAGAGGAATATCTATACTATAACACATAAATACTACAATGTTTACATTATGCATTGTTTTTCTTCTCTATACATAATCATATACATTATTATATTCCACAACTAGATGACATTTTAGTGGTCTGTGCTATCTTTTCTTTTTTTTATTGAGGTTTCCTCAAAAAAAACCCAAAAGCGAAAGGGAGGAAATAGTATTTAAATCCTCAAACAAATAAGCAAGTGCTTGAACTGAGAATTTAAGAACTGTAAAGATAAAAAAGCTGTTTTAAAAACATTTCTTTCTGAATCATTTGAAAACAGAAATTGTCAGGTAATATATATTAAGAAAAAGTATCTAATATTCGTTATTTTATTGAACATTAACTGTGTCATTGAAATTTTGCCGAACTCATTCCTGTAGCAGTCTACTCAGAACTGAACTCCAGCATTAGAGATCTTGTTAGGTTATACAG
>VXAK01014240.1:4248-14511 GCA_013399435.1 Arenaria interpres | reverse complement strand
ATAGCAAGGTGCTTTGTATCTGGCATATAGATCAGAACAAGATGAGGAAAATAAGATCATGTATGCATTGAACTTTTTTGTATTTGGTGTACCATTGTCTTTTTCTCATTGCCAAAGTTAATTATTGTTCAATTAACATCATACTCTAAGTCATTACTGGGTGCACATTTTCATATTGAGTCCTGGCATCAGTACATTCATTACTGTGAGTTTGCCTGATGTGAAAAAAATGTACTCCTTTATTTTATACTGCTAACAAGGTAGTATTTTCTTGCTGCTTCCATGAATTTTCTGTGCTGTATAGTTAGGTGAGTTTTGTTCAGATGTGCTGCATTGCCTCTATCCACTGAGACTCTGTGTCAAAAGAGACATGTAAACTTAGTTTGGTGTTCTCTGCTTGACAAATGTCTGCTAGCTTTTTTCCTTAGATATTAGCTTCCTGTCAGCAGGAGATAAAATTCTTTAAAAATACCACCAGCAGACAAGTTTTTCAGTATTCCCTTTACTCTGTGAGCAGTTCTCTCAGATTTGAACTTTAGATACCTGTTCTGATAATTTCATCATAGCCAGTCTTCACCTATTTTAGACAAGCATGCTATATGAACACTTCCGCAAGGAAGTTCACTGTTGCAGAACACTTTTAATAGTCAGAAACAGTTCTCTAGTTTACAACCTAAATACAGTTATGAGCATTGTATAACCATTTGGTCTTCTGTCAGCAATATCCATAGCAACGTTTCCTAATATCGTGCACGTGTTTACAAAGAACAATTGTATCCTTTTTTCTCTTTCATGTTGCTAGGCCAAAAATTGATGCTCTTCCAGACACCTCTTACAATAAGGATCCTTCATTCCCTTGTAGGCTTCCCCTACACCTTTTCCAGTTTCTGCTTTTAATCCACTGTCTAGGCTATTATGGATGTATTAAATTAATCTTAATTCTATGCATTTCAGGCTTGGTTCTAACATTGATCTAGAGGTACTATTTTGAAAATAAAAGATACCTAATATATTAGTATTTTAGTGCAAGTAAGAGGGAAATGTCAGAATCACCTTTGAAAAGAAAAATAAATTATAGTTTATTACAGAGAGCTCTTACTTTGAACAGAGTCTGGGATTCTTCTTACATAAAGAACTGTGGTAAGTGAGAATACTCTGCAGAGACAACTTGTACTCACTCATAAAAACAGAATTTGGAAGAAAGGGAATTGGATAAAAAGGAAGGAGAAGAGGTATAATAAAATCAGTTGCTTTCAATCTTAGTCCTCTCTCAAAGGACAAAACTTAAATTGTTTCAACTTTTTGACTATCACTTCATTTTCACACAAGCATCTGTTACCCTTTCTGGAAAGCTGGATCAGAGAATGAATGACTCTACAAACAAACAAAAGGCTTTAAAATTGTGGCTTGGAGCCAGTCAGAGTGGCGAGATTGTAGTGATCATTTTAGAGAGATGCACATTTTTATTTTAGCTAGGGAAATAATAACACTGCCATTATGCAAATCAACAACCTAGAACCACTCAGAACATAGACGGCTGAGAGGAATCCCATCATTATGGGTCAGCAACTGCACAGACTCCCTGCAGTCTGATTGGGTGAGCTAATTCTAAGTCAATTCCTGAAGAACTTCATTAATATTCAATATAAACATGCAATTTAGTATTATTGAATTTACTCTTTATAATAAGTCTGTCCTGGATTTTCAGCCTTCAAGGTAAAGTTTAAAAAGACTAATTCCTTGTAAGAGATCTCTCTCCAGCTTAGTGACCGTGCTAATATCTGACTTGAGTTTTCAGAGAATGCATTGATGGTCTATCATGTTGAATAGCAAAATGAGCAGCTGGAATATAATTTGACCTTGTTCCATCACGCAGATGTGAAAGATCAACATACTACTACCTCAGCACTGTTCAGCTGTGATTGCAAATAGGTCTTTAAACTTAGCTGTAATTCGTTCTGCATTCCCAACATGCTGGCCAGTAACATGCTTTTTAAAATTATTTGGGAACCTGCATGTTTACGAAATATACATGAGCCATACTGCTCAAGTACTTGTTAAGTTATCAAAAAGAAGTACTTGCACTGATACTGAGAAAGAAACAAATAACTCAGCATTTTAAAGTAAAGAGAAGTGACAGTAGAATGATTTTCAGAAACTCTTACTTGTGAATGTCACTTTAGAAGAAAAAACTGTGGACTGTTATTTCCCAAAAATTGATATGCCATATGGTAATTAAAATGCAGATATGTCACAGAAGCAGCATACACAAGAAAAGAAAAACCCATAGAAAACCAAGACACCCCCCAAAACCAATTGAAAACTAACATGTTACAGCCTTAATATACAACCCAAGTGCTACTCTGGTACACACACGTGATTCCACCCACAACTGTGGGGTTATTTTACATTACATTATTTAACATATGAAATAAAAAAATATGTGTTGAATAAAATTATAGTCATTGGCAGGGGGAGGGGAGACAGGTATTGGGTTGGGTTTTTTCCCAGATCCACTGTTTCTTGACTTGACTTTCTTTAAGGTAAAAAGAGAAAATGAAAACAAAAAATATTAAAAAATCTGGCAGTCCCCATGCTTAACAGACTGAGTGGCTGGCGCAACTTATAGAATATGTTGGGTGGGTTCCCTTNCGCAACTTATAGAATATGTTGGCTGGGTTCCCTTATCTGCTGAAGTATGCAAACAATTAAAAATGAAGTCAAGCCAGATTGTGATTTCCAAAGGAGGACTTCCCTTTTGCAAAGGAAATGTCCATTTTCACTGTTTCTCTCCTCTCAATAGCGGAGTAAGAAGAAAAGTAGATGTATGGGGTATGGCTGGAGGTGCATGGGATCCCTTGCACACACAAGCTTCACTGAAACTATGAAGCAGATCTGTGTGTACTCTTCATTTCACGAGAGGCCTAGTGGCTATGTTTTGGGTCAACTCAGTGACTTCCTATCATTCCAAGCGCACCTTCCTCATACTGGAGAACTTCCTTATTCAGACTTTCTGGTTTACAAGTTTAACAAAAGTTCCCAGAATTTAAAGTGGATGTTCTGGTTTTATTTTCTTGGTTTTTGCTTTTCCTCCCTATTTTTTGCAACCTCTTTAGTCAGCCTACCGTTCAGAGAAATTGTGTCTTTCCACAAAAGTTACTTCTGAATGCAATCTCAATCGGAAGCAGGGAAAGGCAGGAAAGCAGCATAACTGCACACTGCTTATCCTTTGCCTCTGTGATGCAGTTGGAAGGAAAGCAATTTCTTTGCCCTTAGGTCAGACTTAACCACTAACTCTCTCTTTCTCACTTTTTTCAGTTATGAGCCAGGGGTGGTTGTTTCAAAATTGCTCTTAATGTGAAACAGTTTAGAGGACAGAGCCAAATGCCTCTGTAAATGTAAGACTTTGAGTTTAAATTTCAAGGACACAATATAAAAACCTGGCAAAACAAAAGGGAGCTCCACAAATCTGCCAAATTGAAGAAATATATTGTCAACCAGGTGATAATTAAGACATTTTAAGTAGAGGACCCATTTATCTCACTGGGAACTGTAATTCTAACTCAGCCAGGCACAGCAATGTGTCCCGTAAGAGTTATTTGGGATTTTTTTTGCCGGCTCATTTGCATGGTCTTCTGGGAGGTAGAACAGATACCTGCCTGTCAGTAAAATGTAAAACACAGAAGAACTGCATTCTTAAAATCTGTTATTTTATAAACATTCTTTTAATTTAACTCATTGTCTCAGGTAGTAATTGTCTCTGAGATAGGAAAAAAAAGTCAGGTATTCATAATTTTTGAGTATAAGAGATTATTTATGAGTGATAATTGCTATTCACTTATATATATTGAGATATTATTGAGATATTGTTTGAAAAAAACCTCACAAAAGAGCTAGTCGTAGTATTCTGAAAACTGCAAGTTGTTAGATCTCTTTAAAATTTGATTGTCTACAGGGGACAAGAAGAAACACTAGAAAAAAAATATATATGAAATCATGAGCAAAAAATTGTTCAACTCTATGTAATCAACAAGATAATTTTGACCTGAGCAATCACCAGAGTTTTAATGGAATAGTTCAGCCTACAAAGAAAGATCAAGGGCTTGTTGCATTTATAGCATCCATGAAGTGAAGAGAGTATTTTAGGTGGTGGAAGGTAACCCTTGAAAAATAGACATAGATTACATATATGATAAATCGATATGGTGCAGTGGTTAAGTTTGATGTCTATCTCATTCAGTAGAAAGACTTGCAGACAGTATATTGTCTGCTAGAATTAAAGAATACAGATTCAGGATCTCCTTGCCATAAAAGATAACGCAAAGGTTTTTCAAAATCCTGAATCAAATATAGCAGATGCCTTCAGCTAATGTACAATCTCCTTTCCATTCGTCTTGCAGAAAGCAACACAAAAGTTTCTAGCAAGTAACTGAAGAGATTCCAAAAGCCCCTGAGCAAACAATATGCAGGAATCCAAGCATAAGAGAGAAGCATATGCTGAAGGGGTGGAGAAATGTTGCCTTCCTATGTTACTGATCAAGTAAATTGTTGACTAGTTATCACATCATAATATTTCCAATAAGCAGACTATGACTTTCATTGCATACTAGCAGGTTTACAAACTGTCCTTTAAATAATTCCCTCCATTCCAGGTAATCATCTAGCACCGCTTAGCGAACAAAGTGTCGCTTTGCTAGACTGCTGATCTCACTGGAACCATGTGCCTCATACTTCTGCACTCGTGCCTCCAAAGTTTAATTTCCAAATAATTTGGAACCCCAGAAGAAGTATCTATGGTTACTTACTGCAATGTTTGCAACTGTCTTTAGTGTTTAATAAAATGATTACTATAAAGATACATAGATGTTTTATGATGTAAGATGTTCAATATCAATATTATGGCAAATTGCCATAATCGCCAAATGTTATTTGCCATCTGAAATCACAGAGTATTCTCCTTTGGGCTTCTTTCAGAAGTTCTCAGGCACCAACAGAATGTGCTATTGTATTGCAGAAGAAACATATATTTTGCTGAGAGGTTTACCTCTTATTTTGTGTCACTCATATCCAGTGCAATTCTAATGCAGGATTTTCTAAGGGGAAAACTCAGTAAATTTCAGGGTTTAGGGATGAAGAGTAACTCAGATTTCAAAATGAGAAGCTCTCTCTTTGTTTTGAGGGGCAAGGAGGCAATGGGAGATTATCTGGAAATAGACTAGTTAAATGAACCAAACTATAAAACTTGGCAATGAATTGCCATTTTTAGCAAGATTTTGAATACCTGTTAAACTGCAATACTCTACTTTGAGGTGATAAAGGATTTGGGATAGCTCATTCCTACTGTTTTTTAACTTAAGCATGATATTTGAATATTGCAGCCAAACCAAAGTTTGATTATAATAAGACTTGTGTCCAGTGTCACTACACTAACTCTGGGAGATGTGGTTGACTCAGAAGGCACTGCCAAAACTGCAGTCCAAAACTGCCAAAGCCACCCAAACCCAAAAGTGGGCAGGCACCTCAGAAATGGCATTTTCACCTTCTTCTATTGCTAAGTCTAAGGAAATAAGCTCTGCCAGATGGAACTGCCACCATTCAGAGAGAACTCTGGTGTTCTTCCTTGGTGGCACTAGATGAAGTAAAATGGCTGGGAGGGGAAGTGAAGTCCAGAATGGTGAGTAAGTTTCGGAGGCAGTAGACATGGAAAGACACTCTTATTTCTCTCAAGCTAAATCTTCAACTACTACATTTCAGGCTTGAAAGTATTGACAGGTGGGTAGACATGTCCTGCAGGACTTCAGAGAGTTATGTGTATTTCCATAAGTTCCTTAGATGCAGACACTTTCTCCTCATCCATAACCTCGATCACTGGGTCATTCATTTCCACAGAAGTCTGATTTAGGAAGTTACAGAAGATAGTGTGTATACTAGTATCCTTTAAGCAGGAGGAAAATGAAGTTTTCTACTGGTAAAATACACTTAGGTTTGGGGGGTTTTTTGAGGGGGGAGGGAAGGCTGGGGGCACGGAGGGAGCAGATAACCAACCTTCTTAAATCTTTGTCCTTACAGAGAAACTTAATCTGAGAGGGTGAGGTTTTGTTAAACTTGAGCCTCCCGTGACAAATTTGTTTGTATGTGAGCAAGATAATTTATGAATAGTGAAAGACAAACCTGGGAACAATATATATGCATTCCAGTTGATAGAGTTCCTGGACTGCAGTAAAAAAAATATTTTTTTAATGAAACAATCAATTCTCCTGCATATGGAAATGTAAATTTGACCATAAGTAATTAAAATATTGAAATTCCTATTCTCTATTTTCTGATGCACTTGTGCAAGATCAATATGTGACAACTAATATTTGCATAGCCAGGCAGAGATTCACTGAGGGCATTTTCATTTCTAAGCTTTCCTTTTTCCTCACATCTAGCTTAATTGAAAAATGTTAATTAATATTTTTGCATAATATCCAGATATAGCTTTTGAGGATCCATAATTAAATCACATAAATAAAATGTTCAGGTTAAAATCACTACACACAATCACTGCTCTTTACCATATTTATGTGAATTAAAATTGTTCTAGGCACATACAAGAAGAGAAAGCTCCACAGTACAAAAAAAGCAACTGCTTACAAACAAACCTCACTTTAAAAACTGTAGAGCAGAAAAGTAATTTCACATATTAGATTCTGCCTAACCCATTAGGTTGAAGATATACACAAAATTAAAATTCCCTCTTGGCATAATCCTGACTTTTAAATGCAAACTAGCTATCCATTACTGTCTAGTCCATTTTCAGTGGAATTGACTTGAATTCTGGAAAAACTCTAGTACTGTCCACATCTACCGAGTTAAAAAGCCTTTGAGGTTTAGTAATATTCCTTCCTGACATTTCAAGTTTAGCAGGAGGTTAATTAGACACAGTTTCAACACCGCTGTGTTGCCTTAGGGCATAACACAACAGCCCAGTTTTTAGCTACTTGCAAATTTGGAAGCCTTAGGAGATACCAGCTTGAGACCTATGGCAGGTTTAAATTGTCTTTTTTCCTGCACATTTAGAAAACACAGTGAAATTCTGTTCCACAATATAAACTAATTGGACAAACTTTTGTCAGTGATGTGCTGCTTAAGGCCAAAATGGAGACAATTTTTATCTCTTTTATGTGATGACTTTTTGGCACAGTGAAGATTATAACATCCAGATGTCTGTATCTGCCAGAGCTTATGAAGTTGCACAGTGGTATGGTTTGTCTTGGTCATTGCCATCCTGCTACTGCATTTATGCTTGGACACACAAAATGAGGCATAAGAATTAATTTATGAAACTGTTTTGCTCTGTTAATTTCTTGTAAAGCACTGAAGATCAGCGTTTTATCACAGAAAGTGAAAAAATTACATAAGGAAGGAAGTCAGTAACTTGTCTATGAAATTATAAACTTGTTTGGCATTAATGAGACATGATGAGACAAATGTGAAAAAAAAAAATACATATATATATTGCCTCTTTTATACAGTACAGTGCTAAATTGTCTCTTGAACCTATGACAATTTTTTTTTTCAGGTGACAGGGATACAGAAGAATCTTTGTCTTGGTACACCCCAGATACCCAGTTAGCATGTCATATGCTGTATGTTAACAAATCCAGTTAGCATACCCAGATAGGCAGAAAAGCATTACTTTCATTTCTGTGGTTTTGTTTCTTGATTGTGTTCATGTTCGTGAACACTTCAGCTCTCCACTGATGATCTACATGAGATCCACATGTGAGATCCACATGATCTCCACTTAACTGATATTTTTGAAGTTAGGAGTAAGTAGAGGTACCGCATATGAGACCTTTGTGGAGAAACTGTTCTGTGCAATGTCATTCTGTGAAGGCAATAGAAGAAGTTTCTTAAATTAAATCTGATCTGACTTCTTCACCTATTAAAATTCCATTTGCTCATGTTTTATCACATCAGCATCCCAATAGATATTACAAAGTAAGGATGGTGACTCCAGACAACATCATGGAGCAGTGGCAGTGTTAAACAGTAGTACAAAAACTGTAAGCCCAGTTAGATATCTTTTCTTCTGTATAAGCCTTTTTTAAAGAAGTGCCCTACCCAAGTACTTGCAGAGTCCAATCTCATTTAAGATTCTTGTTTAAGAACCAGGTTTGGAGTGAGAGATAAAATGCTTCCTATATATTTCTGTTTCTGTTTGGGTTTTTTTTAGTATCATGCATATGTCTGTTCTTGTGGAACCATTTGTATGGCAGCAATTTTATTGAAAAATCAGGATAAGACACATGAATTCAAAGAAAGACTTTTTATGGGCCATGAGTTAGGATAAGATATGGGCCATAGGATATGCTAGTGACCTAAAATCTGGTTCGGTAGAACTACATAGGGGAAGCATCATGGATCATCAAGTAAGGAGGCCACCCACTCCTGTGACAGCTGTGAGTGCTTAAACAAATAGCATAGCCTTCCTTGCTCACCCATTATTACAAGAACAAAGCTTTGTGGTTACCATGAGAGAGCACTGAAAACATAAAATGCTGTATGTTACTGACAGCACAGAAGCCTGAATTTGGCATTGCTATTTCACGAACACGGAAATTTGCTATGATTGAGGTGATACACGTTACAGACTAAGATAGCAAGTCCACGAAGACTATAAGGAAGGTTAAGCTCTCTCCGTCTTGAATCTCTTTCACAGAACAGCTATTAAAAGTTTTAAAGGCAAGGCTTTGGTACAACATGAAATACAGGTGCCCCAGGACAGACACTTCATAGCCATTTTTCATTCAACTACTGCTCACAGGTATGGTTGCTGCAGCCCTCAGGTTTCCTCAGGAGGCAAAGAAATTGCAGGGTGTGTGTTGGTCTCGTTGGAGAAGATACAGAGGGCTTTCAACACAGGTAATGAAAGTTTGCCTTCTCTCAGGCATCTGCCTTGCTAAAAGTTACTCAGTTGTCGAGATGATTCTCACTTATCCTCCTCCATTCTCTAATAAACCTCCATTATTTCGTATTCTTAAAAATATGTACTGTTTAAAATATTACAGTAAAGAAAAACAATCATACTCGTTAAGAATATATCATCTGAAGTCTTTTCCAAATAATCTATATTTATTTTGGTTGAAGGGCTTATTATTTCTGTTTAGTTTGAAAACATAGAAGTAATATGTACTTTCAAAAATCTTTTTTCTTTAAAGGTTTTTAAAAGAGGTGTGTAGTTTTAAATACATGGAAAAATGATGACGTTTCTGACTGTATTAGATCTTAAAATTTCCTTATTGTTTTGCAAATATAACTTTGAAGATGGAAATACTTTTTTTTTTTTTTTTAACAAAATAATGCTTTCAAAATAAGCAGGGGAAAACCCCCTAGGCCTTTAACTTTATTAAACAATTTTCTTCTTTGAATTTTTATAAGCTTAGCAACTGGAAATCTCATTTGAATTTGGTTTTTTTTTTTTTTTTGGTAACTCAGAAATACTGTTTCAAACAATATTACCAGTTTTTCAATACATGAGTTGGGGCACAGCCGAAATAGTTCAAAAAATAGCTATCCAGNTTTTATTTTCTTTGATTTTTTAAAATCTACTTTTGTGTTTTGTTTCTTTTTCTTTCCCAAGCTCTAGAGTTTTAAGAGTTTCACTGTAAATACAATAATGTAATAATCAAGTTTATGAGTTGGGATAAGAACCACAACTGAATTAGCTTTACCATTGCCTTAAATCTGTATCTGTTAACTGCTTTGTGTTTAAATAAATTATTAACACTTCATTCATCTGGATTACTGTAAGCAAAGCTAAACACTGGCTGTAATTATTTACAAACAAGATCTACATGCTTTAGCCTCAGTTACCCCAATGTTTTTATATCAATAACAAGCACATCAGTGTACCCTTCTGAATACATATGCACAATTGCTGGATTAATTTTAAAAAAAAGATGAGAAGCAAAGACTTTGTTTTTCTTTGGACTGGGTTGCTAGGGGATGAATGCATGTGCAAGCTACCTTAAGAAGAAAAAAAATGATCTATCGTTTTTCCATGTTAAAAAATGTAGAAAGGAAGATTATTGCCTTGAGAACTGAATTGGAGTTACTACCAGTGTTCTTCTATACAGTTTGAGGACTGATACCCACCGACTAACAGAGATCTTCTTTTCTTACACAGATATTGTGAAAGTGTTCTTTTTTTCTTTTTTACTTATGTTCTGTGTGATTTTTCCTCTGCAAATTTACTGTTCTCCCCAGTATGACAAG
>VXAK01014232.1:12069-31149 GCA_013399435.1 Arenaria interpres | reverse complement strand
TTTAAATATGACTTGTAAACAGCCCAGAAGGAACAGTAATACTTGACTTCCTTGTGCTAAGAAAGGTGTGTTTTTTCACTGGGAAGTGCAACATTGCCACGCATTCTCTGATGTTGTGCAACACCTGTTTTTCTTGGTGCACAGGGAAGCTGGAGAAGGGGCTGGGAACGCAGTTATTGCCTGTAGCCCGGGGCAATGGAACGAGTTTCAACAGGCAGCAGTGTCTCCCACACCCTGCTCCTGGCTGCAGGCTTCCCCCTCTGCGCCCGCCTTCTGCCAGCTCTGGAACTCATCAGCTTGTGCCGTGCCAATTCAGTTACTGAACCTGAGAGAAAACAAACCTAACGATAAACCAAATACTTTCCTGTGTTGTGGTTTGGGCCAGACTGGCCAGTGAAATGAGCAACAGGTGCTCTCCCCCACCTCCCTCTCCAAGGAGAGGAGGGAGGATGAGAAAGAGACTTACGAGTTTAGAAGAAAACTAAACTACTTTAATGAAAATACTGATAAATTGATAATTTTTTTTTTTTTTTTAATGAAATATATACAATAAATACAAAAACATGTCAAGCTCCCAGGATGATGATCACGTCACCGGCAGGCATGGGGACTGCCAGCCCCAGACCGGACTCAGCAACTGACAGGAACTGGATTACAGCTCTGGATTCAGGAAGACATGGATCAGGATCAAAGGCAGACGAACAGACAGAGTCCTTGTCGGACACCAGCCATTGAAGAAAGAGAGCTGACCTTTTGATCCCTCAGCTGAACATGGGGCAGATACGGTGCAATACTGCTGTTGGTCAGTTTTTGGTCACCTGTCCTGTCCGCTCCTCCACGCTGGTCAGGCACAACCCCTCTACATTTTTCTGCTTCTGACCTTCCAATGGGGAAAATGACAAAGTTTGCTGACCTTGGTTGTTATAGCAATAAGTTTAAGCAAGAAACATCTCTGCATACCATTCCTAGGCATAAATTTAAAATAATCAGTTCTTATCAGTCTGGGAGCGAAGAGTGTCTCCACAATACACTGTTAATTTCAGAGAGTTCAGTTAGTTAGAAGAGGCTTAGCTAAAAAAGAAAAATTGCTGAACAGAAAATTGGTTATGTTTTACATCAAACCAGGACATCCTGCCAGGCCAGTAAGTTGAAGCAGTATGGGAGAGGGGCCAGAGCCCGATCAAGGGAAAGCCTGTGGCTGAGACAATGGACATGGGATTTGAGGGCAGGAGGCAGCAGAGGAAGCAGTATCTCCTCTTAAATCGTTTCAACCATCTTATGTAACTTCACCCTGGGACTCAGAACACTGGCTGCTTGGCAGCAGCATTTCTTTATGTTTGTTAAACAAAGGAGTTATTTTCAGACCTTCTTTGTCATTGAAAGGTACACATAAAAATCAAACATTCTTTAATAGGTCATTTGTAGTTGACACAGGTGCTTATCTTGTGAATGGCAAAATGAGACCTAGTTCACGACTAGGACTCCTAAAGTTACAGTATAAATAATAATAATTGCT
Organism: Arenaria interpres; assembly: GCA_013399435.1. NCBI lineage: Eukaryota > Metazoa > Chordata > Aves > Charadriiformes > Scolopacidae > Arenaria > Arenaria interpres. The sequence goes on along the minus strand of VXAK01014232.1, from coordinate 29,633 downwards.
GGGCACAGTGGATTTCTTTTACCTCACAGCCAAACATACAGCTTGTAGAATCAGGAGTGGCTCAGAATTATGACGAGCAAACTAGAATTATTCCTTCCTTTTGCTAGATCGAGCTATTTAATCATCTTTGAAGGATCAAGCCATTTATGTTGGTTTGAGAGGAAACCAGTCTCATGGTATTGCTGGAAAAGATCACACAATTTCCAATGAATCTGGAAATTACCTCAATTAGTAAAAGAAAACAAAATGCATAACTAGGCTCTTAGACCTTATGTTTTCTGTTCGTACATATTCTTCAGTCTCGTTTGTGAATTTTTTTTTTTGAGAAGAACTGAAGAGACTTGAAATTAAACATATAAAATTGCAAAAGTACAGTCTTAATGACCATCGGTTTCTCTTAAATTGTCTGTTTGTTCTAAATTCTGAAACCTGTATTATTTTAGCCCAAAGACACTATGATTGTTTCTAGTGCCCTGTTTCATTATCTTACACTTCTCTATGCTAATCTGAATTAGTTACTTCATCAGCCTCCAAGCCTAATCTAATCTGATAATTTTCAAATGGTTGGCTCTCTATTTAGTGGACCAGCCCAATTTTGCATTGTCAGCAAATTTAGGTACATTTGAAATTGCATGCTCTCTTCAAGGTCATTTATGTCCACAAAGAAAACTGTGATAAAATAATATTAATGAGATAGAATAAAAGCAATGAAATTCACTTACAGCTGAAATGTACCTTGTATGTCCTACAAAACAGAAGTACAATACAGTACTTTATAAAGCTGCTCAGGTGGCACCTTGTAGTGGTTAATTTAAAAAGACATATGGTACATTTCAGTCTTGTTTGTGAGTTTCTGTCCTCTTATTACTTTCTTTCATGACCTTTAACCTAGCTTTAGTAAAGTAATAATGAATTAATGTCCTTTCCTGGCTGATTTTGAAGCAAGAACACCTCTAGAAAGCCATCTTTTAATAACAGCACGCTGTTGGGACAAGGTGATTATATAACTTTTGAATAATCATATCAAAAGCCTCAATTTTCAAAAAAATCACTGTGTCCACCTCCTCAATATAGTTCTTTTCTTTTTCCTGCATGGTAGAGCTGAAAAGGAAGAAGAGTGGAAATTGGCCAAGCTGCAGGCAGAAAAGGTCAAAATGAAAGGACATTCAGGGACATAAATGTTATTAAAGATGGATATCTTTGCCTACTCCATGGTGTGCCACCACACGCAGAGAGCATCTTCAATAATGGATCCCAAATTGAGCCATGTTTCTATAAAAAAAGGGTTTCTAGGCAGTGGACAGCTGTCCAGAGAAACAGCTGTAACATTTCACTCCTGAAGTGAATGGCCAATTTGGGCTGTAGACGTCTTATTCAATGTAAGCTCTTTAGAAAGTGTTTGTATGTTGAAAAATTCTTCACTGAGAGTCAATTTTGCCCCAAAATATCTGCTTTTAAGAGTAGCCTTTTACAGAATTCCTTTTAAAACAGATGTCAAAAACCCCCATGAATTTAACTGCCGGCTTTTAACTCTGAATTTTTTTCTCTTTGTTTGATACAGTGAAAATAGCATTCTAAACATATAAATTCTTGCCTAGCGCTTTTTTCCCCAAACTATCTCTCTGAAGCCTTGCTTACTTGCTGGGTGCTATATATGACTACATTATCTCTCTTTTCTGTCTGCCCATGAGCTTGGGGTCACTCCTGCACGCTGGCTGTGGTTTGAGCAGCTGGGCTGGGGGAAAGGGGTTTTCTGCAGAGCTCTGCTACCATCCCACTCGGTGGCCTCCAGCAGCTCGCTTCGCTTCTTCTCAGTTATGGTTTCTCCCCAAGCCACCGCAGGTGTAGTTGCCCTCACTATAAAGTGTCCTGAGATCAACTGGTGAGTTACATGAGCATTGGGCAGTCTTGTCAGAAGGCACAAATCAGAGCAAATAATTCATGCTTATGGCATCTCCCAGCCCTGAATTGTTTCTTTCACGTTGCTGGCACACAGAGGGTGCACCCCCGAGCGCTCTGCTCCCCGTCTCCCTCCCACACACAGGGCTGTGCAGCCCCCATGCAGCCTGGGGACAGGCTCTGCACCCGCTTGTAGGTCGGGCAGCCCCAGCCCCACGCTCAGCATGGTCAGAGACTGGCCAGCCCTCCAAAGTGCTTTCAGGCACATGCAGGACAACTACCACAGCTCTGCTGCCTGCATGAACTGCGACTTCCCTCTGGAGCCCAACCTGGAAGCTGCTGTCCAGTGATATTAGGGACCTCTCTCACACTGTGCACCATCTCTTTAATTCAATTTGTTCCACCTTTTTGTGTTGCATTCAGATTTTTCGTGAATGTGATGCTGTTCTTAAGTACGGAATCAAGAACTTTAATGAAATATGGATAGACTTTTTTCACTAAATCAGTGAGATAATTAAAGAACTCAAGCACAACAGTGAGGCATCTTTTTTTTTTCCCCTTCAGGAATTCATAATGAATGTTCATTAATAAATTACAGCCTAGTGGTACATGAACAGATGTGCCTATCTGAGCTATTACATCTGCAAAGAATATGATTGTATTCCACACAGATCTCAAAATCTGCATTAGTACCTCCCCATTCATGTCTGAAGCTTCTTCTATGTTGTGTCTTTAGAATTTATTTTTTTTTCTATTATTTTCCAAATGACTGCAATCAAGCCCACAGGCTTTTAGTTTAGTTGCTTTTCATTATTTTAATTAAACAGAAAAAACACTGCAGCCCACCTAGAGATCTTTGTAATGGACCATTTTCACTGTATTACAGCGTGCATTCAGGGAGTTCCTAATGTTATAAAACTTCCTTATTATTTGTCTTTGCTTTTTCCTAAAATTAAGATCACAGTACACACAAATTCCATGTAGTTACCTCCACAGAATAACAGAAAACTGCGAATGGTGATTTGACTTGAATTTTCCTTTTCTCTGGAGGGTGCACAGAAGAGCGTACTTAAGCCTTTAAGTTAAGGAGATTTAAAAAAAACCCACCTGAATTAGCTGCTTAAGTACAAAAAGAACAAACAAAATTATTTAAGTCAGTTGGTGTGGGCATATACTACAGCACTCCTTCCTAAGCGGCCCTTAACTAATCCTAAAGAAATAAGATTAGAAAACAGAAATAATCATTTGCTAGCATGATGTTTGAACCCACAAACCACTTCAGGATGGACAGCCATAGTTTTTATATTTTTTCTAAATCCCAAACAATCTTAAATTACTTTTCCTAAGCATTATAGCTATCTTTTCAGGAAATAAAGGCTCTTTAAAAAAAAAATTATTTTTATATCTTTTACATCTTTTTTAAATGGGTCTCATTCTCTTCCTTTTTTCCATTCTGCAGTTGAATCCTAAAGCACACAAGTAATTGCCATGTTTTAAAATAAATAAATAAATTAACAGATTCATTGTGAGAATAAATCTTTGCACATCTTTGCTACAAAATGATGCTAGTACTCTTTTTGAGTCCAATGATTCTTAAATTCAAATGACCTAACATCCCAGGAACTTTTTAGTTTTGTGTTTATGGTATTTCTCTTATGGCACAGAAGTAGCGTGAAAAGTTTTAAGGGACTTAAATCTTGCAGATGTTCCTCTACAAAAGTGTACTCCAGATATTAGAGCCATATTGCACAGTTTTCCCAGAGCTGGAAACTGTCTACCTCTATTTCTTACCCTTCTTCCTCTCATACACTTGAAAATATCTGATACTCGTATTTTAATTCAACAACTGTTGCTTCAAGATAGTCACTAAATAGATGTGCAATAAACATTAACCTACGCAACACTTTTCTTCTGTACTCTCCACTTACTCAAATTATTCATATTGATTTTTTAAATTATTCAGCTTGTTCTTATGCACAGTAATTTGTTGAATCAATTTAGGTTTAATTTCCTATTACAGTCCCATAAATCTTCTATGTGCTGCTTTGCCTTAGTGATATTGACTCTGTGCAAACAATTCAGGGGCTTTAGACATTTTTCAATATTCATCGCTTTAAACATGATTAAATTTTTTCCCTCAGATCCTTATTTCTGAGGCCTGAAATTTAGGTAATAGCCTATTTAGGGCTCAGAATATTTCTTTCATTTCAAATATTGATGCAGGTGATTCAGGCACCTTGAACAAGTGAGAGAGCATGAAACTCATTGTTCTCAGCATATCGCATGCCACACTTCTGTTGTTTTTGCATACTCTATTTCCTCTCTCTCTCCCTAGAAAAATAGTGAGAAAGCCATTTTTTGAATCCTTTTAATTGAATTTGAACAGTTGAATACTGTTTAATCCTTCATCTTGATGGATTCCAAAAAGAAGAGAGAGAACATTTTAATCCTCAAATATAACCTATTCCCTGATTCCACAAGTTTCAGGCAGTTTGCTATTGCCCAGAAAGTCCACATCTTTCTGCTTTGGTTGGATGTCACTGCCCCGTGAAAACCATCCTTTGCAGGCTGGTGGAGTCATAACAGCTGCAAGGATCAAACTTCTGGATTCTGGCCGTTAATAGCTGTAGTCTATAAGTGCTGGCCGCACATGTGCATAAGAAGAAAACTATTTCCATACCTTCTTGTTACATGTAGAGATAGTTGTGGGAACGTCTGGAGTTTAACCACATCACTGTGTGAATGTCCAGGAAGAGACTTTAAACTACCAGAGCAGACTGTGCTGCCTAAATAATCTTCTATAAGAAGACCATGAGCTAGTTGGCAGCCTTTTGTAGGTGGAATCCATCCCACAATTTACGACAGCAAATGCCGACTCCTTCCTTCACCAAGACTGAGCCCTGACCACTACATGCTTCATTGCATAAAATAAGAAAGTAGGAGTGTATTAAGTCTGACCAGTATTGATTCTGCTTGGCTACAGATTGCCAATCTTTTGGACTTTTAATCGGTTTTCTCTTACGTTCTTACTTTCCCCCTACTGTTTCCTTTGAAAAGCATGGCATATCAGAGATCTTAAAAAGTAATTGTGTATGGATTCTCAAGAAAAAAATGTGGTCTCCTAAAAAGTTGAATACTGCTTCTGACTTCACAGATATGCAAAAATCTAATTGGTGGTTTTGATGGCTCAAGGAAGATAAGACTTCCCCCGAATTGTACCTTGAGTTTAACTGCTAGGTAGAGATGAGCACTGATTGAAGTCTATAAAGAATTCATAAACTTATTAAGAAAAAGATCATTATAAGCTTTTTTTTTTAAGTTTCTTCTTTTTCTAATTGAGCATTTAAAATCCTCCAAGTGCTGTATAAACAGTAGGTAAGTGATCTTCATATACTGCACTTCCCTGAACTATATAGCTCCACTTTATGGGTGTAGCAACTCAGAAGTCCTATCCGCGTGGAGACAGGGATTTTTGATAAAGTCTTTTTTTTGCATTTCTAAAACCAAGAACAAATTATTTCCAACAGCAAGCACAGCTAAGTATTAATGATTTTTATAATCCCTTTTGATCTCCTGCAGATTTTTGTTCTGCACAATATTCTGTTGAACTAAGTTCATGCTGTATGAAGGAGGACTTCCAAACATTCATTCTGTATGTGTGAGAACTGAGGATATATTCTGATGTTTACTTTTCTACCTTTTAACTGTGTGCGATCCCATGTTCTGCTTTATGACAGACTGCCCTCTTTAGGTGCTTTTGGTGCCAGAACTTCGGTATCACTATGTACCTTGGTTCCCCCAGAGAACCCCGCTGTTGTGTGAGGTGTGACTTCTCTTTACAGAGCTGGGTTGACTCTTTCTTAGTGTGTCAGATGCATTCATGTGCCAATTAATTTTATTCTTTGAAAACATTCCTGCTCATTTGTCCCATCTGGGTAGCGCTGTTCGGGTCTGTGGCTCCCCAGCTCTCCACTGGAATCTTTTTAAAAGTTAGCATCACATTAACTACTTTCCAATCCTCTGGTACACAGACCGTTTTGAGTAAAATATGCTTTACGGTTGGCAATTCCTGGTGTCGCTATGGAACCTGATAGGTCAATACTATTTGGTCCTAGCTATCTGTTACTGTTTGGTTTAGTCCATTTTACCAATATGTTCTGTAATGCTGGCTACCAGCCCTCTACCTATCACTGGTTTTGCCTGTTTCTCAAGTTGTTTGTTCACCTGTCTTATGTTCCTACCCTGAACTTAAAAGAACTCATGATTCTTTTTATTTTGTGTATTTCAGTACATCATTACCTGTTCAGGCATTCAGGCTTTCTTAAAGGATTCCTAAAGGGGGCTTTTTGTGAGAAGTGGTAAATATTTGCTCTGTGCCTCCATTAGGTGTCCTTGTCCCTTACGAAGATTTTTTTGTCCTTCCTCTCTTAGCAAATCTCATTTTTATGCAACTTTGAACTAAGCATTAGATTTTTTGTCTTTGTAGATCCTGCAAAGAATATCAAGTGCTGGTACCCTGTGAATAACTGTGACTTTTTGTACAGTAACATTATGAACCAGGTCTTACACTCAGGACCAGCTGAGGTGTTGTTTCTCCTATTGAGGTTCCCGGTCTAACTGCTCCACAAAGCAGTTGTTTATGGTATCTAAGGATTTAGTCTCAGCTTCATGACCTGATAGGACGTCTGTTCAAACTATATGGGGGTAATTGCAGTCTCACAGTACCATTGTGTTTCCTTGCCCTCTCGGCCTCTTTGCTGTCATTCAGGATGTCAGTCACTTATCAAGCTTATTTTCATGTCCTTATTTCCACTCTGGGTAGGTCTATCAAGACCTATGAGATGGATTGATGCCATGTTGTTGTCTGCAGGGCTGATAACCTGGGCACAGCTTAACAGGGGCTGTCAGCAGGTGCTTTCACAGTACTGCTTGTTGTTTTCAGAAATACGGCTTTGGGAAGAAAACGATCTGATAAAGGAGAAGGTGCACAGTGTGGAAGAAGAGTAACTTTTCTAGTCAGACTGTCAAGTAGGTGCTGTGATGCTGTCTGTGTGGTATTTTGATTGATCACGTACTCCTGACACTGTTGTTTGAAAAAGCATATCTGGTGACTCTCCCTCTCGTATAGTGCTTTGGGTTTAGTAGTTTCGTATGAGTACTTCATGACTAAATACATGCATGCAAATTTGTATGACACTATTCAACAACTAACCACATTTCAAAAAATCCTTAAGGAGCTCATGAGGACAGTTTCAGTAGTGTTAGCACCACCGTACAGTGACATGCACCTCCACATTTGACACACACTTGGTTAACCAAGCTGCACTGCACAGCAGGATGGTCAAGTTCAGCCCATTTCAGAAAGGACCTCTTCCAATTTTTAGAGCTGAAGAATTTTCACACTACTTAGTAAATTAATTAATCACTCTTAGTTAATGGTATATGACATACAGAGTAAGAATGAATCCAACATATCATGTGATAAGTCTTTTATAAAATGTTATTAAATTACTGTATTTAAAATAAATAATGCTAGCTGGCTTCTTTTATATATATGTATATAGCCCACACATACCATGTGATACTCTTTGAATTAAAATCCAGTCATTGAATTATTGATAATGCGTGTAAACTGTACCTCAGATTTTGCCTGTATATATTGACTAAAGTAATGACTGATGACAGAAAAAAAAAGCCTGAAAATAAGCCTAAATTAAGAATATGTACTGACTGATGTAAAATAAGCATGAAATAATTTCACTAACTCTGTTAAATTCCAATATGACTTTTTTCTACTAAAATTCAGCTGCACTAAATAGAGATTTGAATGAGAATTTAGCCTTCTTCCTTGTACCTGCTATATTTTGAACTGTGAATGACATTCATTAATAAAAATATCTGATTAACAATATCTATCAAATATATAATAAAACCATCCAATTAACAATATCCATCCAATATACAGCTTGTATTGCTAGGTACATATATAGATATAGATACAGACATAATACAGACATAGATAAGGATATAGAAATAGATGTAGATATAGATGGAGATAGATATAAATCGTAAAAGCTAGTATTTTTATTTCATGGATTATTTCATTTTTTAAATTTATTTTATTAATTTATTCAATTTTATTTAACCAATTTCATGTCAATAAAAAAAAACCAAAAACCTTAATTACTAATGATATACTAATTAGAGATCATAGCCTTAGGTATAATCCATGTCTGTTCATATCTACACTTCAAACCAGTTCTAAGAATGGTAAATTGGTAAAGGAACTGAACAATATTATTTATATAATGATCTCAGCTTAGGACCCCATACTTTGCTTCTGCTTGGGAAGCACATGTGGGTCTTTTTGTGATTTTTTCACAAATTTTTTTAATTATATGGGATCAGATACATGTTTTATAACTGATTTTTAACTAGAGACATGAAAAATTTATTTCATAATAAAGAGTCTTGATTTACTTTTGAATGACAGTACATGAATAATCTTCACATATAGAGTTGCTTTTACTTCTTTTTAAGCATTCTTTATATAGATAGTGTGCTGAAGTATTCAGATCTTTTTAATTTTGTAAACTGAAACCAAAGCATTTGAGAATAGAATTGCTTACTATAAAAAGCTGAAGAACTATAAAAAAACACTGTAACATAAAAATAAATTTCCATACAAAATTTGAGACAACACTGTCAAGCTGTATTCCTTGTATGCAAAGTCTATTGCCTTTAATCCAGAAAATTGCTCCAGAAAACTGAAGAACTGAAAGCAAATAAAATCAAACAAAAGACTAAGATAAAACCTGTAATGTTTGTAGACATACTGTGTTATCCACTGTCTTTTCTGGGAGAATGTATTGTTGTATTTGTTTCTGATGACATAAAACATGTTACATTGCAGTATAAAGCAATCTTCTACTTTTCAGTTTTGATTTTTAATGTATTACAGTATTGAAATTTAGATCAGAAATAATGTAGTAATCCTGTGAAATCAATGTACCTTTCTTGTGTTTTATATCATACTTCATATTTGATACAGCAATTTATTGTTTCAGCAATCCTTTGTAAAAAGTAAAATCATATAAATCATTATTTGGTAGTTGAGACTGTAATCCCCATTGCTATATTTCTCTATCGAACCTACAGATTTAATGAAATGAAAGTACTTATTCATCAGCTTGTCCACCTAAGTATCCATTCTGTATTTAAATGTTAATTTAATGTAATGTTATGGATAACTAGACTTGTGTCAGTATGATTTAAGGACTGCCTGTACTTCTGCCTCAGTTAGACTTATCTAGAATAATATGCTTTATAACAGTGTTTTATGTTGTGCTAAGGGTCTACTGCACACGTAATGGCAACACAATCAAATGTTTAACACTGATAATGAATATCCAGAGCTAAGAGCCTAAGAGCACTGTATAGCCAAAGCATCCCAAATAATCAGATACTCAAGGGACAGGATGCTGTGGAGAATTAAGCCCATAATGCAAATACCAACAAGTCCTCTGGGCACTAAAAGAAAAGGGCAAGCAGAAACAAGTGCTTCTTTGATGTATTTTGTAGCCAAACTAATGAAATCTACATGAGTGTATGCAGGGTCAGATGACAATTTGGGTGGGTGGTATATTTCTAATGTAACCAGAGTTTAAATTTAAATCAGTACTTGTCTTCTTTTGTAGTTTGTAACCTTTGAGTTGAGAAAAAAAGTGAATGTGAAAATATCCAAGAGTGTCAGTGACAAAGAAATTTCACCATGATCTTAAGCATGTTTGAGAAAATTTAAAAATATTTCGCTGTCTTCTGTTTGTTTTACGGAGGAGCTCCGTGAGAATATCTATAAATAAATATTACTTAAGCATTTTAAATCCATATGTAAGGTAGATGTAAATAAGTGTCAAACAGAGAGGTTAGGCAACATGTAGGGGTGGACATTAAAATGAAAGGAATGACAAGATTAATTGTGCTAATTGCTCGTAACATGATATCACAGATGTTGGTTAGAACAGCTGTGCTTTGCTTCTGCTCAGTTACTCATTAACCATTGAAAAACAGTGCGCATAATGAAAATTTGTGAGTTAACACCATACCTCAACTCCAGCAAAGATTTTTAGTGGGTCTCTAGTCCAGTAAAGAAATAGCTAGCTTAAGGCAAAGAGCCCAGATAGCACACAGTTGATAATAGTGTACAGTACATTTACTCTGAGAAATTAAATGTAGTGCAACATGTAGTTACTTAATCAACATGGTGGAAAAGTAAAGTAAAAAAAAACGTAAACCATCTCTGAAAAGGCATCTGAGATCAAATACGCTCAGATATAAGCCTTTCTGGTTTAGTGTCATCTGAAAGAAGCATATGTCATCCTGGAACTCTGAACCAGAGCATATGGGATGCACAAGAGACTCAACAAGTGCACAGCTGATCCAACCCAAAATGCTCATGCAGGTACATCTACTGGGACCAGACTGCAGAGGGTACATGCTGACTGGGAACATGAAGAGCCCAGCCTCTGTGTTTTCCAGAGATGTCCTGGGAATTGATACGTCCACAAATGTCTCCACTTACCCAGAGCCTGGGATATTTGCAACACTTCCCTTCTCAGTCATTATTTGGAAAATATCTGCTTCCCTTCGGTTCCACATCTAAGTAATTATTGTTACCTGAAATGCATCCAGTGCTTACCTCTGAGCAATATATGGCTGACATTGCTAATTCCTAGAGAGGCTGGTGGCCACCAAGATGAGTGTCTCCACAAACAGCCCCTATTGAAAAATTTGCACCTTGCTTCTCTCCATTCACATTCTTCTGTAAAAGTCGTTAGCCACTGCAAGTTGAAAAAATTGCATCTAGAAACTCTGCTGAATAGAAGTCAGGACAACATGTATACCCTGAGGAAAGCTTAGACCTACCTTACTACTTGGAATGAGCAGCACATCCAAGGTGAGTTTAATTCTGACAAATGCAATCATAAGCTGCTTTGATGGGATCTGATCACCTTGCAAATGGGAAGGTTCAGTAGACTGCTTAGAAAAGTGAAGGAGAATGACCTTTGAATTTTCCACAGAATAGAATGAAATATTTTATGAATATCTCTAATGCCAACAGAGAACCTAGCCTTCTTTTGAAGAGCTGGATTGAACTGTGAGCCAAAGTGTAAATCATCTTAATAAACAGTAAAAAGTTTGACTGAAATGAACAACAAAGGCAAAATGGAAAAAAGGAGCAAGAAACAGCAACATTTCATCTTTGCTCAGTCTCTTTTCAACTGTTTGCCAAAGTGAAATGGAAGGAGAAAGAGCAGGAGTTGGTAATATTTCTGAGTGACTCCATATTTCTGACCTTTTTCTTACTCTGTTTAACAGTTCACTCTGAAAGCAGAAAACATCTTCGATGTGTGCCCATTACAGGAGGCAAAACATTTTCTCCAGCTGTATTTTCCCTCGGTTACAGTAATTAGCCATTTTCTGTAAAAAAAAAAAATAGGATCTTTGAGTAGTCTCCAGGAAGTTTCACAGTAATAAAAAAATACAGTTACTGCTCCCCACACTTGTAATGGGAAGAGCAGAACCTGGCAAGGAAAGAAGCAGGGTGGAGGAACTAAAATAATTTTAATCATAATTTAAATCAGTAAGCAGGAAATCTTGCTTTAATGGACCTTATTATCTTGTTTTTCGTGAGTAATTTTTAGTTACTTTCACAAAGGAAGTTTGATTCTCATTAGCCAGTAAAATCACTGTAAAGCTTGTTTATGGCTAATAAAAAATTTCCAGTAAGTATATTTGGCTTTCTAGAAGGACCTGTAATACTTGTCTGAGCAACTACACACTTAACATAAATTTTATCTACATTTAAGTATTCTTGTTTTATTATCAGAAAATCATTCTTCACTACTTTCCTGACAAGGAATATATAAATTTTCTTTGTTTATGTGTTTATGTATATGTAGAAATTATAGAAATGTAGAAAATGAAATGGAGTTTAAAAAAGAACCATAAAACAATATTTTAAATTATCATCTTCGTGATTTGAAAGACATCTTTAAATAATCTAAGTGAATAACACAGATCCCTAATGTCCTAATCATTTTTACTTTTAACTGATGTAATGAAAACAAATCATTACATACAGTTAGTGGATTGAAGGAGTTAGTATTGCCATGAAGCATTTTAAAACCAGCAAGTCCTATTTTTTGGCATTTTAATCATGTAGGTGAGGAAAGTGAAAAAAAAATCTATCTGCTTCTAAAATTCACTGTAGCTTTCAAAGTTGTAGAACTAGTCTTTGGGCTGAACTACATGAATAAATTAAAATGTGAAAAGGCTTTTCTCAGTATCGTCAGAAGCTGTTGATAACCAGAAAATTCTGCGTTCATGTACATATTATGTGGCTCTCAGTTTAGGTACAGTGGAAAGGATTTTTACCTGGTGTCTTGTTTGACTTTGTGTCTAATTTCAGAAATAGCTTTCTGACTTACCCTTTTCTGTTAAACCAATCTGTGTCAAAACCTGCAAACAGATTTAAGTATATTGGAAACCTGGATTTTTCAACAGCATTGAGGTTTGTTTTCCCACTATTCTGAAAATTTAGAGATATTCTTATTGATGTTTCAGAAAGTGATGGCTGATATGCCATCAGGAATGTTATGTTATAGAAGCAGAAAATGTTCTCCATCATGCCCTTTTTGCTCTGATGTTGGGTATCTGTCTGAAAGCCTGCAAAATGGTAATACTGTAAAATGGTTTCCTGTTCCCATACGTTTTACTTTAATAAAAACTGTAGACCACCTGGTTTAACCAGTTACTCTGAGAGACAACCAGGGAATATACAGCTGTGCCTACAACATATAGAAAGGTGCATTAAAATGAATTACGTATTTTAAAGCAGCAAAGAAAATGATTCAGGGAGTTGACCAGTGGCCCAGATCCCAAGCCACACTGCAGTATTTGTGCAAGACACAGCTTTGGTAAAGTGTCCTTGTAGCTGATTCCAACCAGTTTATTATTTTTAATGTGTAGTGATTTGACTACTTTGCCTAGCACTTACTTTGCTAGATTATTAACGTAATGTGGCCTCATAAAGTCCAAAGATCAGTTGCAAAGTTCAATAGCCAATCTCCATGGCCAGTTTCCAAACTACTGTAGTTACCCTTTTATCTGAGGGAACAGCTGAAATCATACAGCAGTTTTTCATTGCAAGGTGGGTTCTGCTCTCATCTGTCAGACACTGAAAGCTGACCTAGTCATCTGCAAATGTCTTTTTGAGTCACTGTCTCTCCAAAAAGTAAAAAGATATATTCTATGAATTTAGTTTGACAAAGACAAGAAGGTAATCAGAAAAAGTCAATACAGATTTACCAAGGGAAAATCAAGCTTGATCAGCCTGACTGCATTCTACAATGAAATGACTGGCTATGTGAATGAGGGAAAGGTGGTGGATGTAAAATAACTTGAATTTAGTAAGGCTTTTGACTCTGCTTTCCACAGCATTCTCATTTGGAAGCTGAGTTGAGATAGGTAGGACAAACAGACGGACTGAAAATTGGCTCGACAACCAGAATCACAAGCAAGTAATCAATAGCCTGACATCTGCCTGGAATACCTACTTAACCGGGTGTCTGTACTGAGGTCTGTATTGTTCAATATCTTCATCAGTGACCTGAGTGACAAGACAGAACTCATCAGCCACAAGTCTGCAGACAATACTATATCAGAGGGAGTGGCTGGTACATCCAAGAGCAGTGTTTCAGTCCAAAGGGACCCTGAAAAACTTAAGAAATGGACCAACAAAGGATTGGTTCCACCACAAGATGGGCAAAGGACTGTACCTGGGACAGAATAATCCCTTTCACCAACCAAGGCTGAGAATCAACTGGCTGAGCGTTAGTCCTGGTGGTACAGACCTAGGCATTACAGCAAAGTATGTGCCAACTGGGCACCTCAATCACAAAGGCAGAAAAAAAGTAGCTACACCCTGGAAGCACCTGATCCAGCAGGTGAAGTTATCTTCTTCCACATGGCTAATGTGAGGCTGCACCTAGAATATGGTGTCCTGTTCAAAGTGGTTGTTGATAAACTGGAAGGAATCCATTGGGGCTACCAAGATGGCTAACGGCACACAGGATGTGACATAGGAGGAGTGGTAGAGAGAACTGGGCTTGCTTAGTCTGGTAAAGAAGAGATTGAGAGGCAATTTAATACCTTCCTACAACTGCCTAAACAGTTGCTTCAAAGGTGACAGAACCAAATTCTTCTCTGTAGAAGCAGAGGGATAAACAAGGGGCAACAGCTGCTAGTTTAAAATTGGAAGTTCAGCTTGGACGTGAAGATTAACTTCTTCAGTAGAAGAGCAGAGCAGGACTGGAGGCAGTATTGGTATCCAGAGAGACTGTGGAAAGCCAGTCCCCAAAGGAAAACTGAGCTGGACAAAGTCACAGATGGCCCAGTTCTTCTGTTGCAATAGTCCTGCTTCAAGCATGGGGGGTTCCTTCCAAGCAACATTTCTGTGAGTCTGTGATTCCCCTAATCTCTGCTTTCTGCACTGGGTTCATGCAGGTGTATAAAATGATCTTAATTTATCTTTAGTTCTTTTCATGTGCCAGGCTGGTGGGGACTATTATGTCTTTCACTTTGTTTTCCAACAAATTTTTCAAACCAAGAAGATGAAACAATGGGAAGTACCAGACCAGTTACTATAGCTAATATCACAGAATTAAAAATTACATAATCTCAGGCAAAACAAGGAGGAATCTGAAAAAAACAAGACAAAACAAAACAAAAAACCACAAACAAAACCCAACATTTGTAATCCTTGGCACCGGCTTTTATTTGGAAGAGCTAGTGAATACCTGATAATATGCTTGTAAAATATTCTAATAAAAATACAGTTGGATAAAGGATTACCTAGTTGCACATGCAAAAGCTTGTCTGCAGTTGTGGGAAGAAGGTTCCAGCTGAAATAATTTGGAATTGATTTGAAATTCACAGCTTTAATTATTGTATGGAAGAGAACTTCAGTCACACCAGATTGATGGCATTGTGACACTTGAAAGATATTGACTTGCTTTTTCATAATTCAGATAAAGCCGAGACTTATCCTTCTGAAAGCAAAATGGTGAATCACTGAATATACAGTGATTATCTATTGAAGAAAAGGACTCTCCAGACAATTAATGTATTTTTCTAAAATATTTTATATTGTTTAAAAAACTTTAATGTAAAATAATGCCTAATATTTGTAGAAAACTCTAGAATACCACACAGTGTTCAGGGCCTCACGTGACAAAATACGTAAGTTCTGTTTCAGTAAGTTCTATTTTTCAGATGATAGAAAATCTGCAAAGAAATTCATGTTGAGGGAAACTACAGTAGATGCTAAGAAAAGGAAAGCTCTCAGTTTCTAATTCTGACCTTATTAATCAACTGTGCACTGGAGCTGCACAGTGCACTGGCATTCATACATAATGAGAAATGGGGAAATCATTCTCAGCAGACACATGGCACAGAGAATGCCGGACTATTTCAAAAGCTCATTAATGAGGATCAGGGACTTTCAAGTCCCCTTGCAGAATTTCTATTCTCTTTTGTTTAATTGTACCAGTTAGGAGTATGGTGTATTTCCTTCCTCAGCTATCATTTTACAAAGGCATGAAGTAGTTCCTAATTTGGCCCATCTCACTGTTGTGGGCTCTCAAACTGAGCAAGCAAGTGACAAGAATCCTGCTTTAGGTTGACTAGCATTTGTACCAGCATGCTAAGCATTCAGTAAATCTGAAGGAATAAGTGAGCATCAAGAGATACACTCCTTTGACGATAATTTCAGGAACTGCTCTGGAGACATTCATAGATTATTTTTTTCTTTTTCAGGGGATCTGCTGTCTCAGCATAAAATCATTTAATGTGGTACGAGCAAATTTTATATGGGAAAATATTAATTGCTACCATCAGTCACAGAGCTGGATATAGCTTATGGGTAGATTGAATTTAAGCAGAAAGAGCAAAAATGCCTTTTTATGTAGTGATAACAGCTAGGTCGCATTGGAAACCTGACGAGATGCACAGCATGTGACTGGGAATGCTTAGGGAGAATTACAGCCAAAGGAATTCATGCAGTAGCGTTCCAGGTGGAGCTGCAGCTGTTGCAGGTTGAAGCTGTGTAAAACTCAGTCTCGCATGAGGTCATGATATTATTCTAGATATCATTAAATCATCAATATAAAGATATGCTCCCACCTAGAGATTACTTAAACCCCCTGTTTTTAGGGATATTGTTTGCCTGAATGTGCATGACCATGAGAAAAGCAACAAGTGAGCAAGAAAGAAAGATTGCTGAGATGAACATTTTCTTGTGTGGCTGTTTGCCTGTACTATGATCAGCAGGAGGAGACTTCAGGTACATTCAATACAAACAAAAAGATAACATCAAGGAAATATATAATTTGCATAATCAATTTTCCTTCTAGGGCAACATTTAAAGAGAATCAAACAAAAGAAGACAAACACATACTAAACAAATCTTTAAAAGTCAATAAAGTAAATGTTTAAAGTACTAGTTAATGAGTTTCTAATCATGGTAGATCTCAGAGTTGATATTCTTCACAGATACCTCTTTAGAAGAAAGAAACAATTAAGTTGCACACACTTAAGAGGATGTCTGATATTTAATGCCTATGCATACTATTACTTTGTTGCCATACCAGTTATCAGTTTGACATACATGTTATGCATAAGGCCATTTCGGATATCTGCCGATATATCAGCACTTAGTATTTAGTTTTCAATTTCCCTAGAGTGTTGCCTACTCACAAAATGATTGCTTAAAAGCCAGTATTCTAAAAATAGATACCACGTTCACACTTATCAGACCATAGGAATAACAACAGCAGATAATTTCCTAGATGTAGTAGAAAGAAGACAATGTTATTTAATTTTTATAGACAGAAAAGCCCATCCTAATGATGGCTATCTGGCTGCATCTAAGTTTTGTCATTTTTGATATATAGCTGGATTTGGATAAATGAAAGGATGCAAAAATAATAGATAAACATTTAGGCTTTAAGTGTGATTTAAAATTTTGTGAAGTTTTACAGAAAAGCTGGTTTTGTATGTATACATGTGCATACAAGCATATCTAAATTTGACAGTATAAAGCTGGTCTAAAGTTAGGATCCATATTCATTTAAAATTACTAGTCTGGTCAAGTAACAGGGCCACGTCAACTTCTGACTACGTAAGTTGCAGTATTATGTTTACAAACATTTTTAGCAGTAATGATCTACATTTTGCATTTTAGTTAAAATATAGTAAATCTAAAATTTCAGAAAGCCTTAAAGCAGGTTGTAAAAAAATCATCATCTGTGCCAGTAATTCCTCTATATCACTACGAGTGCTAGTGCAGTGGGTTGACCAGGCCACCCGAGCCCTTTCCAGAGCATCACGTACATAAACCACTGCTGCTAAAATCTGCAGATTGATTATGATCCCAAATAAGAGCTCCCAATAAAGGAGTAGTGATGAGTCATTATTATCTCAGAAATATGTGTAACGATGAAGTGATAGTAGTAACAAAGTTAATCTTTTGCTCAAAATATATTTAAAAAACCATGATTGTGCCTAGGTACATAGTATATAGGCACCAAGTAAATAGCTTTAAA
>VXAK01014232.1:788-11064 GCA_013399435.1 Arenaria interpres | reverse complement strand
TTTAGTTACATCAGAAAAAAAAAAAAGCACAAGGAATTTCACAGGGACTCATGGAGTGGACTGGAAATGAAATTCAGTGATGATAAATGCAGCAGTAATGCACACTGAAGGGGAAAAATGAGCTACTTGTACATATTAAATCTAAATTAACTGTACTAACTGACAGGGACATGGGCATTATTCTGGACAGTGCTGCAATGAGACGTTGCAGATGGAGAAATGAAAAGATACAAACAAGTGGCGATAAGGAAAACTACATAGAAATTATCTTCTGCTGGAAAGACTCTGGCAGATGCTCACTTGGAGAACTGCTGCTAAACAGAAAATTGAAATCACTTATGGTAAGCAGACTGATAACAGAAAGAAAAAACTTATTTAAATCAAGTTCTGCATTTGTACTTTCAGTAATTTTCCTGCATAGTTGTTCATTCACATTGACATATAAAGATTAAACCTCAGAACCCTTACTCTTGTTTAGTTGCTTGCTTTGCTGAAAATGACGACACTTTATATCTAAAAGTATTTATCTAAATAGCTCTATAGGTTCATAGGCATCTGTTCACATTATTAATTTTTTCTTTTCATTATTCTACAAAATGTTCAACAATTAATCTGTGTTTGTTACATTTTCCTATTCTTTATCATTTCCTTTTTTTTTTTTTTTTAAATTGCACTCAGACATTTTATTCTAAATTTGGGTCAAGCTGCGTATGGATTGAAAAAGCAATTCAATTGAAACGTAACAAAAAGTATTTTAAATTAGTCTAAGAAAAACCAGTGGAAATGGATACACTTTTAAAAAGAGAAGATTGAAAAGTGAGCAGTAACTGGAAAAAGGTAAATGTTAAACACGTCTTCAAAGAGGCAAGTAGAGAAGTACAGGATCATCAGACTCACCTGTCTTTATGTAGCAGTTCCTGCTGGAAACCATTTTAAAGCACAGGAAGGACAGGAGGGTTATTGGGCACAGCACAAAGGGGAATTTGTGCTTTACCGACCTGGTTGGCTCCTGTGATGAAATGGCCAGTGTTATGTACAGCTGTCCTTTATCTTGACTTTCTATACAGCCTCCTGTAGTGTTTTGCTAGCCAAAATGGGGGGTGGTAGGGCCAAAAGGAAGCTTGTGAAGGATTCTAAGTTTTATACTTGGGATGCAATGGCCCAATGCAACAGCACATGCAGGGGACTGACTGGCTAGGGAGCAGATCTGCCGAAAAGGAGTTGGAGGGCGGGCTGAGCAAATTGAACGGGAGGCACCAGTGTGCTGTTGAGGCAGAGCACAGCGACACATCCTATAGTCCCTGTTTTTCATTCATCATCTGGAAGTAGAAAACCAGAGTTCTTGCTTCTTCCGATTCCAGCCTTTTGAAGAATTACTTTAAAAAAAAAAAAAAAAAAGTACTCTGAAGTAGTTCACTACAGTAGGAGTACTGGCAAAGCATTTTCTACACATAAGGATTCAAAAAGATTTGATTTTTGTGTAAAACATATCCACATTTGCTCCACTAGAAATACTGAAAGTAATATAGGTACACTAATATATAACAGTTGGATATATTCATAAAGCTTGCGCTGGCTTAAAAAATTTAATGTTTCCCAGCTTTCTGACTCTGTAGTTATGCAGCCTTCTGCTTTCATATCTGAGGAAGACCACAGATGTAGCACATAACTTGATTTATTAAAATATATTATAAAGGTTACAGTAGTTTCAGGCCTTGACTTAAGATTGTCATATTTTTGCATTTGATTTTAAATTGTTCCTTTTAAAAATGTATTAATTTAATTTCTATGAAAATAATGGTAGCTATTTACTTTCAGTGCTTTTAATACTAAGCAGCATATTAGAAAATTAGAGAGGATTCATCAGAGAGGGATAGAGGATAAATGCAGATAAGAAAAACTTTGATTTGAAGAGAAATGTAAACTATTTCTCTGCAAGGAGGGGAGGTAAGGTAACAAGGTACTCAGCAGTCTTCCCTGCTCCTGACTTCACTGTCTCCTATGAAAAAAAGCGTCTGGTGCTCTCCTCCCTTCTCTTGTCCACCAGTCTTGTCTGTGCATTAAGCATTAGCTGTTTAGCCATGCTCCTGCCATTTTCCGTACCCCACTGTCATGATAGGGGAACACTCTGGGTCTTTCTTAGGACAGGGGTACCATATAATTTCTAGTTTTGCTGTTTCCATTAGACTTTTTGTCTTCTACCCAGTCTCACATGCCTTTCAGGACCAGTCGTTGGTTATCTGCTGTGTTAAACTTGTGATGCAGACTCATAAGATGATTTAGAAGCCAATGCCAATCATTTATTTAAGTAACCTATCAATCACAGTGATCATTAAGAGGAATATGATAAAATGAGTTTATGGCATCAGTTGCAAAAGTTCTCAAGCTGAATTAGAAGCAAATGGTATTCAGTTCAGTGCCTTCTTGTTGTAAGACAACAAAACAACACAAATAATCATCTCATCTTGACCACTAGAATAGATGTTTTGTTATTGCTTTGTTCTGTCAAATACCTTAGTGATCTTTGCTAAAGTGCAAAAGTTATTTGTATGTCCTTTGGAATATTAAAGTCTGTATCTCTTGTCATATATCCATATAGTAGGAAAAGTCCATTCTGAGACTAAAGACTGGAGGAAAGTGTTCAAGAATTGCTACAGCATCTTGCTGTCCCTCAGCTAATATTTTTCTTTAATCAGAAAGTTTTAGATCGTATTAAATACACTTGTGATCTCCGCAACCATTTTTCCATCATCATCCAACTGTGAAGAAAAAGATGAGTGAAACAAGCAGTCAGCAGTGATATTGTCTGTTTCAGGCTGCATTTTAAATTGTATATAAATTAAAGAAATCTTGTAAGCAATTATATAATTCATTACACTGCTTGTTCAGTTCTTTTTCCTCTTAGGAGTGTCATGGGTGGACCGTGATTGCATGTAGTCTGGTTCAGCCACAACGATAGGCTGTTTTCCTGTCAGCCATACGAGTGAGTTGAAAACTGCAGTTCAAACATCTAATACTGAACCAAAGTGAGATAAATTACCTCTTTGAAGGTTACATCCTAATGTTTCATAGTCAGATACTGGTTTAAACCTCAAATAAAGAGATTTTTTTTAAACCTTTCCAGCATTTGTTAGCAACACTTTTATAACTGTGCTGCAGACTTCATACGTGTAGAAAAGTCCAGAACCTCTGTGTATCCTTCACATCCTACGGCAATGAGTCCTACCCCCTAATTACAGCCTGTTCTCACAGCACTGTGCAGCACATTGTTGTTTTATCAGTTTTGCAACCTTATTTTGATGCAAGGCCTACAGCTTGCAATACCACACTGCGTGAATACTCACCTTTGAATTCTTTTCATGAGGCACACTGTTTTGCTCCCTTTGCTTCTTCATACGTCGTCCCTAAGTTCGCATTTCCCATCATAGAATGGAGAAGATATGCAGAGAAAGGGAGTAACATCAAGGAATAGAGGAAAATGCAGAATATTAAAAAGGTCACAACAGTATGGCACACTATTTTAATTCATAAAATGTGAGACAGTCTAAATGGTTCCTGACACCTCATTCTAATGATAAATACTGTAATAAGAAACATAAATGGCACAAATTATTCCATTCACTTGACAAAGATTATGAAAGCAGGAAGAGGTGCAAAATTAATCAGTTCTTTTTGTATAATTGTATTCATGTAGTGGTCTTTAGGCATATTATTTAGAATGACTAAATAACAGATCTAACTTAGCCATTGACTATAATAAAAGAAAATGGGGAGAGATTTTCCTTAAATTGATTATTCCAATTTTTAAATAAAAATCATTAAGGAACTGGATTACTGTTAAATCATTTTCTGTTCATTTTAGTATAACTTTTTTCTGGCATAGTGTGTTGTATTAACTTCCTTCTTTCCAGGAAATGCTCCACTGGAGCAAGAATCACATTTAACTCGAGAGGACAAAATTGATCAGAATTTTTTAATAGGTTTCTTACTGTGCCTGCTAGTATGCTGCCAGGCTGTTCTGTATCCTAGATATGCTAGAGAGCATATTTTTATTTTACCCAATCATGTTATATCCAGTTTTGTAGACTGCACAGAGCAAGGTTTTTTGTTAATAACATGCTATTTTCAATGTAATCGATTTGTCAGAATGGGAACTTTCCTAGCACAGCATATAGCAGGCAGAGAGTACGTGCTCTTTCAAGCAGCCCACTACGGTAGCTGCAGGTACTGAACTGATTAGGAGCTCTTTAACAGTGCAGTTGAGGTTTACCATGGGCTTACCACAGTCACCTCTTTGACCTTGTTAGCTCCTGGCTGCATGAATATTGCACCTGTTTCAAGAAGTTTTATCATGACCTTTGCTCATAAGACAAAACTCTGGTGGCTGTGAAAAGCCAGTCCATGTATATTGGAGCTCAGGTGCTCCAGGCACTCATGCCTGTACTATTTGGCCAGCTATATTCCCTGAAGAAACTGCTGAGATCTGGGTGTCCTTTGGGCCTCCCTTCACACGGCATTAAAGGGGGAAGGTTATCTGTGCCTGAGAACACAGTTTGCAACATATTTGAGATGTGTGTGCCTGCTCAGTACATTTAAAAGCCATAAGGCTGCTACCCCTTCAGAATTGTCGACACTTGAGTGGCAAAGGGATCTTGTAGAGCTCTGCTGAGAAGTATCTGCTTCTGTACCATTTTTATTCAGTGATAATGGATGCCTCCATTTTAGATAGTGAATTTACATATGTCAGTTCATAAATATGTATCTACTCAAAAAAAAGTTCACATAACATGTGATTCCTAGAGCTAAGAAATATTTGGTAGGTTGAATGACACTGTTTGCAACACTGAGAGGACTGATACAGGTGGCAGTTTACTGTCATCTTACCTGTGTCTTCACCCTCTTACTTGTGCACTATGCAAAGTACATAAGACCAAAACTAAAAATGAGCCATGAAAGAGTCAAACATCTTTCTGTTGTTGATTATAACCAGGATAAAAGGAAGCGAGGACACAAAGCCCTTTCATATTGCTGGTCAAAGTTTTACAGGCTTGGATCCAGAATGCACATGGGTCCCAGGCTTATGATCTTTCTCCAAGCATAGAATCATAGAATTGTCTAGGTTGGAAGAAACCCTTATATATCTCTTTTTTATGTTTCTCAGCCCAAGGAACAAGGGTCACTCTCCTTGACTCTTATAGCAGTAAGACGTTTTTGAAAAACAGTGTTCCTCCCCTCTCATTTTACAGTGTAAGGACACGTACAAGGCTTTCCACCTTGACTGCCACAGTTTTCACTTACTGTGTGTTACAAGCAAGCTGTATCACAAACATGGCCAGTCCGTGGTTATTGATACATTGACGTCTCTCACACCAGGCCTATCACACACGATAAATAGTGAAATGAGTTTGCTGGGTATTCCACATCCTCCTTTATAGCAAAAAACGGGCAAGGAGGAGCTGCTAGTGTCTCTTATAGGGATTCCCAGGGACACAGGTCCACATCCTCTGCAACTACCATCCTTAGCAGAGCAATGGCTACTTAGGAGCCATGAAGAATCACAGAATAACAAAGTAATTCAGGCTGGAAGGATGTTCAGGAGACCTCCAGTCCAACTGCTTGTTCACAGCTTTGAGGCTAGACCAGGTTGCTCAGTGCTCCAGTTGGATCTTAAAAACATTAGGTCTTGAGAATGAGCATAGAGACTGCACAACCTCTCTGTACAATCTGCGTCACTGCTTGACCATTCTCACGGGGAAAAAAGTTTTTTCCTTTCATCCAGTCTGAACCTCTGTTCTTGCCATTTGTGTCCATTGTTCTCTTGTCGTGAAGATCCTGGGTCCATCTTCTCAATAATCTCTTCATAAGTATTGGTTGCTATTTGGTCAACCCTGATACCTTCTTTTCTTGAGCTGAACAAGCCCAGTTTCACTGAAGTCAATCAATGTATTTCTTGCATTCGGAACCTAATACCTGGATGCAGTACCTGCTTGTCTCAAGAATGCTTAGTAGACCTCGATATTGACTTTCCCCCATCTACTAACTGTACTCCTGGCAATAGAACCCAAAATGCTGATGGCCTGTATTGCTGCATGGGGCTCTTCCTTCCCAGGTGCAGGACTTTGCATTGAAGTGTTGAATTTCAGGAGGTTCCTGTTGGCTTTTTCCTCCAGTCTGTATAGTCTCAATTCAATGGCAGCTGTGCAGTCCTATCTGTCTCCTCAACTCTCCAAATTGTAAGGTATGAAACTGATACCACTGGGGAAGCAGGCCATTTTTACTACTGCAAATAACTGTGCTTTAAAGAGAAGCTCGTAACTCATGTGTATTTCCACTTGATGAGGACTCATAAACTTGTTCAGAACATAACATCCCCCCCTACAGAATTGCATAAATTCTCCCTGGTCCTCTACACACATGACATGCAACTCAGTAAGTCAGATTTTTATTAATCTGCACGCATTGCAATTTGGTCAATAAAATGCACCTTCTCCTCATTTGTCAGTAAGGATTTAATATCAAGCACTTTGCACTACTATAACCTTATAAAAGTACAAGCTAGAATGTGAGCATGGGGAATAGACATACATTGTTTAATGGTTATTTATACGAAGCATCTCATATAAATCAATGAAAGTATTCATGTAATTAAAGAGGTTACAATCTAGTTCTGGAATGCTGCTACATGTGCAAAATATTGCACACAAATTTTAAGGATATGTTACAAGTACTGAGAAAGTAATGAGATCTAAACTGTAATCATCCATTCCATTATAGTTTGAGATTATTTTGATACAGAATGCTTGTTTTTTCCTATTTTGTGAATTCATGTAGAATTTGACAAACTCAATCTTTTGAAATGGATAGGCTGGATTTCAGGACGGATTTAAAGTATCTTGCAAAGTAAGCCACAATAGCTCACGAAAGTGAACACATGAATATGCATATACACTCAAAAAACTTACTTCACCACAGCTGGGAAAACCCAAACACACTGTTTGGAAAAGAAAATCCACATATCAAAAAGCAAAGAGATAAAAAAAATCCATGAAGCACCAGTACCAATATTCTAGACGTAGAAACTAAATAAAAGAAACAAATTATAGTCACCTTTCTTTGAAATAGGTGATACACAAAATAATGTATAAATCTTTCATCTCCACCTCTTTCTCCCGATCATCCTGAACCTCCATCATCAGGGCATCAGACCTCACTGTAGCTCCTTCACCACTCCATCTCCAGTGCAGAGGCCAGGTCAGCTGCCCCAGCTATGAAAGTCCTGTTCTTTAACAGCTATAGCTCCCAACTTGACCATTGATGGGGTTTCTCCTTCTCTTCTAACACTCATTTCTCCTGAGTTTTAAAGATTCTTTTTCCATTACTTATGCTTACAAGCCTTAGAAGCTCTTCTTGCTATGCTGCTGCCCATTTCTAATTTTTTTTTTCCTCCTCTGTTGTTACAGCAGTGGTCCAATGCTATGCATGCATTTCATTGCTGCCTTGGGGCCCTTAACACCTGACCAGCACTGACAAGAGTTGTTCTTTGTCTTAAGTGTGGTGTGTTTAAACAACCAGCCCAGCACCAGCAAATTCTCACCCTTTGGTCAGCAGAGTCACTGGACTGGTGACTAAAAACTGTGCCTGCAGCTGGAGACAGTAAGCACCTTTTGTTGTCGTTTCCATGGAAAGAAGAGGACCACAGAAGTTAATGGAAGGACAAGCAAGCTGACCTGATGCCTCTGTGGAGCTAAGGAGGACTAAGAGGAATGTCAGCATTTGCTGCCTGACAGCCTTCAGCCAGAGCTCCTCTGCTATTGTCAGCCTGTAAAGCACAGACTGCATCAGCAAAGAGAGAATATAGGAAAATTAGATATATCGAGAATCTAGATTAAAAATTGCACTACTATCTCTGTTTTCCTAATCTACGAGAATTTCTCAGATTTCCTTGTGCAGATTATAGCTGTGATTGTGCCCCTGTTTGGCTCCCCCTTTTTTATTGCCCTGTCCTAAATGCCTAGACACAGTTCCTTTGAGAATACTCATCCTACAGGGTTACATTGGTATGTCAATAGTTCCTGTCTTAATCCACCCAAGATATTAATCCATAAATTTAAAGAGTTCATGATATTGAAGCCAGATCCATCTTCCTCAAAGAATAGTGGTGTATCACAATGGACTTCTAGTCTCTACCACAGCAGAGGCATGTTTCCTCTTCTCGTTTACAAAATTTCCCCTTAGATTTCCTCTATCATGGCCCTATCATTTGAGAGCCGTCTACTTCAACTTCCCTTATCTCGGTCTCCTCTTGGTTCTCCCATGACTATGCAGAACTACTCTTTCCCTTGCAATTTCTCATATATTGGCAGTTTTCCCCTTTGCCACTTTCCCTTATTTAATCTCTCCTCTCTGTTCACGTTCAAGTAGTACGGACTACACTCACCTTCTCCAGTTTTGTTCTTCCTGACACGAATATTACTCTATTGACTCAATTACAAAATACTTACCCCTCTCTTTTATATTTTAAGTTTCATTTCTTTCTCATCTGTCACACCACTTTGTTGTCACTTTCTGCATGCACCAAAACCACTGTTGTTAGTTCTGCAAGGTTTTATCTTCCTATTACTCTTGTCTTTCAGAAACATTTTGTGAAATTTTGTATGAATGTCATTATACAAAAATAAATTGAATTGTTACATTTTGTCATTCATGCCTGAGTGAATGTGTTTTATGGAAAAAACCGTATCTGAATTTCAAAGTCTTCACAGGATTAGGATTTTCAGGGTTTTTTTAATGACATATTTTAAGCATTGCCCGCAGTGGAGGAACTAAAAAATGTGGCTAAAGGAATTACATATGTGTACAAAGTAACCCAGTACACTGAAATAACTGAAAATAAATGAGAGATAATCCAAATTAGTAAGAATTATTATTATACTTAATTAATAGGGTTAACAAAGGATGACAGTGAGTCAAACATCTTATTTTCTATCAATTGCTCCAGCAACCACTTAGCTCCATAGTACTATAAAAAAATTACACGACAGCATTTAACAAATGGGTGTGCTGATGGCTCCCTTGCACTTACATTAAAAGAAGCGTAAGGTATGTACTGCATAACAATGCATGTACAGTAAACAAAAAGACAGACAATCACAAGCAAATTTGAATGTGTAAGGAAAAACAGATGTTCAGTGGGACAACAGGAAAGATATAAATTCAGACATGTCGTATAAAGAGACCAACACTGCCACAAACAGGAAGTCAGATGACGATGCAAAAAATGGCATACTTACAAAAAACAGTAACAGTTCTTGAAAATTATTATTTATGTGAGAAATATCTGTTTGAAAATGGGAAATTCTGCTATATTTGATTTTCAAAATACTGTAATGCAATGAACAAAAAAAACAACTCAAGAAGATATTACAATTCACGCCCTTCTCTCTGGAGGTGGGAGAACAAATGAACTGGCAACACAGCTCTCCAGAGGCAGAATGACGGGGTGCTGAAATCTGTTGCTCTCTCGCAGTTGCTCTCTCACATCAGGTGCTGCAGAGTGTGTGCCTCACAGGACATATTGAATGAAATGCTTCGAGTCTCCTCAGTAAAACCACTCTGTCTTCTACAGCAAATTTTACATTAAGATTTCCTTCACATGTGGAAGATTCTTCTCTTGACTGCCCTAAGGGTCTCTCTCTATCATATGTTGCAGCTTCATAAACTTTCTACAGAGCTGAAAGGAGAAGGAATACATGCATTCACTTGAAATAATCTATATAAAGCAAATATCATAGCTGTAGGTCTGGTGGTGGTGGAATTTGTGACTCACCATTTCTTTTGTTATTGTCTCTTTCTTTGGAAAGGGACGTTATAAATTAATACTTCACTATCCTACCCCCTCAGCATCCTGCCTCTCTCACCAGAGAGACGTGGTTCTTCTTCCATACTAGAGCCAAGCAGCTCAAAAGGATTGATTCAACGTTTTTGGTAAGAATCAGAACGTGATTGTGTTGTATTGTTCTCAGAACATTTCCGTTTAATGGCTAGACCATTATTATCTTATTTTTTCCTTTCTGTCTCATCATCACCAGTGACAGAAACCCTAGCTGGTCTAGCTCTTTACTAAGTACTTTAGTCAAGAACAAGAACTCCTGAAAAAGAAAGACTTCTTCCCTGCCATCACCAAAACCACAAAAGTGATGGGACCGGCTTATAAGCAGCAGAGTTTGCATTTTGACATTTGTAAAGTTGCAACACACACTTTTTCTCTATTTTTTTT
>VXAK01014231.1:0-18627 GCA_013399435.1 Arenaria interpres | reverse complement strand
CGGGCGTCGTGGCTGTGGTGTGTGTCGATGGTTGTGATGGTCTTTGAGAAAAGACGAAGGGCCCGAGCAAACAGGGAGTGCGTACTTGATGGGGGCAGGGGTCCGACGCCAAACGACGGCTCCTAAAGATTGGGATGGAAGCCAAGTATTTGCAGACGTGTCCTGGGTTGATCTTGTTGTTATGTGGTTGGTTTGATGAACTGCAGGTCTCCCTGACTTAGTCCCGGATCCCTATTACATCCAGGCGTCCACATACGTCCAGAGGATGTCCATGTATAATTTGAGATGTGCTGCCGAGGAGAACTGCCTGGCAAGGTAGGCATCACCCCGGCTCTTGCCTCTTCGCTGTGAGTTCTTGTGCTCCTGCACCCACAGCAGGGTACCTGAGGACACGGCGAAGAGCGGAGGAAAGTGTGGCTGGAGGGCCTGAGGAAACGTAGCCCGGTTTGTAACTTTATTCAAGCCTGTGGCAGATGGTAGGTTGTGCACATAAGAAAAAAATACCACCATATTAGAGAGACAAACTACAGACACTTTGAAGAACCTACATTTTGTGAAAAGTTGTATTGCACATTTCTGTTTTCAGGCTTATTTGAACATATCTGAATTTTACAAAATAGAGGCACCATGTGAACCTGGTGATTTTAATCTCCCTCATCTAATCCAACAAGATCATATTCTACTCCGTTAAAAAAAACACACCTATTTGTAACCAGCACGAGTTACTACTAAAATTATAAGATGCTAATTGCTTCTGGGCCTATGCCTTGTAATGTCTCTTAAGACTGAAATCTCCCTGAAAAGTGTCTCAAAGTCTTTTAATGGGTTGAAATAACAGCTTTGCTATGAAGTTAGGTCCTGTCCAGTTGGCAAAGAGGGATTTTTCCTGTTTTGTTTGGAAAGAAATCAGCATGGCTGTTTTTAACCGTTTTAACTTGTTTGATACCTTATCATGCAAAACAGATTTATTTATTTACCAGCTTCATTTATTGATGTCAGACTGTTTCCAGGGTCGTGCTCTTTCTTCACTTGCTGGAAAAAGAAAACATAGCATTAGAAGTAGTATTTTTTATGCTAACTTAACAGGGAAGACTAATTGAAATGTTCTTGCTGGGTATCAATTGATTAAAATATTCCAGAACTTAAAAGACTGTAGCTAATAGCTATGCAAAATAGGAAAATACAGCCTGAGGCATATATTTATTAATATTTTTT
Source organism: Arenaria interpres (assembly GCA_013399435.1). Lineage (NCBI taxonomy): Eukaryota > Metazoa > Chordata > Aves > Charadriiformes > Scolopacidae > Arenaria > Arenaria interpres. The sequence goes on along the minus strand of VXAK01014231.1, from coordinate 17,412 downwards.
TTTTAACAACAGAAACAGGCATCTGTTGTGGGATTTACGTACATTTTGGTTAACAGCAACTGATGAAATGATATTTTTGGTGCAGAGTAATTTTACAGCTGCCTGGTGATCTGCTTCAGAGATGGAGGCAGAGTCAGTGGTCAAACTCGTGTTTATATTATTAGAAGCAGATCTGAATCTTACCCAGGTCTTGCTCTGACACCAGGCACTTCTGAGCACACCATGTGGAATTCTTGTGTGTGTCCAATGCATGAGCTTTACTGGGACTGAAAAGATCTGTGCTATCAATTACTTCTGAGACAATACAAAGTGGTTTTTAAAGTGTTTCTTGCATATACTTATGGCTCTTTTTTGCATTATTACAGTTCGGCTTATCGAGCAGATGTTAGAGACTATGACAATCGGGTGCTCCTGAGGTTTCCCCAAAGAGTGAAAAATCAAGGCACGTCAGATTTTCTGCCCAGCAGACCCCGTTATTCATGGGAGTGGCACAGCTGTCACCAGTGAGTAAAGTTCTCATTATGGTACCTTCTAATTATCTTTTTCACTAACAAATTGTCACTTACATGGTGACATTTTCTAAAACTGCACTGAAGCGGGAGGAAGTCATGGGGAAACTTTAGCCTTTTAGTGTCTGGTTAATTTTATGGTATCGGTAATTACTCTTTATATATCCAAATGAAACCAAAATGGATATGAAGCTTATCTAAACTATAAAACTCTTGCAAGTATAAATTCATTATAAATACAAGTCTCAAATCTCAAATATTTAACAATAGCTTTTAACAGTAGCACCTTCTCCCTTTAAATATATTTTACATAGGTTATAGTCCAGTTACATTTAAGTGGAACCAATAAATAAAAGTCCCAGTCATTATAATAACTGTGGAAACCCTAAAATGTACCTTTACTAGCACGTTCCCTATAATATATCATTGTAAACATTGACCCATACTTGACCTGAATTTCGTGGGCTAGTTCTTAACAAGGAATGGTCTGGTCAATGTTGGAAAGAGAAGATACTGAGTTGACCGATCCCATTATCAATATCCTTATCTTATTGTAATTTCACATAGCAGTGTTGCTCTAGAAATAGCAGAATTGCTGGACACATGGCAATGGAAATGTAGTAGAACATTTTCAACGCTTTGGGAGCAGGTAACACTGCAAACTTTTACCTTTCCAGAAAATTTACATGGAATTGTTTGTAGGTTGTTCCAATTTTCGCAATTTCATAGCAGGACCAATTGTAAAATACTAGGAAGCTTATCTTACTTTCACCTTACTTAAAATACAATACTGCTGTTACAGGTACGTTAAGTGGTAACAATATTATGCTATTAAAAATACAGTATGCAATGTGGGCTTGAGGTAAAGGCGCCTGGAGTCAATGGAATATTTCTCTCTATCTTCAGAGGCTTTATGCTTTGAATGAAAAATCAGTATCATTAGAAGAAATTCTTTCAAAAAAAGACTGTTATTACTAGTTTATAAATCTTGTAAGGATCAAAAAGCTAAGCCTAAATCAAACCAAACAAAAGAGAGCTTCCATAAATGTTTTAGTTAACTGCCACCCCTAAAAGACCCATCATCACTAACAAAAAAAACCCAACCCGGGAGCTAACAAAGTTGATAAATGGATGAAATGGACAGAGAGCAATTGAAATCTTCCATTTGTAGAAAAGCAGTTTCTTACTCTGCCACGATAGCCCAGCTATCGCTATCCAGATGCAAAGTGTCTCTGATGTTGATTCAGTTCTTGGACAGAAAATACATTGTCTACAAAAAAAATGCATTTCTTGTGATCATTTCCATGACAGTGAAGCAAGCTCATTTGGAAATGAACTGTAACTGCCAATTAGTTTGGCTAGCCATCAGATTTCAAGTGTTAGTCATCATCATCTGTGGACTTGTTGCAGTGTTCTTTACATGCATGCTTGTGAGACTTGTGTGCTCTTCTTTGTTTTAACAATAGGGTTGAATTCTGTTTAATGATATCTTTTTAATATACCTCTTGAGCTGAAAGTATTTATAAGTAACAGCAGCCAAACGCTGCAGGAGGTGCAGGTAGATAGTGCAAGTTTAGTTTTCCATGTGTTTGGAAAAAAGTGAAATTACAAGAATAACAGGTGTTTAAGTGCACAGTAAGAGCTAGAACTCACTTTGTGTGAGAGCAAGAAAAATGCATCACTGTGCCCAGATCAAAACCAGACACACCTCTGAAATGGAGACTAACAAAATAGAGACTACAAAAAATGTTGACAGCAGATGAGATCTGCATTGCCAGTACACAGAAGCTGATTTCTTTATGCAGATTTTGTTTTCTCTAATGTTATGAATGTGTTACATGGATTGAGGGCTATGGAAACGAGAAGGTAAATTGTTGGGGTTTTGCTAGCAAGTAGCAAACTTCCCTGGAATTTATAGTATGTAAGGTAAGCATTCCTAGTGAAACTCTGGCTAAAGGCAGTTATGAGATGTATGATTCAAATATGAGTCTACTTAATACTTGCTATTGTTATTGGAAAAGAGCTGAAACAGGAAATGTTGGAAAAACACTGCTGGTATGGAGTCTTTCCCTTAACAAATTAAAATATATTATTTATTTATAGAAGGTGGCATTTTCATAGTCAATGAAGATCAGAATAATGAAAATAAAACTTAATTGAATGGCCAGTAATAGGAAAGTATACTAACACATGAGTTCTGTGTAATAACTAAAATTTGGCCAGATCTAACAGAAGGTAGATCAAACAGCAATATGTCAAAATGTCCTTGACAAGTTCTGCTTCATCTTTAATAATTTGTCTATGGTTTAACAGACATTATCACAGCATGGATGAATTCAGCCACTATGACTTGTTGGATGCAAGCTCACACAGAAAAGTTGCTGAAGGACACAAAGCAAGTTTCTGTCTTGAAGATACCTCCTGTGATTATGGATATTATAGACGGTATGCATGTACTGCGCATACGCAGGTAGGAGTTGGTTCAGAGACAACCAAGTTTCTTTTCCCCTTCTAATTTATCTTTGCATCTTTTTTCTACCAATCATCTGACACCCTAAATTATCAGATGCCCTAACTAGCTCTGCAATTCTCCATCATAGAGGCCAGGGTAGCAACTTGGAGGCTTACAATTTACCCAGGTGCTGCTAAATGTGGGCATCTTATTAAAACGTAGAGACACTCATTAGCCTAGCATCACTGCTAACTGAACTATATTAAAACACACCACAAGGTCTCGTGGTTGCAGGACTGGTCAAGTGAGCTAAAGGGAACTCAAGACAGAGTCAGTAAAGAAGTGGTTTCCAGTGTTCATCCCCGCCAAGACTGCTTGGTGATGTCCTTGACTGGTCCCAGTGTTCATAGCTAGTATTTTCTCCCTTGCAGGGCATGAGACTGCAAGGTGCTGAATTTCTGTAATACCTACGGCTACCATCTGGCGGTCCAACATGGAAAACTTACAGCATAGTTTTATGTGTCCACAGAGGGCTGCTAAAGAGAATGGCAGCCACGTGGACATTATGATGCAAAGCAAGGTGCTAGGGCTTATTAAAGGAACAGATAAAAATTGAAAGGTACCATTATGATCTTACACAAATCCAAGATAGACTCCTATCTTGACTATTGCATGGAGTTTTGGTCACCACCTCTCAAAATTGCTACAGAAAAGTTTAAAAAACCAAACCAACCAACCTCTGGAGAACAAGGATGATCAGCGGTGTAGTATGGCTACCACACTAAGAGATTTCATAGACGATTCCATTGGGAAAACCAGTAGTCCAGGATGGAAAGAGGAAATTGTTGACATTCACTGCTTCTCACAGTACAAGAATTCAAGGGTATCCAAAAGAACTGTCAACTAACAGCTTTAAAACAGGGAGGAGTGCTCTTTTGAAACATGAATAAAGTATTAAATTCCTTGCCATAGGATGTTCCACAGATCAAAAATATTTAAATGGGTTCAAAAAAATTTAGACAAAGTAATGAAGGTTATTAAACACAAAAATCTGATGGTACCCCGTATCTTAAATGCAGTTAAATGCCTGATGGAAGGAATAAAGGACATTAGACATCTCATTTTTTTATGTTCTTTTCTCCTCAAGCATCTGCTGCTGACCACTGCCAGAGACATGACATTGAGCTGGATGGATATGTGGTTTAACTCAATGTGGCCATATTTATATGTAAACTTGTATCCCTTATTCTGCAGTTTTTAATCTAGAAGGTAGTTATTTTATCACAGAGAAATGACAGCTATGCTTCACTGGCTGACGTGTCCACATTTGAATTTTAAATATAATGAATGATCTCCAATACATAAAGGCTTTGAAGAGGTTTTATAAATATCTTTTCTCCTTCTGTAGAACTATGACATCTAACTAAGCAATGCACATATTTTACAGCTGGAGTATTTGTGTCACTAGAATCATGGCTGTGTCAGCGTTTCCACTGGAAGCCCATATTTCAGGGGTTTGTAATTGAACTGTAAAACTTTCCTCCAGCCTCAGACTTGGCACGTATATGCGAGAGTCTGAGCTGATCACCAGCTAGGTCAAAAGGGAATTCCTGCAGGACTTGGGTTTTGTGCACTCTCTGTGTGTTGCCAGAACAGATCAGCTTTGCCTAGAGCAATCTGTATTGGCTGTGGTTAAAGACACCAGATTTGAACCACCGATACATTCATATACGGAGATTCTTACTAGTGATCCTAACAGCAAAAAAGTTTTCAGAAAGGATGCATCTGGAAAAAAGACTACATTTTCAGTTCTGTCAGATTCTTGTGTCACTATTTACCTGAAGAGATGCCGTTTCCATGCAAAACTCAATGTGAAAATGGCCCCGGACTGTGCTGTTCAAAGATGGCGCTTTGGCTGAATACATCTATAGCAAAAAGTTGCATCATTCCTATGGGTAGAGACAGGTTCCAACATGGTGATCAAATTTGTACTCAAGGACCTATTTACTTGAGATTTACAGGTATTTAGGTCCAGTCTTTTGTCAGTTTTGATTTTATTCTCACCTTTTGTAAAGAACAGTGAGTAACAGCATCCGTGATATTTACCTAAAAGCAGTACAGATAATAAAATACAGATAAAATACAGATATTTCACAGATGAGTAACTATCAATAGTATAGGTGTTTCTTATGCCGGAGTAGTACAGTGCTGTATATAAAAGTGAAACGTTAGACTTACGTGTTCCAATTTAGATGCCCAGAAAAAATAAGCCTCATTTCCTGAGGTAGTTTTCTTAGTGAAATGTAAAGGTTAAGTTAATTTCAGTCCCAGTGTCCCTAATGTCTGGAATGTTATTATTCCTAATGATTTTTTGACATCCATTTTAATTTCATGTTTTAAGGGACTGAGCCCCGGCTGCTACGACACTTACAATGCTGATATAGATTGCCAGTGGATTGATATTACAGATGTAAAACCTGGAAATTACATTCTGAAGGTACGGGTACTGGGAGTGGGGAAGTTTGTTTGGGTTTTTTTTTGTTGTTGTTGTTTTTTAAAGAAGCAAATGGTATGCATACATCCTTTTGAGTGTAAGTTATCAACTCAAACCCGGAAGTAGGTAACACTGTGCTTTCTCCCCTTAAGGTGAGTGTAAACCCCAGCTATTTGGTGCCTGAATCCGATTACTCCAATAATATAGTACGCTGCGATATACGCTATACAGGCCACCACGCATATGCCTCCGGCTGTACAATTTCGCCGTAAGTACATCCCTTTGTCTTTGCAACTGTTTTATATTCACAGCACTAAAGTTGACAAACATTTATGAAGCTTAGAGATTTACTTTACATTGAAAAAATAACTCCCACCATTAATTCTAGTGATAGCAGTTTCTTCAGAATGTTGTTTCGTGGGTTTCAGGATCTAGTGTGTTCATGCAAAATTCAGATGGTACTTTTCAAAGGTCTTTTCTGGCGTGAATGATGGGAACAGTTGCTTCACTCTTGATAACTGCATAGAGTTCAAATCCTCACCTCTGGTAATTAAACTGTTTCTATAATGCTAGCACTGATTCTTAAAAGTTATTTAGTCTTGAAAAACAATCGTAAGTGAGAATTTTGCTCTTCCAATCGTGCCATCAGGATATATAGCGCTTTCAAAATTGCTGCTGGATTGGGCTGCTAGATAACTAACTCTGGCTCGCAGATTCTTTGCATTCACACTAAAACCTTTCTGTGCTCATTCGATACCCATTTATAGCACCCACACAGAACTGTTGAGCAGCTACAGAGCCCTTAAACATTCTGCAAAATCCCACACATGTATGTTACTTTGCTGCTGCTGCTGACACAGCACCCGTCTTCCCTGAAACAGTTCTTCCAGACATACTCCATTTACAGTTTAATTCTGTAAAAGTTTAAATAATGCCACAACTATGCATTTTTTTTTCCTCCATAAAGGCAAATTCATTTAATTAATAATAGATCTACTGTAGCTTAGTATCTGTGAAGCACACCCACAAAAAGCAATCATTCTGTAACACAGAGGTAAGCAGTTCTCAGGATATTATATTAGTTGCTCGTGCAAAATATATTTTAAGTGGTTTCATTTGGATTGCATAAGGATGTATTAACATTGTATAGAGGTTTATGTGAGATAAATTTCAGAGCAGTAATTGAAAAGTAAGACAAATGACGAGTCTGCTGTAACAGCATCAGTGAAACAAACATACTGAATTAATGTGACTATTGCTTAATTAGCCTTTCAATACACATTCCTTAATTTGTATTAGGAAACCAGTAGTTAAATGAGGCTAAAATGAGAAACATTTTTTTCACACTGGTGTGGAGATCTGCATTTATAATCACACTTTGGTTATACACGCAACAAGTTAAATTACTTCAGCAGAATCCTCTATTTGTTCTCACCGTGTGGTGATCAGACTCGCAGGAAACAGAGGAAAAAGAACAGGCGTCCTGCAGGTCATGAGCAATTATTTTTGGCGGACCTGTTGCAGTAGCTTTTAAAGCATTTCTCTGTTAACAGGAGTGATTGATTGGTACTTCTAGGAACAGCGTTTCTGCTCACATTCCCATGGAAGGGAAATTTATGCTTCATGTCTTTTAACTTTTAGACTCCCCATCTTACCTCTGTAAACGTTATTAGTAAATGTATTCATGCAGCATGAAGAAACAAAATTCCTGTTACTGTTTTTTGGCCCGCATCTTCAAGCTGACAAAAGGGTATTTAGCAGATAACGCTTTCTGTATCTGCTTGGTCACCTGCATGACATTGTTTCTTTTCTTTTACAGATACTGAGAAAGATGCAAGAAAATGGATGAGACGGTGCCAAATGTTTCGAACTGAAGTATCATTATGTAAACTTCAATAGGATGTAAACACTATAGAAACAAAACTACAGAACATACACACATACACCCACACACCTTATGTGATTTTGAAGCACTTCGGCTGCTTCTCAGCCAAATCTGTAACTGGATTTTAAGCATTTAAATTGGCATTAGGTTTTTTTAGTATTGAAATGTGTGGAACTGGTGATTCATGCACAGATGCTTTAATTTTTGAAAATCTAACTCATTCATTAAAAAAATGAGCATTTCTTAACTTGAGAATTTGGAGTTTAGGTGATAATAGACTTCAGTAGGAATATTACTGGTGAATGAGTTGAACATATTTTAAAAAGTAGAAAAAATTATGTAAAATTCATTAAATAAAATGCAATAGAAAGTACTAATGTCAGCTATCTCAGAAAATACCAGAATGAAAACCAGCTTAAGAGTAATGCTACAGTACCATTAAAATAAAACTTGCTAGGACATGTTGATATGAATGAGAAAAGTATGTTCAGTTTTCAAGGAATATTAACATATAGCAGAGAAATACATATATATATATATATATCAGTTATACCCCTGCAAGAAAAGTATGTTTACATTTTTAATACATTAGAAGTTTTTCCATTTTCTTAAGTAAAAAAGAGATGAGGTTTTGAAAGAAACCTTTCATCTGTGGAAATGAATTAAAGACCTTATCCACCTTTCTATGTTCAAGAGATTTTTCAAGGTGGGGCTTTTAAAAGACTTCTGCAAACTTAATGTGGATAAAAATAAATACCTGTCAAGAAAAGGGCTCTTGGAGATCATGAAGAGTCCCTGATGTAGTCATCTGTGAAAAACATCCAACTTTAACAGGTTAACCATCAAAATATACAAAGGACATACAAAGAAATAATGCAGGCAATTAACTCAGGTGGCACCACAAACAGAAGTAGGTCAGAATCTCTAACGAAGTATTTTTATTGTGAAAAAGCCTACTACCTGCTTCCCCCTTAAGTACTGTATTTGACTTTAAAAACGTATATCTCAGTATTAAACAATTAAGTTTAAAATATACTATATATAGAGGGAGAACAAAAATCAATGTATTTAACATCCTACTTCAGGCTGTTCAGGAACCAAATACAACATTGTTAAGGAGAAAAACTTCCAGCTGAAATTAAAGTTTTTGCTGAACTGCTTAACTGGTGCTGGGTACACTACTCCTCCTCCCATCCCCAAATTATTTTGCTTTTGCAATGCACCCTGCTGTAAGCTACAGTAGCTGTGATTTTGTTTTTAAACTGTGAAATAACATATCACAAGGGGATCTGGTAGGTTTTTTTTTTCAGAAGATTTCTGACCATGTAAAATGAGGGATCTACTTTTGAAACAAAGGGACCTAGAAATATTGATTGGTATTGCTAAAGTTTAATCAGCAGTTCAAAACACCTAATGAAACACGGAAACCTCAATAGGTTTCTAAAAAATTGAAAAATACATGTGCTATTCAGTATAGTTAAAAAACCTGAGGAGTATGGAGAGGCTTTATTATCACTATTGAGAATACTTCAGGCAGTGTTAGGAATGTGTATCATGCAATAGAACCTTATGGATTTGATTTGGAAGTTTTATGAATTATCGTAATATACTTTAAAGATCAACTTGTTCTTTACTACTACTACTACCTGTATTTAAGCTTATTTCATGATTATAAAGTATTTCCACCTTTATCATAACTTGGTTACAAATTTGCACAACTAGGATGTATAATTAAAAAAAAATCTAAGAACCAGCAACCCAGTCATTACTACCCAATATTGGGAGTGGGTGCAGAATGAATACCATTTATATCTGCAGGTCCCTTTTCGTTTGCTGAGAGATCCTTAGCAATCACTCAGCAGTATGGGCAATGAACAGAAGCAAAATTTGGAAACTAGATTAATTAGAAAGCCATTTATTACATATGTCTGCAAAAATGAGAGTCTGCTTAAAGTCTAGGCTTCTGCAATCTCAGCCCAAACAGATTTTAAGATTAAGAGGTGTTAAGGGATGCAAGTGCATTCACCTTTCTAAAGACCTGGGTCAAAATTGGGGTGTAAATCCTGACAGCAGCTTGGATGATGGACACAAAAGCTACTGTAAGGGAAGCTAGGCTGTGGGCACGGGCTGCTTCCTGGCAAGAGGTTGTGTGCTCGCACCTCACTGTGCCTGATGCTGAATGTGGGATAAGAGAGCACTAACAGGACACAGAGCAGCCACAGAAACTGAGTTTATCCCTCGGCTTACGAGCCAGTAACCTGCTCACACGTCTACAGCCAAACTAGTTGCAGAACTCCACTGAAGTCAGCAAAGAGCTAGAGGACCTTGAGCATCTGTGTAGGTGGAGCAAGTTGTCATATTGGATGTAGTCCTTTCAGTGGGAATGGCCTGGTTTGGAAAGGTGTTGAACGCCATAACTTTGAATATTGGGGATATTGTAGCTACAAAAATGTAGCTGTTTTTTTTCCGTAGCAAAATATTGTATTTGTTTTGAAATGTGTGTTAAGAAACATGACAGTGATGTACAATAGCACAAAAATTGCCTAAGATACAATGAACACACGATTTTAGGATTAAAAAAAATGAAGGAATGTGACTTTAACTTCCCCTATCTAACTATAGTAAATCACAACGTAATAGAAGAGTGTATTATATAGCATGTGTAGAAGTAGTTCTAAATAGGGGAGTGCCAACCGGTATTTTCAGTATCTTGGCTCTGCAGTTTTGACCCAGACACCTTAACTTACTTTTTTCATACTGGATTATATTTATGGGATTATGTGCATTTTTGTTGAAAAACATTTATAAAAATTGTTTTGATAAAAGCTTATTTTATACAGCAAATTATATTTTGGAATCTTTTTTACCAGACACTGGGCTTATTCCCATCAACTTTGAAAGGCATGTTGCCATTGGTCTCAGTGGGAGCAAAATCAGATTTAGAGAATTCTAGTATGAATTTGCTGTCTTGCGGTCTCAAATTTCCTTTCAAAAGCCAAATCGTAAAAATGTGTGTGAAGCAATTACCTCCCACATTTCAGATCTTTAAATAAAAATTGCACATAAGGAACATATCATATGTCAGGCTTATTACAGGAGGGGTTTGTTATATATTTTTTTTAATCCTGAAATACATTTGATACTTGCATATTTCTAGACAAAAGTGTAACAAAAATGACAGATTGGTCACCAATGGAACCAACATATTGTGTAGATGATGTTTTTGTGTTAGTAAAAGTCTACTCATTTTCTCTCTGCTCCAGAGTTTACTATGCAGCGTCGGATGAGTGCAAACACCAAATATACCTTCCTGGAGTCATTCTTGCATTGTTTGCAATGTACTCATTCAAAACCAGCAGGGTGAATCTCATAAATGAGACACTGAAAGGTGGTTTATCCTGTGTCTCACATTTATGCCGATAAGGCATTTTCGTTTTCTCCAAATCCTAAAAGGTGCTGAAAGATTTTAACTTGAATTAAAAACAAAGAGTATGTTATTGGGAGGTTTTTATTATGCAACTAAGTGCTACAGATACAGTGAAATGCCACTCATTTTTGCAACTTTTTGGAAGGTTTTTCATTATTTCCTTCACTTTTCTTCCAAGAGTCTTAATTTCAGTAACTTCGCATCTTTATCTGAAGAGCTCTAATTTATAATATTCAGGCACTAGCTTTGTATTCTTCATTGCACTTTCATATTCTTGTGTTACATGCCCGTATTATGGTTGCAAGTTTATGTGAAAATGACTTGAATAAAATGTTTCAAGCGTTCTACTTGTCGAAGTGTTATACTTAATGCATAGGCCAGATCCATCTCTCAAAGCTTCAATTAAAGTTGTTATACCTATATAAAAATACCGAAGATTCTGTCATGTTGACATGGTCTCAGTCACAAGTTAGAAAGAAAAAAGAAAAAGTTGCAAGACATGATAAATTACCTCCCAGACTACAACAGACTTAATGTGAAGGTATAGCAGGATGAGGTATGGTTCATCTGGACACAAGATTTCCAGAATAGAAATGGGAACTTCGAAACCACTTTCAGTATTTCTATTCCAAAAATTTTAATGGAAATAACATTTGCGCAGTCCATTGTAGAAAGTTTATGTACTCTAGAATTGACTAACCCATTTAACACTCAGTTACTCCAAAAACATTTTATCCTTTCGTTATTTACATTCTCTGAATACAAACCAATGTCCTGCTGCCTCTTCAGCCTTTATGCTAAATTGATGAAATAGGCTGAATTGTGAAGCATCTCTTGTCCCTTCACTGGGGGATTAATACAGAAAAGCACAGTTGAAAACTTTGGAATGTTCACACTAGTAACAGGTTGTCACACACTTAAATATCAACTAATGGCAGTCTTGGCTCTGAGTAAATGCAGACAAAAAGGATGTAGTATCTTTTAAAATTCATAGAAGTAGAATTATTTCAGATATAAAAAAATGTTGTGATGATGTTGCTATAATTTATTTAACAAAGTCATTCCTATACTACTATGTATTAGAGCTTAAAAGTGAGAATTCCTGCAAGTGGTACCCCGAGAGCGCAGAACTTGGTGTGGATCAAAATTCAAGCAAACACACAAATGCAGTCAAAACCGCATGCAATTATTGCAGAAAGTATATTAAAATTTATCAAAAATAAAGCGTCCCCTAGTTACTAAGTATCTTCTACCTGCTATTCTACTATCTAATTTTCACATCAGATCACCTGCCTACTATTGCAAAATGATCACCGGTCTACAATTAGAAAGCAGTCCAGTATTTTCAGTTAACAAAGTACTACTGTAACTGAATTTTCATTCAAGCCCTATTTCTCTTGATCTAATCAGTCCATAGAAACTGATGAAAGTGATATTTATGCCTGTTTGGAAATCTTCAAACTGGCACTATCAATAGTACACCTGTCTTTCTTTTTTGAAAAAAAATCACATTTGAACTAATGTTGACTCTGAAAAAATACTTGAAGAATCTAAGATTGTTTCGAATTGATCTTGTTTGAAGTGAAAAAACTCTGCACCTGAAGCAGTCTCGTAATGTTTGACAGTATGTACCCTAACAGAGAACATTTCTTCTACGGTATGTTACTGAATGGTTCTCAATGTTTTTTAAATCTAATAATCACAGAATGAAATAACTTTCCATATCACTATAAAAATAAATTGGTAGTGCTTTGTGAGAGGTCTCTGTCTAAACAGCATTACAGACACAAATTATGTTAAAATCACATATATACCGAAAGTGTTATATTGTTACAACGAGAAGAAAATGTTCCGAACTTTATCAACAACCTCCAGGCAAGTTCATTTGGTTTATCAGTTCCCAAAAAATTGCCCAGTTGCACATAAAAAATATTATCAAGTCTCAACCATCGGTACTCATTTGTATAGTGCATTGAGGCTGTGATCCGGGCGAGCCACTAAGCACCAGCTAACAGTAGTAACCCATTAAAATATGAAGCAATGCCAATAACCTAATCTCTCTTCTCTCATTCACGCTCAGTGTATGTTATCTTTTTTCTTTTCTTTAAAGTAAGAACTCAGAAGTGTTTTTGAAGACACAAAAAAAAAAAAAAAAGATGTTTTGATAAGTCAGGCTTCCTTCAGGAAGAATTCTATGGCCACAAATTACAGCTGTAAGAATGGAGTAAGAAACTTGCTCAAATGCCAAGGTAAACCAATGCTCCTAGATCTCTAAGCACATGCAAAAAAGCACTTTAGAACATACATTCCTTAAAAAGTTTTTTTTTTTTTCAAACTATTTGCAATTTTTAATTTCTTTGGTCTTTAACGTGAATCAGCTCTTAAAATAGTGTGCTTATCTGCTAAAAGAAAGATAAGGTGTCTGTGAAAAAACTGTATTATAGCTGATGACATCTAGCTAAAGAAATTTTTCTTGCCTGTTACTGGAACCAGAGAAGTCACATACCGTACATCTGTTTGGTGTAGCATTCAGCTACTATTTCTTTAAAGCATTAAGGATTAGAATGTGCATCTGGAAAACTTAAAGAGTTTGTGTGTAACAGGTAAATGCATGGCTTTTTCTAAAAAGTATGATCTATTCCCACAGTAAACATGTTTCCATTTTTTATTTTGATGCTTCTGGCCTTAAATGTTGTTCCATATGCTATACTGAAAATAACAACAAAAAAAAAAAGTTAATGGAAATGGAAGGTTATTTGAATTTCTAATTCTGAGCAGCAATGCCATTCAGGAAGATAGTACCATATATAAGGACATTTGTTTAGAATTTAGAAAAGAAAGCCTGAGTGGGGCAAAGACATGCCAAGATAATAATACAAAATGAACCAAATAGAATGTTTAGCCTTTGAGAATTTAACACAGGATGGGAGAACAGACAGAAATTGATGGGCTATAAATGTTAAGATACAAAGTCTGCAGAAGACATAGACAGAGGTGGCCATACCAGCAACAGAGTACCACTACGTTATAAAAACTAAACTTCTTCCTGACCTTTGACTCTAATGTAGACTACTGTGAGGTATTACACAGTGACTATGTGATTTAGACACATCCAGTAACTCCCCTGTGGAGCCGTTAATGGTTAGGGAGTCATTGTGTGACTCAGTCCTAAGTATACAAACCACAAGGAGTAGATGAGGCAGGAAGTGACTTGGAATATCATTTAGTTGAAACCCACTGTCCAAGCTGTACCCCTTCAAGATGGCTACTCAGGACTGTGTCCAGTCAGGTTCTGAGTATCTCCAAGGATGGAAACTCCACAATCCGTCTAAGCACCTGTGCCAGTGCTCCTTCAGCCTCACAGCGAAAAAGGCTTTTTATTGTTTATGCAGAATTTCTTGTATTTCAATCTGTTCCCATTGCATCTTGTCCCAGAGTCTGGCTTGACCTTCTTTACAGTGCTCCCTCCCTGTCTCCCCTCATATTTATGCACCTTGACAAGATTCCTTGGAGCCTTCTCTTCTTCCGAACAGTCCCAGCTCTCTCAGTTGCTACTTGTATGCTGTGTACCTCAATCCCTTAATCATCTTGGTCACCCTTTGCTGCATTCATTCAGTCTGCCTTTGTCCCTCCTGTACGTGCGAGTACAGAACTGGACCCAGCACTTCAGACGTGGCCTCACCAGTGCTGAGTACCAGGAAAGGATCACCTTCCTCATCCTGCTGGCAACACCCTTTCTCATGCAGCCAGTGAGGCGACTGGCCACCTTTGCTGAGACATACGAAAGATTGTTTTCTGTAAGAGTGCAACACACAGGATGGGAACCCCTCAAGGGATTACAGATTCCACAAATTTACATGGATTTAAGAACTGCAGAAAAGAAAGCCATTGAGGATTATTAAACACAGTAAGTTATGATATCCCAAGACGACCTCGACCTACAAAACTGGAAGCTCAGTGAGTTGGAAGTTGGATGATATATCCCTGTGTGCTTCCTCTATCCCTACGCTTAAAGCATCCCTTTTTGACTAATGTTGAAGACACTAGGTTAGATGGAACTTTGGTCTGATGTAGGGCTATTCTTAGGCATTACAAAATTATACAGAATCTTGCACCCACTGCAGTAATTTATCAAGTTTCTGAAATAATTTGATTATGAAATATAACTATCTTTAAACAAACAACACTGTTAAAGATTAATTACAAGTTCAGAACTTGTTTCAATTAAACAGTAGGAAAAGCTGCTGAAGAAAAACACAACAAAGATTTTACCTCAAAACCCAATGAAATGAACTTCCAAACTCAGAATGGTACTCAAAAGTCAAATGTTTCTTAGCGTACAAAGGCCTTTCAGCTTTTCAGCACTCTTTCAGAAAGTGCAAGACAGACATGTTGGAGCACCCAGGTATATCCACCAGGACAACAGTATTAAAGAGACTCTCGGTTCTTCAAATCAAAGTATAATCAAAGGACAGAGATCACAATTTAACAGGCCAATATTTTATTGCTCTCCAGAAATTTTTATATCACGCATACTACTGATCGGCTTTTCCAGCTACATGATACATTCATGAATTTGTGAAGTCTGTTCAAGTTTAGGAATCTCTTACATCTCAACTGAGAAAAAGTATTTGAAAATATAGTTTTAGGATTATCCCCTCAATATTTTGTACTTTCCCCGCTCTTTTGACAACCAAGTCCTCACATTGTTTAAAATACAAAAAAAAAGCCCCCCAAATCTGTACTACTCCTACAGGGCACAACTGATGTTCCTAAAAAACACTGATTCACATTAAGGTGTATTTCATAAATGGTGACATTACATAATGGGACTTATGAATGAACACCATACGACCACCTATTAATCAACAGACAGCACATTGAATAAATGAAGTAATCTTCATTATTAATGGATGGTAAGTTCTAGCAGTTGCTATTTTATAGGTTGCAAAGGACAAGGACAGTATAACAAAAATGTTCAAACAGCAGTTGTTACTTCCTAAGAAAATACCATGGGATGCAACTCTGCAAGGATTTTTTTTTTAAAAAATCTGAATTTACATATAGTCTAGTCATCAAATTTAATCTTTTTTCCTTGGAATGCTGTAAGTTGAGACATTTGTTCCCGGCGCCTCTTGCTTGCTTCCCATGATGGATGAAGAGGCTGCTCCAAACGTGCTTTCTTATTGTCACATTTTATACCTGCAGCTTTTGCAAATGGTTGCTTCTTGAGTTGTGGTTCCCTCTTAAGAAGAGCTGTACAAAAATAAAACATTAACTACATTATGAACCTTCATAAAAATATGCTAAAGCTACCTTGGGATTGCAGATATTTTCAAGATTTTCTTAATGAGCCATGGAGAACACATTCATCTGAATGTTCACAGCAAAATTTCTTCATCTTGGCAGCCCAGTAAATTGCCACTTGGTAGACTGCAGATAGTTAAGATTTATTATCACTGACTACACTCAAAATCTGTGTAGACACATATTCAACACAGTGTCAACTTTTTTCTTGACAACCAATGAGATATTACACAGTGTAACTGAATATGACTGAAAGGATATCCTTGATCCAATGCATTCCAAAATGGAATCATACAATATAATTGAAATAAAATATTGAGAAGCTATTGAGAAATTACTCATGAAATAAACTACTTGTTAAATATCATAATCTGACACCTTTACTTGTGCCCAGGTAACATTGCTCAACACAAAGACAGATGGAAAAGCACTTTTCTGTATAAACCCTACTTTATTTCTAACATTCAAAAATAGGAAATAGTGAACAATATCCACAGATTAAAATGACAGCTCAATAATTTGACCATTTTAACAACTAATGTTAAAATATGTGCCATAAAATTGAAATGAAACAAAACCTAGCCTATTATGATTAGACTGCAGATGTTTTTACTTTTACAACTTTACCATGTTAAGTTATACATACCTGCTCTTCCATTTTTGAGAGGCTGGTCTTTAGTATTTCTGAAAATAAAAAGACAACTTAGGATTCTTCAAGAAACTTGTAAGATGACAAACAACTGTGATAAAGAATCATTGTTACCAAAACATTCGTGCAATGACTTTTCAAGCATGACATGCAAACCCCTTATATATTGTTTCTTCTTTGTTAATAAAGTAGTAGAAATAGAAGTATTCAGCAGTGATTTAATTTGGATGCAGGTCTAGTTAGGAATCCTATGTATGTGTCAGAGCTAATGTGAATATGAAAATTGCATAGGTGTCAAGAAAGCACAAGAAGACTGCAGAGCAGTTTATGTGAAAATGTTCTAAGCTGTAATTGGCTGAAACTATTCTTGTTCCATAAGGCCTACTAAAAATCAAAACAATTTCCTTTATTGGGAAGGAACGGACAACATAACAAGCAGAAAAGATTTACCTTCTTTTGTGTTGAGATTTCTGATTAGAGGTAGACAAAGAACTGCAGAACATTGATTCTAGCTTGCCTGCTTTTGCCTGTGGCTTTCCTTCTTCCATGATCAAACCTCGCACTGTTCCAGGCACTGTGTTCGTTTCTTTCTTCACTATGTTTTTATGAAGCTTATCCTTTTCTTTCGCTGAAGGAAGACCACTGACTGCTGCTATCTTTTTCTTTCTTTTCACTTTGCCAATGAAGAA
>VXAK01014222.1:2724-16963 GCA_013399435.1 Arenaria interpres | reverse complement strand
GTTTGGGTTATTATTTTGCCGGGGGTTGGGGCTGTTTTGCCGGGGCTTGGGGTTATTTTGCCGGGGTTTTTTGCCTTGTCGCTAAGGAAGGCTCTCTTTCCAGTTGGCATGGACCAGTACCACTTCTCCTTCGACATCAGCGCCATGGAGAAGGGGGAGCAGATGCTGAAGGCCGAGTTCAGGGTCTTCAAGCTGAAGAGGACACACATCTCTAGAAGGGCTGACCTGAAACACTTCTGCAAAGTAAGCGGGGAAATAATGTGTCCAGTTAAACCCTTATTTGTGCTTTCGTTGTTATTAACGCTAAAAAAGAGGAGTGAAACCTCTCGTCGCATAAACATGCTTTATTTTTATTTTTATTTGATGGCTGTCCTCGCTTTTTCCTTGCCTCCAGCATGCAAAGAAGTGGCCGCAAGGTTGTGGCTGTCCTTTGTGCGCTGTGGCAGTGAGCTATCCCTAAAAATACCCGTGTCAGACCTATCTCAAGCCATCCCCTACTTTTCTGGGGGTTGAAATGTTTTGAAATTCGAATTGAAATTCGTCAGCTTGAGCCGCTCTAAAATAAAGAAGAAAAAAAAAATACTAGCAATTTGGGATCCATAGGAGAATGGGGCAGGCGAGGGCTCTGGTGTTGATTGTACCTGTTCCTTTGGCAGAAGGCAGGGTCAGACTTTTTGCAAAGGTGTGGAGGAGCAGAAGACTTTGACAGTATCAGACATTCAGGGTATTTTTCTATAGTATCAGACAGTGTAGTAATAATATCCTGCCACTGAACACCTCTAAAAGTAGCTGTATATACTGATAATTGTTCTTCTGTTAATCCGTTTGCTTACTGCGGGATGATAGTACAGTTTTCCAGCCGTGATGTGGCAGAAATGTTCATAATCTCCATTCTCCTCGTTTTGCTAGAAGAAAGATTGTTTTCATTTCTCATTGTTGCGTTACATTGCTCTGGTCAAGGTGGAAGTGTATGAGCTCCTGGAGGGTGGAAACAAGCCACGGAAAAAACATCTCATTGCATCGAGATTGTTGTCCCTGTACACAGAAGGCTGGGAAGTGTTCAACGTCACGCAAACCGTAAGCAGAGGGTTCTGGCTTCGTTTTAATTCTAAATCTGCATTTAACTTCCTCTGGAGACTTGTTTGTTAGTTTCAAGGTTTATCTTGTAGATATCCTTTAAGTATAAGAGCATAAACAGGTTTTTTTTTGCTTTCCATAGTAAAAAAAAAAAACAAATGTAGTTTAAAACATACAGTTTCTTGGGTTTAAATCTGTTGTTCTTGGACAGTGTTTTCTTTTTATGTTGCCAAACCTTTATGATCTGAAGAGGACACTTGGATGATTGGTGGAGTTCCATCTTAAGTCACGATAGCTCTGCGTGGGAATGGCCTGAGTTTATCTATTAGTCTGTAATTTTAACAATTAGATAAAGTAAATTTGCTTGATTGCGAGTTAATTTCTTCAAATGCCGTGTTTGTTAGATTTAAATGAGTTTTAATGGAAAGTTATGGAAAGTCTGGAGAGTTCATAGTATTCTGTTATTAAGATTGCTATGAAAAATAAATTCCTGGCTAAAATCAGAGAGGATTTCTTTCAATGTTAATTTTAACTCCTAGGCTCATCTGTTCACTAGTAGATTCTCTGGAATTAATTATCTTCCTGTAAATGTAGCTTTGGGTAATTCATATGGCGTTTTGTATTTTCAAATATTGAATTACTGGTTTAAATATTAAACTTGATTGAATCTCACCTATACAGTTGCCTCACTTCTGTCGTAATGGATGTTCTTACTCTCTCATAGCTTGTTGTTTCTTCCCTTTTCCTGATAACATTGCTTAATTGTAACGCTGTAATAAGAATATTGAAATAGTACTGGATTTTTAAATTATTTTTTTTCAATTCCCTTTCGTTGCCAGGTTTCCAAGTGGGTTGGAAACAGCAGCTCCAACCATGGCTTTTTGATAACTACCACACACGTGTTCAACAACAGGATCGAGCACAACCTGGTGAAGTTTGCCAAGAGCCAGGGCGCTCTGCAGGAGAGCAGAAACGCTCTCCTCGTCCTCTTCACCAACAGCAACAAACGGAGGTCGTCCAGCTTCGTACCCTCTTCCACGAGTAAGTTCACAGGAGAGCGGCAGCTCGGTTTTGGAGTATGAACTCCCTGTTCATCTCCTGTCACCTTCTGCCGCCTCCTGTACACCTGATTTCTGCATTTCCTTGCGGTGTTGAACAGGTTTGAAGTTGGGCTTTGTCACTGATGAGAGTTTGATATGATAATTCTTGCTAGTAGGTCACCCAGCNATTTTGTTTGTAAGGGGGTGGGAGTTCTATTGTTTTTTCAATCGCTATTTATAGGTTTTTTGTGGTGGTGAAGTTTGCGTGAAAATTGTGCAATAGGTTTAGGCTAAAAAAACTCAGCGACCTGGAAAACTTCGTGAAAATGCTGGTAAAGCAACTGTAAGTGGAGTTATTAAGCACAGCTTTCAAGAGTGGAAGGGGTTGTTAAATAAGCAATTTAAACCTCTCTGTCCTTGGCTTGGTTTTTAAGCACCTATTTAACTTCAGTGACTAATTAGCATTGTGACTGAAGGCTGCTTTCACCAGAGACGACGCCCTCCTCCCTTAAATTACAAAAGCAGTGTTTTGCCTCTCCCGCTGGTCTCCCAGTAAAAGCCACTAAAGATGGATTTCAGAGCCCGATGAATGCAAAGAGCAAAAGCTGTGAGAGGGGGCAAAAATGATTCCGGTTTGGGTTTGCAGGGTTTTCTGGTCAACGATTGCGTTTGCACATTAGAAAGAAACTAAAGGTAGGACTTGCAGCAATATGAAGAAGTAGGTGATGAAATTGCTTAGTCACAAAAATAAGGCTGGCCTGTTTATGTTTGTTTTCCAAAGAAAATTTACATAACGAAATCCTAGATCCCAATTTAATGAGCTTCAAGCTCCGCGTGGGATACTGTGCCACGTCTGAGAAATCGATATTTTCCTGATAAAGAAACTCTTTCTTTCACTGGTCTGTGAATCTGCACAGATTGTTCTTCTGCCGGCTTCTCCGTCGGTGGTTTTCAGTCTCTCCACATGGATCTTGGGGTCTCCACGGATATTACTCAAGGCTTCTCAGCAGCTACTTTAAGAAAGCAAACCTGTTGTCAAAGCTTCATTGTCCAGCAGAGTTCCATAAACCTGGTGGTAACTTTTTCAGGTGCCAAAATGGGAAAATATTGTAAAAAAGCTACTACTCTGTAGGAACACGCTCTGTGCTGCAAGTGTGTGGGGAGAGTTCCTGGGGGGAGAACGCGGGGAGAGAAAAAGGCTGTGATCTCCACCCTCTGCTCAGCTTGATCTGTGTTGTAGGAGTGGCTGTGTAGTGATCGTTAATACCATTCTGACCAGGTTCGGCCCTGAAAAGGGCCTGTGGAATTCACAGGATGTATTTAGGGTCTCATTGAGCTTTGCCTTTATATTTCAGCTGAGTTTTGGGCCTTTCGGGCCACAAAGTGAAAGACGTGATTTAGCAGTTTTTGAAATAGAGCTGAAACAGCAATTGAATACACACCCCTTTTTGGTGCTTTCACGGTTAAATGTGGTTTTTAAATCTACCTTGAAGACGTAGATGTCAGTTTGTGGAATAGGCTTTTCGTGCCGAATACCGTATGTAGGAAACTCAATTTATTTTGTGAGAGATTACTACTCAGTTCCCTTTCAGAACCAGAGGTGAACCCTGCCAGAAACGATGCTCCACGTGTGCCCCGTGAAACACAGATGGTGGAGAGCAGCGAGTCGGGCCTGAGCAGGAGACCTCGAGCTGCTGCAGAGCCTGTTGCCAAAAGCCAGGTAACGGCGTGCCATCGGAGGGAGCTCTACGTTGACTTCCGTGCCATCGGCTGGTCGGGATGGATTATTTACCCCAGTGGATACAACGCGTTTTATTGCCGAGGATCCTGTCTCTTCCCCTTGGGGGAAAGTCTGAACGCAACAAACCACGCGACGGTTCAGTCCATCGTCCATACCCTTAAACTGGCTCAGGACGTCAGCACGCCCTGCTGCGTTCCGGATGAACTCAAGTCCCTCAACCTTCTCTACTTCGATGACAAGGAGAATGTGGTCCTTAAAAATTACAAAGACATGGTGGCGACGAGGTGTGGTTGTCATTAGGAGGACCTTTCTTTGACGTGTGCACCTGGATTCCGCGCCCCGTTTGCCGTTACCAAGGGAAGTGGCATTTCAGATTCCAGGGTGGGAGAGCCAGAAACTCAGCTGTGCTTCAAATCCTTCTCCTCTCTCCATGGCTGTGTGGAACGGTGTTTAAAGCTGGTCTTTTGAGGAGCCACGAGCTTCTGGAGGGTGTGCTGACCTCCACGGAGAGCTCTTTGAGTGCCTGTCCACCAGAGGAAACCATTAAAACCAGGAACTTGCAATGTGAAGGAGTTGAAACACAGTAATTGAGGGGTCAAATTAAGGTCTTGTTCTGTGTATGGAGGAGAGGAATTTCCTGTGATTTATCAGGCCTGGTCTCCTGCTTCAACCCAGGACGGGATGCGGGTCTCTCAGTGACACAACCTCATCCAGTTTTGACTGCACAATCCAGGAGGGATGTGAACTCCTACACAGAACTTGCAGAAATGTTTGCCCAGAGCTAATCTCAGTGGCCTCTACCCTCTGCAGCTCACGCAGTGCCTGGAAATGCACTTCCCACACCTCTTCCTGCAGCTCTACCAAATGCAGAGACCTCCTTGTAAGTTCCCCCCGGGCACTTGCCGGCCAATCCGAGGGAACATCGAGGTCAGTATTTGTCCGGGAATCAGCAAACTTGGCTTCAAACTCAGAGCTGCACCTCTGAATGCAGTTGGCCAGTCCTTCTCTTTGTAAAGCCACTCTCTTCCACCATGGATAACTGGGCTGCGTGGCAGCAGAGGTTGCATTTCTGTATTTATACAGTGGCTGTTCCACAGGATCCTAAATTTGGGTCAGAATCCCCATAATTTAGCAGGAAGAAAGGTGACCACAAAGCTTTGGAGGCCCATGAGAACATGCTGGATGGTGGCCTGGTCCTGTGTCTGAGGCAGGTTTGATGGAAGGTACTCGCTGATTCCAGGACATAGAGTTGGAAGGTCCCCCCTGGCCCCCTTTGCACATCACCAGCCCATTGCAGGTCCTCAGTCAACTCCTTGGGCTGTAACTCAAGCCTGGTTGGGTTTCTTGTCTCCATTAATCCTGGAAGGAGACAGACTTCTCACAGAACAGGACATCTCCCGGGGGTAGAACGGAGAAGATCTTCACTCCGATGAAATTTAAAAAAAAAAAAAAACAAAAACCAAGAAAAAAAGCTATTTATGTACATGTTTTTCTTTCTGTAAATACCGATGTCTGTAATAAATTTATTTTATTTAAAACACAAAGACTTGGGAGTATGTTAACTTAATCTGTAACATAAAATGTTAATTTTCAAATAAATGCAGTGTGCCATTGGTGTGGGATTTCGTGTTGCATTTGAGCTTGTAACTCTCGCGTGAGGGAAACACAGAGGTTAAGGACCTCCAGGTTGGTCGCGTTGGTGCTTCTCACAAAGTCTGCCTCGTGGAGGTCCCGAACTTCACATACCTGAGGTGGTTTCTGGTTTTTTGGTGGGTAAGGCCTGCCTTTTCCTGTGAGTTGGGGGTATCTTGGGATGCCTGCCTTGACATTTCACTAAGTTAGAAAGCCAGGACAGGAGAAATATTGTTACTTGCAGCTAGAGTATTTGGGTGAGAAGGCCAGGCCCCACAGCTTGTGCTTGTTGGGACGGCAGCCTGGGACGGGTGGAGCAGAGGGGACAGGATTTAGAAGGAAAGGAAGGGTTGATGTGGGGAGAAGGGTGTTCTCCTGCCTGGTTGGTTCTCTGTGTCCTGCTTTGTGGTGAAACAGAACCGATTTTTGGTAATTTTACTTTGCAGCTAAACCTCCTCGAACTACCGGAGCTGTCTGAAGCTCTGCAATTAGCAGTGAATTGTGGAGAGACCCGTCGCTCTCAGAGTGAGAAGATTTGATTGTTCTAATTTATGCCGGGGGGTGGTTGGCAGAGAGGCTCTTGCCTGTGTTTGCTGCTGCAACAACCACCGTCTTCGGGTTGTTAATGAATAACTGTATTATTTGTCCTGTGCCAAAATTCCCCTTTGCTTATTTCTCCTCTGATCTTGGCGGTTCCAGGTGGTTTTCTCCATTTCCTGACCAGGCCGACAGCTCATCGCGCTCTTTGAGGGGAATATCCTGCTTATCCACAAAGCTACATCCTCTAGGAGTTAGTTCCTTCATTTAATCTGAGATAAATCAAGCCTAGAGACTATTTCTCTATAAATTATAAAAGAGGATTGGGGCCATATAGAGGACTTTTGGCTGCTTGGGTTTCATGATACGTTTAATTTTCAGGTTATTTCCACCCAGCAGCCCCCCGTGTTGAACTGGTGGCGCGAGAGCCCTACAGTGGGGACTCCAGTAGGACCGAAATATTTCAAATTTAGCTGTAAGTGCTCGGAATTCCCGGGGAAAAGGCCCAGCTCTTCCTCTGCCCGTATCAAACTACTGTGGAGGAGGGGGGAAAAAAAAGAAGGGGGGTGTTTTGATCGTGGTATATGGTCACCCCGGTAAAAGGGAATATAACTCTGGTAGCAAAGTGCTGCAGCCCTTGGATCCAGCGCCATTGGGAAAGGGACCTTGGAAAGCATTACGGGCCATAATTCACTGTATTTATGGTTTTATTTTCCAGTTTATTTATTTATTTGCACTTTTTTCCCTGCAGAAGTGTCGGCGTGTGGTGGTTTAAGCCTGTAGGAGCCACACCTCGGGAGTGGGGGAGATGTGTCTACAGTGAGAGTCCAGGCAAGGCCATGTCTCAACGGTGACTTCAGCTGATGCTGCTTTGGAGGAAGAACCGAAGCCAGAAGTCTTCCCTGCCAGACAACGCTGGAGAAGGATTGGGTTTGGAAGGGGCTGGTCCAGTCTCCTCCAGTCTGTGACACGACAAATGCTCCCGGCACCACCAGCTGCGTATCACGGGACGGTTTGAGTTGGAAAGGGACTTTTAAAGGTCATCTTGTCCAACGTCTTCAACTGGAATCAGCTGCATCCTTCGACTGCTCAACTCAAATCACCCGTTTTTGGTTTTTTTCCAGGATCTCTTAATGGCTTTCTGCAGGAAAAAAATATTTGCAAAATATTCAATAGAAAAGCAAATCCGATCAATAAATAGATGATGGGTGGGCTGAGCATTCGCGAAGGGAGTGCTGCCCCACAAAGGTGAAATGTGCCCAGTCCAGCTCGCAGCACTCGGGAGTTTCGCACACCTTAAATTATATTCTATTTTTTTTCTGCGCCACTCAATGTAGTCTCATTATGCCCCATTAAACCCTGATAATTAAAACAAAATATATTGGAATTGTTTATCCTGGACTTTGTAAGGAAATTAGGTTCATAATAATGCCAAGGGAAGAAATTTACACTACACCAGGACTTGTAATTAGAATAACAATTAAGCACAAGTATGCTCCTTCTCCTTTTTTTTTTTTTTTTAGGATAAAGGTACATTTTCTTGTTATTCTGAAATAAATAAGAATTCCAAAATAAGAAATGCTACACTTTGGAGTCTTGGTTTAATCAGAACATTGCCAAAAAGCAACAGTTGGGGTTTTGGAGGGAATAGGGATGGACTTCAGCATGGACAGTCTGGACAAGGACTGGTGACACAGATGATGCGTTGTTATAAACCATGTTGCATCATGGATCTGTGGTGGCACCTCTCTCTGCGTCCTCTCCATAGCACAGGAGCAGTGGGATTCTCCTCTGGTCACTAACACCCCTCGCATTTTATACCCACAGGCACGTGGAAAGCAGGATTTCAGAGGCAGAAAGACTCAGCCAGCGCCTGGGAAGAGAATCCAAACCTGTGCTGAAGCTGTTGGGTTGTGCTCAACCCCATGATGAAGAGTTTGGCCCGGAATTTGGAACCAGGAAAGGTCCAGGTATGTGCAATCACAATTTTTAAAGTACTATAGGGCACTAGCGGGAGAGCCCTGAACTTCACCCCGACAGCACTGCGGGGTGGTGGCAATGGGACCTGAGCGTGTCATGGGGGAGACCTGATGGTGAAGAGGCTTCCATGGTCTCCTGTTGGCAGAAATGTTTGGTTTAGGGGATTTCTGTGCTGCTCCTGTCCCCAGGTATGGACAATGGGAAGGTGCTTCTTGGCGCTGAAGCAGGGGAGGGCCATGGTGGGGATGTCCCACAGGGTTTAGTGATGGCTTTTTGTCAGTGTTGGGTCCATGGTTGGAATGAAAGGTCCCTTCCAGCCCAGGCAGTTCTCTGATTCTATGTCCTGGGGCGGGTAAAGGCAGAAGGGATGGGTTTGGGGAATGGTTTCCTTTGTGAGGTGGGGAGATAAGTCCAATGTGCCCGCCCTGAGGAGGCTGGGGCACGGCAGGGCTGTAAGCAGCTGAGAAGCCTCTGCCCTGCTCTGCCGGCTCTGCACAAGCCACGTTCAGCAGGAGGCACCCGGGCAGAAACACCCCGAGTTGTTCCCCAACTGCCTGGGGTGGTTCCTGCGGTTCCTCTTCTCCCCGTAGGAAATGGGGCGTTTATGGGCTTCACTTGAAAGACCCATAAAGGACAGCATTTGATCCGTAGCTCCCGAAAAGAGAGGAGAGAAACCGGGTGCTATCATAAGTTCCAGGTCTTTCTTCGGGATCGGTTCCATGTACCGAACCCTCCAGATTGTCCCCAGCCCCGTTAAGGTCACACACACAAATATATACAGGTAAAAGCCTGTAGAGATGCGGGTTCTTTCCACTCTCAGAGGCATCCTCCCCCCTGGTTCATCCCAAACTGCTTCCCACGGGATGGTCCTACTGACCCGCAAGGGAGGTGGGGAGCTCGGGGGCGGACATGGGGACATTGCCCCATCCAGAGGGGGCGTTCCCGTGGCTTTGTGACAAAGGGTGTCCCACCTGAGGCATTCCTCCCCTCCTGGCCTTGAGCGCAGCTCACCCCCCCGAGGAGAGCCCTTAGTAGGTGTGAATGGACAATTGTGCCTGGAAGCAGCTAATTAAACCTTTTCTGGGGTTATCGGCAGAAGCCATTCCAGCAATAAACAGGGTAAGAGGGGCCGCTAACTCTCCCTTGTCACAAGGATGCGTGGGGCTGTCGATTGGGGCAGGCACTAACTGCCCTACTTCAGAGCTGGGTCACGGGAGACAAAAAAGCTCTGAGTTTGGCCTGGAAGTGGGTAAAATGGCCCGTTACTGATTTGGTACCACGATTTGGTGATGCTGCTCGTCCGTCCAGGCCTCACGGCACAAAGTGGCCCCGTGGCATAAATCCCAGCGGGCCGGTTCGGATCCGCTCACAGAAGTGCTGCTTGGATAACGAGCGGGTAAACCCGAGCGGGCGGGCGGCAAAACGCCCGTGTGTGCACTTAAAAATCGGTGTAGACTGTAAAAATGGGTATATACTGTCATCAGCTGTTTGTCTGTGTCAGATATTCTGCTGAATGTGCCGAGCCGGTGTCGGTGGCCGGGGAACCGTGTCCTCAAACGCCATATGGAAAAAAAAATAAAGTATAAATTCCCCAGGAAATTAAGCATAGAATTCCCTGGGGTTAAGTCAAACTAAGCGTTGGGCCGGCTTTCCTGGTAGTGAAAGTCCAAAGTGCTCCCGGGAATAAATGATCTCAATTTTCAAACAAAATGGGGTTTTATTTATTTATTTATTTTTTCTGTGAGCAGCTTCAGTGTTCCAAGCTCAAAACGTAATCTTTAAAAAGAATGAAAATATTCTGAACAGGTTCATTCTGGGCAGAAAGAGCTATGTCTTCTGAGACTTCTGATTGCAACTCAAATGCACATGTAAGATGTGAATGTCGACTTTGAAAGCATAAACGTAACTCAGCCGAGGACAGGCTAAGAAAATAAACCTAATTTAGAAAAAAAAAAAAGAAGGTTTGAACATTACAAACCCTAAAGAAATTCCAGAGAACGGCAGCAGGATTCTCCGCTCCCATGCCGCCAGGAAGCAGAAACAAACCAGTGACCAGCAGGCCTATGGCCATTCCACTTCTCCTGTGGTTTCTTGGATGACGGCTCAGGGATGTATCACTTGCCCCCTGAGCAAGGCCAACCTTAGGTGCAAGGAGTCCCTCAGCTCCCCGGAGCTTTTGCACTCCTCAGCACCATCCAGCCTTTTCTTCTTCACCACAGACCATCGTGAGATCAGCACTTTATGGCAATTCCCATCTGTCTACGCAGAAGCCCACAGGGTGGATGATGCCTCCTACTTGATGGATAAGTGGCCTTGAAAGTTCCATGATGTGTGGTAAC
This sequence comes from Arenaria interpres, assembly GCA_013399435.1. NCBI lineage: Eukaryota > Metazoa > Chordata > Aves > Charadriiformes > Scolopacidae > Arenaria > Arenaria interpres. Next base: position 6,617 of record VXAK01014222.1, on the reverse strand, counting down.
CTGGTCCTCTTCTGAGTCTTATCTCAAACCTTCCAGACTCATTTTACCAAATGCTCCAAGGTGCTGGAGACAGTGATAGAACCTGCATTTTAAGGCAAGAAAATGGAACGGAAGGCATAGGAAAGGGTGGAGGAAGGGCTTAGTGGTCCTGCTTTGAGAAAGTATGTTGGGAAAGATAAGGTTCCCAAAGCTGGAGGTGAAAGGCTGAAAGGCTCCGTGGATGATATCTTTTTTTTTTTTTTCAGAATGCTTTAAGACTCTGTCTCTAAATTTTGCATGACCTTGCACTGCCCAAAGAATGAATTGCCATTTCCTCCTTTCCTTCATTCATGTAATATTCAGTTTGTTTAAATGGTTCCATCTCATCCTCTGAATCAACAAATCTCTCAACATCAGTGAAGACCATTATCAGTGTTTCAGTAATGCCTTTCGTTAGCACAGAGCATCCAGATCCTTGGAAACAACTCCCATGGGATTTGGACGGAGAAAGGCCTAGTCCTAGTTTCCAATTGAATCAGATATTAAGAGGTGGAGCAGGAATGGACTTGAACTTAAACGTGGTTTGAAGGGTGGGCTGAAGGAATGAAGAGTTGCTACACATAAACTATGTCACCGCCCCTCGTGAGAAGAAAAAGTGGGAAAGGAAAGTTTAGATCCTTTCTTGGTGCTATTTCATGGAATAAACTCAAGGGTTGGCCTTGTTTTGATACGAGAAGATTTGATTTTACCTGACTTGGCAAAGACCAAAAAAGTCAAGGCAGTATGTCTCTGGCAAAGGTGAGCTCTTCACAGGATTCATACAGTCAGAGTCAATAGTCAGCGTCTTTGAAAATCAGGTCATTGTTTTGGTGGCTCTACACGGACCAAGAACCTAAACCTGGGCAGCTGTTTTTGAGAATATTATATTGGTCCTAAATATGTTTTTTCAGAACAAAAGAGGAATAAAAATAGTTCAACTGATGTGCATTTCAAGGTCTGGTTCCTGCATCTGAAAAATTCCAAATAAACTGGTAAGTCCATGGGAGAATAAAGTCCACCCAAAGAAAGTGAAAACCTAAATGTGAGATATCATGTGTCTTTCAATTTTTAACTTTGACCTCCACAGCTCTCAATCTTCTGGTAGCTCTGGGTGCGTTTTAGGCAAGAGGAGATCACTTTTCTGCCCTTGACCAGGGTACGCAATGCCAGTAACCATATCCACGTTATGTGAGAAGCCAAAAACATTGGCTTCTGGTAAACCAGAGCAGCTGCTTCTGGAAAAAAACTTATCTTCAAAGAAAAGGTCAAATGGTTAAAATGTTAACTTACACACTCAGAGTTTACTGCTCTCTTCTGCAGGACTTGTCCATTATGGACAACTTGAGTAAATCGATTCATCTTTCTGTATCTCATTTTCCTGCTTTCAAGTAACGCTACTACTTTTTGTTTTTTCCACTCTTACAGACCCCTGGAAGTCTTTTCTCACAAGCTGGGTTAGAAGACCCGTCTTGATGGGAAAGAGCACGTCTGGGAATGAAACATCTTTATATAACGTGTTCATTACAATTCCCTGAAAACCAGTGTTGTTCTGCCTCACCAGATCCTGGTTCAGTCCCTTCAAATGGTGAGCAGCGTGGGGACCGGGCATGGGTTTGGTGAGGGCGTAGCCCCACGTGGAGAACCGTTGCTGTTGAATAAAGCTCCGGGCAGGCGCATCTAGAGATCTACAGGGTGCCTTCTTGGTCTCCATGGAGAGGGGAGGCACAGTGTGGTTTATGGGCTGGGTCTTCTGCATGGGTAAACAGTTTTGGCCCTAGAACTGTAGTCCTGGACTGTAGGACTATGGTCCTCTGAAAGAAAACACGTTGTTCTCTCAGGCACTATACTGTATGGCAGCGGGGGGAGAAGACGTGCGTGTGTCTACTTGAAGCTTGGTGTGACCTGGATTGAATGAGTATGGTGCCTGTGGGGACATCAGCCCCCGAGGTGATGAGATCAGGCTTGGGGCAATGACTGTCTTCTCAGTGGTAAGTAATTCGGGCTCATGTTCTTCCCCTCCCAAGCACTTCCTCTGCCGTGTCCTGTAATTTCTCTCCACATCCATTGGTCGTTCAGCCCTGGCCCAGGCTTTGACTTCAGATTTTCCTCTTCTGTGTTGCATGTTCCCGTATCTAAGGATCGTGTAATTTCAGTCCAGACAGCAGCTCTCAAACAAGAACAGAATATACCCAGTGTATGCAGTCCCCATTAGAGAAAGGGAAAAGAAAAAATAAATGAGAAGACTTACTTTCATTGTAAGTGGGACCAGGAATGTTAAAGTTCAATTACCAGAATGCGTTTGCTTTGTACATTTTAAACCTGCTGTAGCCAACGTAACTGGCACGTGCAGCTGGGCCTAATTGCTGCTTTCCAGCCTGGCCTAATTGATGCTCTGATTTGCAGTCACCCACCTCTAGGAGCCCACCTTTCATTACATTTTACCCTTGCTCCCGAAATCCTAAAATCCCCACGGGGAGAAATAGATGACAGCAATCCGGAGCTGACAGTTCTTTCTCCCTTCTACTTTTCTCCGTCTACACGTGACCAACGAAAGTACAGTAGGTTGACAAAGAGATGTATTATTTACCCTCAAATACTTCTTATTTAGGCAGGCATAACTCCTTTGGAACTCACTAGGAGTTTTACTTAAACTCTGAATGAAAACTGCAGCGGTATAAAATCAGCTCAGAGGTATTTTCATAACTTAATTGGGATGTTTATATTACAAAACTGTGTTATTCTCAAGTCTCTGCTCACAATTACAAAGAAAAAGTTCTTTCCTGAAGAATATGTCAGTACTTTCCATAGAAAATGATTTACAGAAAAGCTTCTGAAATACGGAAACCTCATCTTTTTGGCTTGAAATAAGCATTTCAGTCATCATAAAAAAAAATCCCTCTAATGCCTCCTGCGGCTTTGATTTCAAACACGTCACATTCTTCATTAAAGCAATCATTGTTAAAACAGAGGGACATAAAGCAACATAGGATTTATTCCTTCATTAAACTGATGATCCGTATATGAAGCCAATTAACATTATGAGTCTGGTGAACATCAAGTGTAAAGAGGTTACAGAAAATTAAAAGCAGTCACCTTGGTCTTTAGATAAAGAAAGAACACTTTTACATTATAAATTATAAGAGTGTCCAAGCGGGACAAATCGGCAAATTTGGTTAATTGGAAAATACATTTTACTGCACATGAATTAGGGTAAAATAACCTTTTAGCTGCTAGTCTTTTTTGTGTGGTCAGGGGTTGGGGATCATGGGGAAGGAAGCGTTTGGACGCGGGAAGACAAGAGAGCCATTTCGTCAAACTTGAGCCGTTCAAGACTTGCCAGAGTTTTACAAACGATCCCCTCGAAGCCGGGCGCTCTCGAGGAGAACGTCCCTTCGGTGATTCTGTTCAGTCGGTTCAGTCCTGGGTTTTGTTGTCATGGGAGAAAAAAACCCCGAGGTGTGCTTGTGTGCGTGGCACGGGACCAGTTCCGCTTGAAGACAGGCAAAATCAGCGGAACGTCCATCCGGAATCGTATTTACTTGGACTTCTCCTTGCAGACCTGGTAACGGGTGTTGATGTGAGGAGAGTAGCAGTAGTAATAATAATAATAATAAAATTGTATGGAAGAGTGGCTTTAAGGACTTTGCATAAAAAGGGGGGGGTTTGACTGCAATATTGTAGCCCCCCCCGTCCCCCCTGTATGTTATTTCACGCTTTAGCTTGTTTTTTAGTGCTTGCCTTCGGAGGAACCGCCAAGAGAGAGAGGAACCGCCAAGAGAGAGAGGAACCGCCAAGAGAAGGAGGAACCGCCAAGAGAAGGAGGAACCGCGATCCAGAGCAATTTACTCTTTGGGTAATTTTTTTCCCCCCCCTTT
>VXAK01014221.1:121170-147319 GCA_013399435.1 Arenaria interpres | reverse complement strand
GACAATCATTAATATTTTTTTCACCACCACCACCACTTAACGATGAAGCAGTAGACAACATCCCACTGAAATTACAAGTACAAAGTTCCAATTAACTACTTGACTGGGAGAATTGACTTTTGTAGACCCCAGGGAAAATGTCTGTTGTCCAAGGCTTTATTACTGATGTTATATGTAAAAGGTGGAAAGAAGACGAACAGTGCTGTGCAAGGCAAAGCATGTTCATGATTTGAATTCCCAAAACGACTATGAAAAGTCAGTAGCTGATAATAATGAGCAGAGCAAAATCAAACCCAAAGCGTAGCTTTTCTGGGCACAGGCAGTAGTTGACAGTAAGTGGTCAGCTGCTCCTCCTGCTTACTTTTTCATAAATAAAAGAAGAACATGGGCTTTCCAACATGAACTAGGCCCTACCAGTACAAACAGGAGAGAGTAGCAGAAATGTTGCATCATTAAAGTAGAAACTAGGAGCATGGGGCATTTTGAAGACAACAGGAGCAGAGTCTCCCAAAAGACTATGTATTTTTCCCCTTTGGTTGCACTCTACATCTAAAATTTTAGAGTTACTTTGTGCTGTATTAGTTTGCTCACGTGACTAGATTTTATCTAGTGGTTGTAGGAGTTACTTGGTCTTCGTGATGCAGTGTTCTTGCCGGGGAGCAATTTGGTTTCTGCACTGATCTAAGCTTTTTCTTAGTAATTGCTTATATCAGTTGTATTAAGGAATGAAATGCTGATTTTAGGACATACGCATGAAGATGTTTTATGCATAGAATATTCACATCTACCAATACATGAGCATCTGTCACCTGAAAGCAGTCAGTCTTGTATTTATATAAAAATGCCAGAACAGAGAGATGGCAAATCAAGACCTAACCAGAACTGTTTGACTATTCAAAGTTTTGCAGTGGGTCTGTGTGCCCTAATGTTGTAACTTTGCAGAGAAGCAAAAAAGTTGAACTGACTGATCATTATGTTAATGTGCATAGGCCCTCCAAATAAGGTTGAATTTCCTGCAGATTGCTGGGAAACGGACTTTAGCTTTTCTTTTAAAAGACCATTCCCATACTTGCACAGACTGTAATTAAATTTTCAAGGCAGACACTCATGTACTGAGTTTGAAGTTTGCAATCTTTTTAGCTGATGTAAAAATATGTTTAACTGAAAAAAAAAAAAAGAAAACCAAAAAACATAACCACCAAAACTTCCCAGAAAGGGAAAGAGCGAAAGAAGTCAAAAAGTGACAGTCTGTGTGAACAGAAGAAGAATAAAAAGGAAATGGAGTTTGAGCAAAAACTTGCCAAAGAGAAAGAAGGAATGTTGGAAAAAGAAAAACAACTGAAGATAAATCGTCTTGTGCAAGAGGTATGTTGTGTTCTCAATGTGCAAAATTACATTGAAAGAAAATTAGCTGAATCTTTAGTGAAATTATCTTAGCAGGACACTTGTTTAATAATGTCAAAGATAACGAAGTTTAAAAAAAATTGCTGTTTCACTGTAACTCTGTTCCCATGTTTGCTTGTTTCTACAATCATTTTTTGCCCAAATGAGGATACCTCTGCAGTTAATGAGTGTCCATGTGTAGTGATGAATTTAATGAGAGAGAGCAAAGTAGGAAATAATTCTCAAAAGCATTATTAGTTTTAAATCTAATTTAAATGGCATTTCATACTTCTGAAACACATTTGTATTGTAACTATACCTATAACTCTTTCTCATGCACTGGTGTTATGGTTAAGGTATCTGAGACAGAACGAGAAGACCTGGAAGAATCAGAAAAGGTGCAGCACTGGGTGGAAAGACTTTGTCAAACACGGTTAGAACAGATTTCCTCTGTGGAGAATGAGTCTCCTGAGGTAAAATTCTGGCTTCTCCATATATTGCATGATTTCTAAATAACTCACTAGTTGTCTCCTAAAAGCAACAGCTTTTTACCAGAGAAAAAAATCTGTCTTGATCTTTCCCTCTCAGCCTTCAATCTGGGAGAGGGAGGAAAATGTCAGTAATTGATGAATTACAATCTATAGCGTTTCCTGCTCCTATATTTTGCGGAGCCTTTTTTATTATTTTAATGAACTGGTTTTATTGTGTCCTTTTAAAGTCTATTATCACCACAAAATTTACAGTTCTATTGGCCGGTGAGCTGTTTGGGCTATGTGGGACATGCTACCTACAATAAAACTGAGACTAGAAGACCCAGCCATATTTTCTAGTATCCTACAAAAATGAGAACATAGTTGATGATGAGCTCTTGGATGCTTCCTTGCATTGCATGGAATAAAGGTATGGGTTAAGAAAATGACCAAAAGATAAGAAACTCCCGAAGAATAGAGTTTGGTTTTGTGTTTTGAATAGTCTCCTTAAAAGAAGGGAGTTGCAGAGAGTTGGGCCTTACAGTCTGATGGTTCTAGATGTGGAGTGAGGCTTTCCCACCATCCTGCTGCTCTGGCTCTCTTCCAAGCAGAACTGCTTTCAAGAGGAACACTGCAATCTGTTTAACTCCCCCAGGATCCCAGAGAAATTGCAACCACAAAGGGGACCCTTGGGGAACACTCTCACATGAATTTCCTTCAGGTCAATGTGGAGCAGCTCTGAAAAAAGCAGCTGGTCTTCTGTTCTTCCTGGCCTCAGGCTGACATCCATGTGGCTCTTCAGTGCAGGTCTCTAGGACAGAGGAATGAATGCTGAGTTTTCTTTCAGTACCTAAATTTGGCAGCCTGTGTTTTGCTAGATCTTTGTCCCCCTTACTTGGAAAAAGTAAGAGGGAAAATTACAGATTAAAATCACTGTCGTCTTTCTGGGGCTCTACTCAGATTTAAGGCAAGCACCCTGTTCTGTATTTGCTTCATCAATTCTTCTGTTACATTATGTATAAATATTCTATTACAATTCTTCAACAAAAATACCCAAGCAGTTAGACTTGTGAAAAACACAAAACCAGAATGCTTCTGAGGAATAAATGCAGCTGAACAATATTCAGATACTACAGGCTTGAACTGCTACTTGGGTACAAGAGCTGTCAAGATCTCTTGATCTCTGCTGAAGAAATACATTTTTTTAGTACCAAGGGGTGAATATGTCAGATAAGGAGACCCCAAAGAATGTCAACAGAGGTGCCCATTTGAGGGAAGTATTGTCATATTAGAGTAAGATGCATGTGCTGGTAGGAGAGCTCATGTCTCTAGTATTTCCTCAGCCACGTATACAAAATAGCAAAATTAGAGTATCAAGTAGATTTTCTTTTTTACTTCAGTTTGATCAGTGATAGCAACTCTAAAAGCATACATAGAAACCTTCTTCACACACACAACCTTATTTTTTAGGTGAGCTGCTCATTATGTTCAAATTCTGGAATTTGTTAGCCACACAATGCATCTGGTGTTGATTAACATAAATTAGAAGGTTCAGAACCTCCTGAGGATCTGAATTTCATAGCACCCTAAACTTTTTGATTTGGTAGCTGTTTCAGCTTACTTCCCCCTCTTGTAGTAATGTCTGTAAGTTATGTTTACACCAGGCTTTAGCCCCTTTACCTTTTTTAATGGCATGAAATTTCAGGGCCTGTCTTCAATTACTTTCCTTTTACATAATCACCTTTGCAAGGAGCAGATCTTGCTTTCTCTTTATAAGAGCTAGGAAGGCAAGAGTTGTTATCTGTGATTTATCCTATGATCTTACCTTCTGAAGACTCCATGCAGTTGGGGTTTTTGGGGTTGTGGGTTTTTTTTGTCACCCCTGTGCCCCAACAGCCAAGGCTACTGTCACAGCACTCCAATTTTTGTCCTTCTAAATTGGAATCCCAAAGAGTGGTTTTAAAAAGGACTTAGTGAGGAAAAGTTTATGTATATTCTGTGTGGGAGAAGCCAAGAGCTTCCTGTGCAGGAGGAGGTAAACTGGGTGATGTTATAGGATTTGCCATTAATTTCTTCAGAGCTGTTGCAGCCAGATGAACTATTAAGGCAGATTTCTGTTCTGTTGCACATAGTTGACAAGTGGACGTCCTTCTGCTTCTCCTTCTGCCACATCAATGCGGCAATTTGCCGGTGGCCTGCAGCTTCATACCACAGATCTTGATGATATAAACTTAGATGAAGTTGACAAACCTAAACAACGCGTGGCACCACCTCTGCCTCCACCACCACCCATTGTTACTCCAGGACCATCCGCTCATCCATTTCCTACATCAAATGTTCCACTTTCAAGAGGTCCAGCCCTGGCAGTAACACCAGCTCCCCAGGTGACCTCATGATCTGTTTGGATGCATGTGCCTTTACCATTCCCTGCCTGGCCACCTTCCCCTGTTCCAGTTACCCACTTTATCCACTGTATCTACTCATCTGCCATATGTGATGTTGAAAGAAGGAGTGAGATGGTTTCATTGTTTCATAGTAGTGAATGCAGTCCAGAATGAGTCTTATTTTAATTCTTTAAAAACTTTTAAGTTCAGGGGGTTTTGCTCTCTCCTCCATATGTACATTGTAACCCTACCATATGCAGGTATCTTAGGCAGAACGTATCAGACAATTTGCACTTGAGTGTTTAAAGATTAAAAAAACCAAACAGTGGCGTGCAACAGATTTAACTCGTAGTTAAATTTGAGAAAAATATCTGTGCAGTGAAAATGGCTTGTTGAAAGTTTTTTAAGTATGTCATCAAATTACTTTGTTAGGTGAGAAGCATGAACAAGGAAAATTAGCTTAAAATTAGAAGCTCAAACGTTTATAACATCAACAGTGTATAAATTATCAGTAAAATACTTTTAAATGAAAAAGAGCTGGTAATCAGGTTTGACTTTTTTTTTTTTTGCACACACAGGAGACTTTGTGACTTTCTCTTTATTACAGTCTCAGTCCAAAAGAGGATTGAATATAAGAAATTTTGTGTCAGATCTCACTTTAGGAGAGAAATGGCAGCTGTTTCATTATCATTTCCTTTCCTACACACTGATTGGGATTCACATACTCATTTTTGTGGCAAAAGATTCTTATTTGTTTCAAACAGCAGAAAGGGATCCCATGTGATCACTTCTTTTCTACATAGTTTTCTGCATGGATTGACTGACTGCATTGTTCATTTTCTTTTGGGCTTTTTTGCATGTTTACTTGGAAATACTAGGCTTTGTGTTTGCATGATTCTGGTTGCTGTGGGGAAGGATAGCAGCTTAATCACTTCTCAGGGGAAACTGGCAGATTATTTATATGTGAATGATTGCCCTATTGTAAACTATGAATCTCTTCTTATAAACTTAAGCAGATCTCTGATAGTGCTTGATATATATGGTTTATATGTTCTAAGTGCCAAGAATACGCTAGATCCACTGAAATGCAGATGTCAGCTGTTCTTATGGATGACAGGTTTCCCAAGTTATTTGCAATATAAAATTGGTATGAAATGACACAAGTGTACAAAATACTAGTGTTCAGAGGAGAAACACATTCTCCTAATGCTAACAGAAAATATTCAGATAAAACAAGTAATAAAAGAATCGCCATACTGGATCTGGCCCCAAACCCATATATTCCAATATATGTTTCTGGAAGTTTTTCACTGCTAGATATCTTAAATAAAAGAGGTTAATAATTATAGAAAAATACATTTGGTGACAACAACAAAAACCACTTAGCCTTCAAAAATAAGTCAGTTTTCACTGAATATAATTAGTGTATATGAGGTAAGAACTAAGCTCTTAAAGTATTAATACCAAGCCAAAACTGCTTTATTTATAAGTAGATAACCCAGTATTCCCGATGTGGTTTTACAAATGGAAGAAAAATCAGAAGCTGGACAACTTATCCTTCCTGCTTTTTATAAAGTCGTTTTTCAACACTATGGATAGGCAGAAGCAATGCTTTTATTTGACTTCAGTGATTAAAGATCTTGTGTTTATGCCTGCCAAAGGTGAAAATATTACAACTGTTATTGTCCCATAAGTTTGCTTTTCTAATATTACTCAAACTGATAAATCTTCTCTGTTACTAAGTTGTTTTTTTCCCCCAGATCATTTAATTTCAAATTCAACTCAAATACCTGACAAAAGGAATTAAATCCTGGCAAAAACATTCTTGACAAGTAGCTATTAAAATATCTGTTATAAATGTATGTTTCTCAAATTTATTATTAGCTATATAGATTATATGAAACTGGTACTAAGTCTGTTACTGTTTAGGTTGTAAGAAACACCTCTCACGTTGGCAAAGTATCTTCTGTGTCAAGCAATCCACTGGTATGTCATGTACTGTTAATAATGACCGTGTTTTTATGAACTTCCTGTGAATGCTAATGTCAAGGGTTTGACTCTGCATGGGTAATTTATGTAAAATTTAGCGCTTGCATTCATGTGTGTGGATCCATAGCTGTGTTACAAAATACCTAATACCAGGTAGTGGAAGTGACTCCTAATGGTCTGAGGACTTTATATTTTAAGACTTCAGCAACATCCACTCTGTGTTTGTGTGTTCTGTTTGTCATGAAGCATATACTTTGTTCTTTTGTCAAGACAGACAAAAGGAGCTAGGACCATATTATATTTTAAACATAATGGGTGCTAAGAAGCAAGCTTTCTTCTCAGAAGAACCAACATTTGTTTGGTAACTCTTTGCACTGATTTTGATTCTGGGTGGCCAGCTGTCAGGCACTCCAAAAAAAAGTCTGTCTCTAAATTGTGCAACTCTAGGAGAAATCATCCAGTTGCAGCACAACTTTAACAAGTTGATATCTGTGAACCTGCCAATTCTTTTAAAATCAGAAAACTTAATGATACAGTGGAACATCATTAGTTGATGGATATCAACTGAGACTTACAAGATCTGGTTCCAAAACCTCTTTTTTCTATTATGTAAAAAAAAAAAAAAGAAAAGAAAGAAAAAAAGAACAAAACCCACCTCCAAAATGCCCTTACTTAAAATAAAAATGGCTTAACCAATTTGCTGGAAGCAATTCAAATAATTTCAGAGGATACAGCTTGTACTATACGAAAGATATCTGGAATACATCACATTTCCTATGAGAAACACTGACAAAAGTGTGCTGAGAGTTCCTGGGGTTAAGTCAGAAGCTAGACCCACAGGGCTCAAATTTGAACTCTTTTCTTGAATAAAACTACACTTGACGTCAGTGGGAGTTTTTTACTGAGTATGAAGTGTAGAATTGGCTTAGTACATGCTGAATGATTAGGTCTCAGATGCCTCTGGGTGTCTGTGCTTTGTAGAGTAAAGGGTTGATAATTAGTGTAACTAACCCTTGCTCTTAGGTCAGGGTAAGTTAACTTGAAATTCTGTATGGAAAGCTGATCACTGCATTCATGGTGAATTTCATCTTAAAAGATCTATTTGGTCATAGATTAGTTAAAATCTCATTTCAGGTTCACTGTGTTCTTACACTCAACTTTAGCTTTTTTTTTTTTCCTGTAGTTTCTCATTCAGTTCATTGCCTTTATGGGATAAATGCCAAAAGCAGCCATGAGATTTTTCCATAATCTTGCTGGCAAAGTCATAGTTTAAGGGAAAAGCTGCTATTTGGATGCAAGAGAAATTGTTTTGGCTTGTTAACTTCGTAAGTCTTATAATTCTGTAAGTTTTTTGTTGTATTAGTAGCATTAAATTCATTACCATAAACTATTTGTATCAAAGAATCTTGGTGAAATGATGGATTTGCACAGATTACATTGTGAATTGTAATTTTCTTAAATTAACCCTGTAGCAACTTGCTCCAAGTCCACCTACCCAACGACATCCAGGTGTACCAATAGTCTCTAAACCAGTTATGCTGCATCCTGACCCAAACTATATGGTCAGGCCAACAATCAAATCAGAGGCCCTGGTAAGCCTTTTGATGTTATTTTTCCGAGTTCTGCAGTGCTGTGGGATTTGTTGTTGACTTGTCCTCAAAGAATTGATGCTTGTCTTGTTTTCTGCTAACTAAAATTCATCCAGATTTTCAAGTGATCACTAATGGTAAGTACAAAAGAAGGGTATTTTTAAAATTTTTTTCTTCTTCTAAAATTCACCGTTAGTGACGACTTTTGTACTGAGGTGCCTAATTTCAGAGTAATGTAGAACCTTAAACTCTGTAGATCTTATTTTTTTTTATTCACATGCTGGCTTGTATTTTTATTAATTCTGAATTACTTTGTCAGAAATGAAATAGTAAAAATTTATTACATTATTTTTTCTTTGTAAATAGTCATGAACATAGTTGAAATGTAGATATGTAAATCATCATTTCATTTCCAGAGGAAAAAAGTTCATTGTTATTTCTTAGATTTCAGTATACTCATCATGTAGTGCTACTGCAAAGTTGACTCAATCAGATTCTTTTTCTTATTTCTTTTCCATTTCTGTTTCAAATGTAACTGAAGAAAGAAACTGTAGGCTAAATATTTTAGGACCAACCAGGTAGCGTCTTTGGGAATTGCGGTATACGAGGGAAGGTAGGCCCAGGTTTACTGAAAAAAAAAAAAAAAGAGAAATACTGCTCTGACAGGTGGTAACTCCCAAATGACAGCCCTGAGGATTCAGCTAAGAAAGCTGATGCACCAGTTAATATTTATTGTCAAGGGTCATCATGACTTATGCCATTACAATTAGAGTTATGTGTCTATTATATGCATGTGTGTGGACATGTGTAAATTTATATGAGTAAGACAGTCTATTATCATAGAATGGTTAGAGTTGGAAGGGACCTTAAAGATCATCGAGTTCCAACCCCCCCTGCCATGGGCAGGGACACCTCCTACTAGACCAGGTTGCTCAAAGCCCCATTCAACATGGCCTTGAACATTTCCAGGGATGGGGCACCCACAACTTCTCTGGGCAACCTGTGCCAGTGTCTCACCACCCTCACAGTAAAGAATTTCTTTCTAGTATATAATCTAAACCTCCCCTCTTTCAATTTAAAACCATTACCCCTGGTCCTATCACTACATTCCGTGATAGAGTCCCTCCCCATCTGTCCTGTAGGCCCCCTTTAGGTACTGGAAGGCCGTTATAAGGTCTCCCCTGGGTCTTCTCTTCTACAGGCTGAATAACCCAAACTCTCTCAGCCTCTCTCCATAGGAGAGGTGCTGCAGCCCTCCGACCATTTTAGTGGCCCTCCTCTGGAGCCATTCCAACAGGTCCATGTCCTTCCTGTGCTGAGGACTCCAAGGCTGGCCACAGTACTCCAGGTGGGGTCTCATGAGAGCAGAGTAGAGGGAGTAGAATCACCTCCTGTGACCTGCTGGCCACACTTCTTTTAATGCAGCCCAGGATGCTGTTGGCTTTCTGGGCTGCCATGTACTGCTGGCTCATGTTGAGCTTCTTATCCACCAGCACTCCCAAATCCTTCTTTTCAGGACTGCTCTCAATCCATTCTCCACCCAGCCTGTATTTGTTCCTGGGATTGCCCTGTCCCAGGTGCAGGACCTTGCACTTGGCTTGATTGAACTTCGTGAGGTTTGCAATGACCCAGCTCTCAAGTGTGTCCAGGTCCCTCTGGATGGGATCCGTTCCCTCTAGCGTGTCAACTGTGCCACGCAGCTTAGTGTCACAGGCAAACTTGCAGAGGGTGCACCCTATCTCACTGTCTGAGTCTCCGACAAAGATGTTAAACAGCACTGGTCCCAGTGCTGACCAACCCCTGAGGAACACCACACGTCACTGGCTTCTACTCGAACGTTGAGCCATTGACCACAACCCTTTGTGTGCGGCCATCTAGCCAGTTTCTTATCCACTGAGTGGTCCATCCAATTCTGAGATCAGGATGTCATGTGTGACATTATCAAACGCTTTGCATAAATGCATGATGACAATGTCTTTCAATATGTGAGTTTTCTAAGTGATGGAAAATACATCGCATTTGCATTTAACTTATTTAATTACAAGCTTATGCTCTATCTGACAATAAATGATGGGTGCAATATTCCTAGCAGTTTTTCATTAAAGTGTGATGCAATTTTTTTGTCATTTTCTGCTTTAATAGAAAGAATAATTTAATAATTTAGATACTCTTATTCCTCTATTTTTTCCAGTTACAGTTTGAACAAATTTTAGTGATGCGTAATAACCAGTTTTCCCACAGACATAGTCATCTTGAAACTTCTATATTATAAACATAATGAAATGATAAATGAAAGCAGTTTTTTTATAAGTTCCTGAAGAGAAGGCAGGTACATGAACTAAAAATAAATTCAAATCCCTAAAGATATTATGTAGATATTTCCTTCAGTTGTATGCATTGGAGCTTTGGAGCTTTCATTTTAATTGTGTTCAGTAATTCAGCATCTCTAAGCAATTTGAAATTCCTTAGGGGAAGAATGAACAGAGATAAATCATAATCTGCAGTTAATACCATGTAGCTCTTGAAAATAAATGCCAGGTGTGAAAATGTAGTTTGCAAAACTGATGTTACCCTTATGTGTGATCAGACATTCAGGGCACAAATTGAAAATGTTGCTTGTGTTGTTTGTTACTGACTGCTTAAAATTAGTTTGTGAAATTTGCAATAAGATCCACCTCCATAGGGAAATTTCTTATGATTTGTTATGCATGCACATTTTCCAAATCACAAGTCTGCTAAAATGTTTCAGAGTCAAATCATCTCATCCCCAAACTGCCTCATATTAGTTGGAAGATCACAATTTCAGTGGGAGCAATATTCTGATAGGACTTTGAGAGAAACATCAGTCTATAAATTGTTTTGTAGACCTGTTACCTCTTACTTCCTTTTATGACAATGCAGTAAAGACCCTTCATCCTGGCTGGAATGAAGTCACAGTAGTATGTGGACTAAGACTTGCATGGATATTGGAATAAAGAAGGAAGCTGCTTCTATTAGTTAAAATATAGAAAGGCCAGCGTATGACAAGGAGGTACTGGCTTGCCTCCAGAAATGTATAAGAATTATAATTTTATTTCATTCAGAAGGAATTATTTTTGTTTGTGAAAGGAAGGAGGGGATGAGGAGTGTTGCTTATTTAAGTTAATGGTTCAGATAGAGGACCAGTTCAGTTTCTCTTAGCAAAGGGAAGTATCACCCAAGGCAAAGTGTCTTTTGCTACCCTATTTCTTGACTTGCTAGATTTCACAAAACTTGCGCATCTCTAGTCTTTATGTCTTAATGTCTTAATATGACATAATGCACATAATTCCTTCTACATTGGCTTTATCTGAATTTAGTTGTCCTGAGTACCAAACTTGGTCTTGATGAATTTACTTGATGCAAACAGCCAATCAAGTGGGCCTATACTTGAGCAATTCAGTAGTGAAGAAGATAAAAAAACATGAACGTAAGAATAAAATAAAAATGCAAGAATGGATAAAACATTCCTGTTACCTGGAAGGTAGTTGGGCCAGATAGGAAAAGTGAAGTTTCTGTTGTGACTTAAGTCTTCATATTAACTGAATTCAGGTCAGAATTCCCAGGTCTTTTAACAGTTCATGAAAATGAAATTGTTCTCACTTATAGAAAGGGAAATGATGGGTGAGGATTAAACCTTGAGTGTGGCCTTGAATGCCTAGGGCTGCTCTGGGTCAAAATCAGTGTGAACTGTTTGTCTCTGCTTTACTAGAGTGAATTGGAATACTCTTGTGACAAAACTAATTAAATTTTGGCTCAGAGCACAGGAGAGGATTGTTATGATTTAGTGATGGGGTTTTGAGAGAAGCAAAAACAACATGAACTTTAGTCTCTGCTCTCCCAACTGTTGCAAACATCCTGTTGTGTGAGCTGGAATACTTTGATGCACTTGCTGCTGCTGCTAAAGATTTTTCTTCCCTCACTCCTTTGTTGTTGGATGCAGCATTTCTGAAAGGAAGAATGAATATTTAAGCTTTCCTCTAATTTGAAAGCTGTACTGAAGTCTGCACACTGCAGACAGATGCTTAGAATATTGTGTGATAAGATGTGCAATGACTGGAAAATTCAGTTATTTTTAACCATTGCTACACCAAAACCACCTGTGCTGAAAGGGAAATTTTTTTTTTAAGTGGCTAGAGAGGGGCTCAAGAATTTTGTGGAAAGTCTTACCAGGCTTGCCAAAAAGTTCTTCAAGAAAAAGCTTCAGTCTTTGTATTAATTAAACGCAGACCACAAAACTCTAATTCACGGATAGATATATGTTTCCAAGTAATGGTATGATGATAGAACACTGATAGAATCAGTAGTGAAATTGAAATATAGCAATTTGTTTTAAAGCAAATAGAGTTTGGAAATGTAAATACCATGCTTTATTCTGTAGAAGGTTGTTCTTGTTTCAGAAGTCTCAAATACATTACCTGATTAGATGCAGGGTTTTGAGTGGAGGCTGGAGCAGTGTGAAGACTGTTTTGTATATTTATTTTTCTAATGCATTTTATTTTTGAAATTTTTTTTGTAACATAATAAGAGGTTCTGCATTTTAAGTGACTTCAACATATGTTTTTTTTTACCATTTTGTTAAAGCACTGGAAGTGAAAGCAAAGCAGAATCAATATGGGATTAAAATCATTGAAGCCCAACCCAATAACATAAAATCCAGCAGTCATTAATCAATATTGTGAAATTACTGGAAGGTATCAAAATTGAAGCAAGACTACTCAAAAATAAGTCAATTAAATTCAGGAGGAATTTTTCTTTATGTAGGAATGAACCCTGTACTAGTTATTGGTATTTAGGTAATTCTTTCAGGATGAGCCCAAATACACATATCTTTTCTTTCAGCTTATCAACTTAATGAGGAATTTAATAATGGAATTCGCCTTTCATTGTAGGGTATTACCTGCTAAGAGAGCAAATCTTAAATGTATAACACACATTTATCATGACTTTTCAGTATTTTGGAAGTTACTTGTCTAACATTTTGTCCATTTTTTTTTTTCCACTTATTTTTTCAAAAATCATGGAGAAGATACCCTAGCACTGTTCTCTAGAAATTAGGGATAAAAAGAGTCATGGAATATATTGTTAAGAAAATTTGTGTTATGGAAATGTGCATTATTTATGTAGCTTCTCTAGAATTCTTTCCTCTTTGTATTTTGTACTATTTCACTCTGTGTGTTCTCTCATTTTGAAATGGTAAAGGGAACAAGTACTAATAAGTGCAATTGTGATTCAGTCCCTAAAAGACACAAAAAAAAAAAAGTAGTGAGGTTATTTGTGAGGCGGTGATACTTATTTACAGCAAAACGTTAATACCTGGTTTGGCAATTTTCTCTCTTTTGCAGCCACAAGAGATGTTTAAAAGGATGGTGGTTTACAATTCATCATTTAGATCTAACAAAAAACAAGTAAAATAACATTTTCCGTGTTTTGTGTGGTACTTCTTGTTTTGACTGATCATGAACCTTTCCTTTCTAATCCTACTACTCAGTTTCTAAAACAGAGGATGAAGACAGCCCTAGTGCATGAAAACTGCTAGTCTTTGTAAACTTTCAGTGTGTGCCTGTGGCTCCTGCTGGTCTAGACAGACGAAGAATGAGAGGGTACTAAATCCTTCAGGTTGAACCGTCTGTAACTACTTATATGGTTAGTGCAATCTTTAAGGTAGCTGAACCCTGATAACTGACCTGATACTGGCAAACGAAAGAAACAAGGAAACCTGAGGAATGTAAAAAAAAAAAAAAAAATTAGTTTCCAGTTGCAATGTGTTCAGTAATAAAATGTTTACTTATTTTAATAAATGAGCTATTATCATAACACAGTTATTGGTAGGAAACCAGAGGAACTGGTGGTGGAAAGCACTTATTCATATAGTCCTACTGTAACGTGTAGGATTTTTCTGCTGTATTACTACTTATATTGCTTTCCTTTTTCATAGTGATGAAGTTTTCATCTCTTCCTCTCTAGTTGACTGGTGATTCAATAGATAGTCCCTTGAAGAAGCAAACTTTGTGTTTAACTTCTCTGCTGCTGCTAAATGTGCCAGCTTCTGTGCAAAACACCTTTATTAGTGCAAGCTAACTTAAATGCATTGCCATGTTGTATGAAAGTGTTGGCACACAGTTTGTGAGCATTTGAGTGGTAAACCATTAAGATAAATAATTAATTTTTTTTGCTTTCGATCAGTTTCATTCTAGATCTATAAGGGAAAACTGTATTTGGCTGATATATAT
The DNA here is from genome assembly GCA_013399435.1 of Arenaria interpres. Taxonomy (NCBI): domain Eukaryota; kingdom Metazoa; phylum Chordata; class Aves; order Charadriiformes; family Scolopacidae; genus Arenaria; species Arenaria interpres. The sequence goes on along the minus strand of VXAK01014221.1, from coordinate 133,253 downwards.
CAAACTTTGAGACTGTTCAGTTGCCATTGGATGTTAGTATGTTCTGTATATATAACAGTTGTGTTCTCAGCAAATGAGTTTTTTGGGGAATTGTTATATATCTGGTTATGGGTTTCTCTTTCAGTTCTTTTTTGTTTATCTCACTCAGGTCTCAATTCCTATTGACTATTGATGCTAGAAACTTCAGTGAGCGGTACCATTGGCTTAGGTGCTTGTTCCATGAGGAATGTAATTTTTTTTTTCTTTTTTTAAATCATAACTTTACCTATAATGTAGAAGTCAGACAGATAGTTATTTTAGTGCAGTCATTTTAATGTTACAAATTCTACTTATGTTTAATCTTATGTTATTGTAAGTCAAGAAAGGATTAGAATGCTCTTCACTCTTTTGCCTGAGATGTCCTGAGTAGTGGGAGGGTAGGCTTAGCACCACGGTTTCCACTTGGTCCCTGCTTGGATATGGAATGCACTCTTTGCTCTCCAAATTTGTGATGCCCATTTCTGGGAAGAATTATTACAGTTCAGGGGATGTCTTCATTGTATCATAGCTGTATTTGTACATTATTGGATCCAGATTATACTACTTCTTTGCTTGCAGGTTTTTTGTTGTGGGGTTTAGGGTATTTTTTTCCTGTTTAAAAATTATTTTCCCAGGAAAACTTTCTTCAAGGGCAACATCTGTTTTTCATGAGGGTGACCTGGGACAAAGAGTTCAATGACTTCCTTTAGATTACATAATGAATTAGTGACTTGGCTGAGATTAGAGTTCTTTCCTCTAAGTTGCTTGCTCCAAGACCATAGATGTCTGCTTCAGCCATGATTCCAAAGGTCAATACAAATTCAGTTATTCAAACTATTAGTTGTTTAAGTAGCTATCGTTGTAAAATGTTTCTCTTACAATTTTAGTAGAACTATTAATAATATTAATACACTTTGTAAATGAATGAATGATGGGGATTTTTTTCCCCAGGACAAAATTCTAACCTTACTGAGGTCTGTGATCACATTCCCATTTATTTAGTTCCTTGAAGTTGGTAATTAACAAATGTAATGCAACCCATACTAATTTAAATGCTAAGTAAGATCTTTCATGTTCCTATTGCCAAAAGATGCTTCTAGTACATATTTCTCTATGGGGGGGAAAAAAAACCCACCAAACAATTGTGGCAGTAAACAAAAGTTCTGCAGTTTTGCCCTGAAGATTTATCTCTCCGGAGCCTGGACAGACAGCCATGCTTCAACCCTTGCAAATGTTTCCACTGTCTCAGAAGAAATACAGAACGAGCACATGATTTGTTTAGGTTGGTATTCGGATCTCAGGGAACAGGTGAACAGAGAGACAACCTGCAGGAAAGCCAGGGTTCATGCTGTACGATTCAATATGCCTGTGTGTAATGGTTGCCAGTCCACGCAAGAGTCATCAGCAGCACTGATGCGTGGCCTGTATAGGTGTGGTTAGACAAGTGGGCAGCACTGTTTTACATTTGAGGGTCTGCTAATGCAGACCTGTGTAGTAGTGCTCACTGACGTTGTCAGAGGCACTGGTGGTATGGATGAGATCTGACCCCAGAGAATCATTCAGTCTCGTGTCAAAATTAGGCAACTGAGAGAGATGATAACAGGAGGAGCCATTTGTGTTTGCTGCTGCAACTTTGTCATTTAACAGCCAGTCCTTAAAGATACCAGAGGAATCTTAAGCTGTGCATTTGATTTACAAGTGGGAGAAGTCTTAGCTGAGTCTGCGAGTGGAATAGACTTTGTCATCAGATGGATCCTGTAGAAAAGAGGGCAATAATGAATATATCAATCTTGATCACGCACTGAACCATGGGTCTGTGTCAGATAGAGGCTTGTCTGCTGTGTCAGCAAAAGGTTGTGTGGTTCTGCATTGTTCCCATATCCCCCAGGTTATTGCAACTTGAAGCCACAAGAGTGATACAGCATTTAGGTGCCTCAGGAAAGATTTCTAAGTCCTGACTTTAATATGTAGGGTAAGTGCAGAGTTTTTATAAATCTCCAGCATCGCCCGTACAGTCTCACCTAGTAACTACTAATACTCCTCAAGAAACCACCCCCTAAACACCATTTATTCCTGACTGCAGACTCAGGAACTCTCATCTTTGCAGAAAAGGTGACTCCTGCTTTTTCCCTGCAGTGTTGATTTAACAAGAGTAATGTACTAGGTTTTGAAAATTTAAGAAGGTGTGGGCCCTCTCAAATCTTAAATCTTGCTCTACCTAACTGCAATGTTATCTTCCCCATTTTGGATGTTTCCTGACAAAACTTTTTAGTTCTCCACAGAACCATATGAAAACATATGAAAACAAACCATATGAAAACAAAAAAATTGTTGTGCTGTGTTTGCTTGTGGTGGTATGGAGCCAACTCCCTGAAACTCCATGGAAAGAAGGACAGAAGGGGGCTGGAAGAGGGTCCTACAGCCCAGACACCGTGGAGTAGTGTTTCTGACAGGCGAATTGGAGCCTGTCACTTCTGCCTCTCTTAGTGGCCAACATGGTGATAGTCCCAAGAAGTGCTGCTCAGAAGAGTGTGGCAGAACATACCTGTCCACGATGCTTTCCAGATTTGTTCTGTCAGGTGTAGAAAGCAACTGTGGAGCTCACAAACTGTAAAACAATTCCTTGAAACTGCTCCATAGTATGACCAGCTCAATCTGCTGATGTGTTATAAGGTTTTGAAATGTCTTCTGACTGTCAGGATGGACTATTTGCTGCCTTTCTGTGCTTTTCTCCATTTACTCTCTTCTTTCATAACTTACAAAATTACATGTTCTCTCGCTAATAAATAAAATGGTGTTAGTGTGTTAAGTGTGTGGATGAGCCTGATGTTTTTATAATTAAGTATTTTTTTCTTCTTAGGGCTTCCAGAAATATTTGGAAGATTTTGATCCATATTCAATGGTAATGAGAGAATTCAAATGTCTCATTGTTCAATATGAAATACACTGGAAAAAACCACATCCTTGATTTTGAGGGCTGGGAGGGTGTAAGATTCTTGCTTGTTGGTTTGCTGGGGCTTGTGAATTTGTCTTTTTTAGTCATAGTGAAAGGGAGTTGAAAAGGAGTTTTCTTGCAGGAAATGATAATCTGGTGTTCTGATCTTCCTCTGTCACTATTTTGGAGGAAAAAGTCCCTTTTCTCCCATAAACTACATAGAGAAGCCTAATTATTTTGTGTTTCCAAGGTGGAAATGACTAATCATTATATCTTTTTGTAGTTTACACCAGAGCAGATTATGGGAAAAGATGTACGGCTATTACGAATTAAAAAGGTAAATACTCTCCGATTTGATTGATTGATAGTTAAAGGATTCATGTAAGTATTTCATGTACAGTCCCATTTACTGGGAAGAAGGAAAGATTAAGCTCCTAAAATTAGCAGCCTTTTCTGAACTAAATCTCTCTTTTTAATAGGAAGGATCATTAGACCTTGCAGTTGAGGGAGGAATTGATTCTCCAATTGGAAAGATAGTTGTGTCTGCAATCTATGAGGGTGGTGCTGCAGACAAACATGGTGAGTAACAGTGGGGAATTTGAATGCTCCTAGAAAGGGGCTCCTTAGGCTGGCTGAGAGTTGTTGGCTGACTTCATAGCTATGCCAGGTACTGAGAGGCACACTCAGATTGTCCAAGGCAGCCAAGTTCTGCCTCAGCTCTTAAGAGCTGAGGGCAGATCACAGAGAGGCTCATGGTTTGAAAGGTGCTGCTCAAATTAATGATTATTTAAAATTTATAAATAGTGCTTAAGAAGAAATCGTTACTGCTGCTGCATTTTTAACATTACAGAATTTTCAATAATATGACCTGTTAAGAGCTGTTCTCTTAATAAGGACTCCCTGTTTTCCTATCTGAAAAAAAAAAAAAACAAACCAAAAAACAAAACCAACATCTGGTTTTCTGGTATATTCTGTTAGTTAAGGAAAACAGAATATGGTCTCCATTATTTAATGATTTCCAACCAATTAAATTAAACTAGTTTCTTACTGGTCATGATCAATAAGAGATTAGTGTGGCTTTTCCGTGCCTAAAAATTCCTTTTGCTTTTGCCTGTAGCAAACTTTTTTGTCTATGTCAATTTTTAGTGTAAGCCTTCACACCTAGTGAAGGCACTTTTCATTATGTTCAGTACTTCATAAATATGAGACAGAAAAGACTCACAGAATTTTTGCTTACATGTGTGTATACCATATCTGTCTTTTCACCAGGAGGCATAGTGAAAGGGGATGAAATATTAGCTGTAAATGGCAAGATACTAATTGACAGCAAGCTGGCAGAAGCACAGGCAATGCTAGCAAAAGCTTGGAATATGGGTGGGGTAAGTAACCTGGAGTACTTAATTTTACCTACAACATTGATTTGAGGTACACTTTTCTTTCATGACATTGTCACATCAACACAAATAAGGTTGCAAACATCAAAAGTAACAGGTATGTCATGTACTACCAAAGTGAGCCGAAATCTGCAGATGTCAGTATACAGCATCTCTGAAAATCATATTTTTAATTTACTGCGAAAGTTCATGGAATTGAGCCACATGTCAAGATTGGTATTTAAACACATTACATTCTGAGTGCTTATAGTACATTTATCTGTAGAATCTCTCTTTGATATTGAAAATTACTTGCAAGCTGATTGGAATTTTATGATAATAGCTTATCTTAGCTTTGATTTCTTAATGTATAAGTAACACTGCACTTCAGCTACAGTGAGTGTTTTCTCCGCAACAGCTGTATTAATTGCTAAGATGACCAAAGACACGATGATTCTCAGAATAATTATTTTTAAAAGCTTGTTGCAAGACCGCTAGATTTTTCTTTAATTTCAGGGTACAAATCAAACAGCTCAATCTTGAAATGATCTTTCTATAGAAGTTTTTAATAGAGATCTTTCTGCTGCTACCTGTGGTTTGCCAGGAATAGATTGCCTTCCTGATTCTCTATCTGATATTCCATGGTGGTCCACTAGCCATCTCTAAAAGCAGTATTTAGCATCACATGTTTGCCTGTGCATTTCTTTTTCAGGATTGGATTGACTTAGTTATTGCGGCATCACCTCCAAAGGAATATGATGATGAAGTGTAAGTGCATAAGCTTTCTCTCTCTGGGGATTACAAAGCTAGTAATGACAGTCCATATAGTTTGCTTTTTTTATCAGACGTATTTCCAGTATTTATTCCTGATGGACTACATAATCTTCTGCATCACATGGTTGCTAATTTGATAGTTATAAGTAGGTATTGTGCATTACAGCAGTGGTTCGCAGACTTTTCAAAATGGTGATTCTTAGAATTGGTCATACTTGACTACATACTCATGCTTTTGGTTTGAGGATTTGAGGGGAGGTTTGGTTTTTTTAGAAATTACTTTAGTCTGGATCACCTACTGTGGTCCCATGGATCATAACCGGGGGAAACAAATGCCCATAAGCATTCTTCATCACAAGAAGACAGTTAATTCTGTTTTATGGAGGTTTTTTAAGTTAGATTCCAGTTACTATCCTTGTCTAAGCCAACCTAAGTGTAAAATTTTCAAAAGAGCTAAGTGATTTGGATGTCTTGGCAATTTGTGATGTTCACAGGGCCCTTTTTCTAAAGATAATCATCATAGCTGTGAAACAAGAATCCACGGCTTAAAGTGTGATAGAGATATCAAGTTGATACAACTTGGCTTTACTTTGGACACATACTTTCAAAAGAAAAACAAATGTTTTCTAGCTTGACTAAAGGAGAAGTTTTGAAGATACCTTTCCTACCAAGTAAAATGTCAGAGGAAAGTTTTGTAGTCACTATTAACCCAGACTCTTGCTCTGTGTAAAATACTGGAGTATTAGTTGCTGTAAATCACTGTAGTATTACTGGCTAAGACCAATTGAAGATTGCTGTAAAATTGTGTTTAATACCTGTGCATAATCTAACAAGCAAGGAAGTAACTGTCACTGTTATTTTTGTTTTCATATCCTGTATATTTAGCCCTACTATTCCCTCATCAACAGTCAGTCCTGACACACACAGAAAGGTTTTTGAAGGCAGTGCACCTGTGTACAGACAAGGGTATCTCCTGCAGCTGTAGCCACTGCAGTATTCCTTCATGGTGAATAGCCAGACCTGGGTTAACATGACTGTCCATCGTGAGGCTGCGTTATTTTTTCAGCATGTGCCTGCCTCTGCATTGCATGCCATGCTTGCTTTTGTTCCTGGCATGCTGGAGTGTTCTTTGGGCTTTTGCCATGCCTGACTTTTTAAAATATAATTATTTAGTTTCTACTTCATCATGTCCCTTAGAGGTCTTCTGCAGAATTGGTTTATCCTCTGCTGGACTATAAAATAAATAGGCCCTGTCTAAAAACGTAGGATTAATCTAATTTTTTTTTTCCTTATCTGTGGACCACTGCTGTGGCTTTGTGAATTCATACGTATATAAGCAACTACAAATTACTTCCTTGTTAAGGCTTGTCCAAAGAACAAGTTTCCATTTGTATTATATGACAATGTGCCTGTAAACAAGTATTCATGGCTGGTTTTCACTGAAGTTTGCTTGTGTTAATTTGTCACTACGCAATGGGTTTGTCCTGAAATTATCCTTGTGTCGTAAACTCAGTTTACTGTGTATGGTTTCTCTGCGCTGTAATTGCTGTAAGTACAGTCATAGATCTCTAGAAGAACCAAGGTAAGATTTCTTGTTGCATGGGCATATTTGTGGTCTTCTCAATTATTACCTGCAATACAAATCAAAATGACTCAACTGAGATCCAGTTACATAAAATTGCGCTTACGAGAAAGAGACTGAAAATTGCACTACAGTTAAAAGAATCTGTTTCACTATCTCTTTTTCTTTTTGTCTACAGGACATTTTTTTAAAGAAGGCTACACTGGAGAAATGAAGTATTCCACCTGCAGAAACCTGTTGCTCTGTAAACTAATAGGAAATCAATCACCACATGAAATGATCTTTATTTGAAAAAAACGTAAGCAATCAGAGCTATAAATTGAAATAGAGGCTTCAGATTCTTCAGGTAACTGGAATAATTTCAAATCATTCTACAGACATACAGGAAGAATTTTTTGCAAGATCATTGAGGACTGCCAATAAGCATAGTTTGCTCTGTGAGCTCTCAATCTATTTGTTGCTATTTGGGGGGGAAATTTTGAAAGTAGTCTTCCAACATTCCTGGAAATAGACACCAAAATGGCAAACGAAGATAGAACACAGATGTCTGTTCCCACATGCAACACTTGTGATTACACGTTCACAGGCCAGTTTAAGTGTGAAAAGGATTATATTTTTACTTTGTATATAATGATATAATGGGACTGTATGTATGTAACTTCTGTTCTCCCTCATATTCTTCTGGCTCTCTTAATGTCCGTTTCTGTTGCTCAGTTGTGAGTTGTTTTGAGTATGAAAAACCTGATGAATGAAGAGCCAGTAATACCAGGAGTGTTAGCATTATAACGAATAATTTTGGTGATGCTTATACAGTATAAAGAACCTTCTCTACCATCAAAGTAAATAGCTAGCAAGTAGTCCAGATAAAATCATTATGTGTAGTCCCAGTTATGCTACTGAGTATTTGTATTGGTAGGAAAAATTACTCCCTCCCATAGTCCTGGGTGGAAAATTTGGGTGTGATTCACAGTCTGAAGTTATGTGGTTTGTTCTCAGTGAGGCTATATATGTGACTAAACTGTGCAAGAAATCATTAAGTGTAACATTTCACTCATGGTGACTATATGTCTTCTGTTTCAGTAAATTACTCAAGACCATCAAATCTATACTAACCTGGCATAAGTATGATTACAGTTGTAGCCTCAGTAGTTTCTCTATGTTATCAAGAATATCCCCTTGGAAATGTCATTTTCTTCTTTCCTTTCTTGTAACTGCCAGTTTGTATTCTGTTTATTATGTTGTGTTTGGTTTTTTCTTACCTGGATTAAATGAGATCCAGTTTATAGTTCTTTGGCATATCAAATTCCCACTGAAATCTTGCCTTTTCAAGATTTGGAAACCCTTCTTTCTGTAATAGAAGAAAATAATAATTACCTTCCTGAGAACTCTGTACTTAAACGGAGATGATTAATTACATTGACTTTCTTCATTTGCAGTATTGTTCCAATATGCCAATTAATGTGTCTGGAAGAATACACATGTTAGAATGTTTAAAATTTTAATTCTTACAACTAAACCAGAAATAAAATTGCATTTGCCAAATGGAAGAAGTCGTTTCCTGTTTGTCTCCAGGTTTGTACATCATAGTAATAGTTAATGTGCTAAAGTACACAGATTTCTGAGTTGATTTTTAATAACAGATTCATTTGCAACAGAATGCCATCCTTGTGGAACTCAAAAGATAACTCTGCACAGTAGGGAATTGTCACTCAGCTGAGTTGCAGGAATCTTTTACTGAGTTTTTATGGGCAAATTTGATCGTTTGATAGTTGGCAAACTACTTAGAGTGCAGCTACTCCATTTTATTTTGTTTGCTAGGTCTTTGTGTGCGTCTACCCAGAGCTGTAGACTTCCTAACCAACAGGCTGGTATAAATGCATCAGGATTATCACCAGAGGGAAAACTGCAGCAGGATGTACTCCTCCTGCCGCTCTGGTTCCCAGTTGCCTATGTACTGCAGCCATCTGGGCTGTATGACAATGCAGATAGATGAGTGATGCTATCAAGTGTTCTCCGAAGCAATGCTCTGATACTATGAGACCCACAGTAAAGAACCAGTGATGGACTTCAGCCTGCAACCAATGCTTGATTGTGCTAATCACTGTCTCAGCACACTAAGAAACATAATACAGAAAACGGTTAGATATTAGGAATATTTTTATTGGTGTTACTTTTTCAGAGACAAAAGGAGCACAGAAGATTGAGCTGGGAAATCTGTGGGAGTACCAACAGTTGAGTTGCAGCCTTGCTTCTTAGTCACAAAACTGTATTTCTTCTTCCCATCTACCTTGTTAACTTGATTTGGTCGGATACAGCTTAAAAGACATGAGAGGCAGTTGAGGAAATAGTTACTGTGCATTACTTCATGTGTATAAGAAAGTGTTACTAACCTGTGTTAGGATGGCAGAGTTGCTTTAGGCAATGTAAGGAGGTGGTGTTAGAAAAAAGAAGGCTGATGCTTCTGAGATCTTAAAATTATTTTAGGCCATTCATCAGGTAGTTTTTTACTTTATTTCTGGCTTTCAGTGCCCTGGGACTGGATCACATCTTTCATTTACCAGCTAGCACTCAAGGAGTTGGAGAAAGCTATGAGAAAACACAGTTTTCAAGCAACTTCCCTCTCCGTTACTTCGGTGTGTGTAAGCAGAGTGTCCCAGATGTAAATCATTTCAACAGGCACCCATTTAAGTTGCTACTACATTGTTTTCTGGTGGCTGTAGTAGTTGCTACATGTGCCCATGCCTCACCCCTGTTCAGTCAAGCCAGCTGTGAAAAGATAACAGTAGGGTAAATGGGACTTTCTCTTTTTTTCAGCCCATGCCTAGTTTCCTTTGGGAGTATGGAAACTCTGACCTGATGCACATACTTCGCTGACAGTATCATGAATGTTTCAAACAACTTTTAACATTAGATGGTTTTTTGTTTTTCATTTGCCGTAATCTCAGAGGGAATATGTCTAGTTTCTCAGAACTGTTTGTTTGGTTAAGACCGCTAAAACTCACTATCTGTCTGTATGGGATAATAACCCAGAGGAAGAGTTTCTCAGAACTGTTAACAGTCATTCTTATTCTCTCAGGAATTTGTTGGCCGTGTTAGTCACAGCGTTGTCTTCAGCATACCCTCACAGTTGCTGAACTGGAGCATGAATTACATTAGAGACTTGAGACTTTCACATCTGCTCTGTGAGCCTGTGCGTGCCTGTGTGCAGGCAAAAAATGTGAAGCCTTGTGCATCAGAACCGTGACATACATTGCAGGGTAGGAAATACTGTTGTTTAATACTCATGGACATTAATTTTGGGAAGTCTTTGATCTATTTACTACTGCTATTCTACCACTTTAAGAACTCAATTTAGCCATTGTTTATCATATTACCATGGCATATTTTAAAAATGTTAAGTACATTTCAAAGAAGTTATGATTTTTAAAAAATGCTCTATTTATAAACAATTTTATATATATAAAGGAGAGCTGTATATGAGTAGACACACCGTTAACATTTTTAATCAATTTAATTTGAGTAGCACACATACAAATAACCTCAGCACTTCACAAATATTGAATATAAATAAGTTGTTATAAATCCTTTTGCCTTAAAAACAGGACTAAAACCCAAGGTTTCATGTCAAAGGATGTATGTCTGGTTGTAAGGAGCTTGGTACATAATAGCTGATACATGTTTTCTGTGTGCTTTAGCTGTATGTCGACTTTGATAAAGCAGGGTCAGACTCAGGGTAGCTGCTGTGGAATTTTAGCCACCTTTCACCAAAGAAACATCCTTCTGGGATCTGTGCTGATGTAAACAAACTGTGAACTTGACACTAAGGACTAGGTCTAGTGTAGAGAAACCAGCTTCTTACTTGTAAGGAGGTGACCCTTAGGATTGCAAATCAGAGTCTAAAATTCTTTATTATCAATTTATGATAAGCTAATAAGTGTTTGATCCTGATACTGAGTTTGTTCTCCAGTGTTTTTCTGCTCATTTGCCCATTTTATCTTTTGCCATTGTTCTCAGGAATTTTCTGTTTTTTCCGACCTTCAGAATCTTCTGAAGCAGATTCCAAAATTCCCTTCTTGAAGACTTGAAATCTGAGGACGCTCCAGGTGGTCTGCTCACAAGTCATGCAAACAATTTCCATGCAGATAGATTAATATGCTTTATTTCCTTCTTCTTAAGGAAAGCAGCAAAAAGCTTGCCACTGGGGGAATACTGGGGACCTCTGCTGGAATGGTTGTTCCTCTGTTACTAGGTCTGCATTATTGGAGGAAACAGATAATTGTACAGCACTTTAGTGGGGCTCAGGGTCTATCTATATTTACAAGGTAACCTGCGCTATTTTTGATCTTCACTGAAAGCATCTAAGATGAAAGAGGAAGTGGACAGATATAGGAAAAGCAATCAATAAGATTTCTGTTCTCTATAAAGGAACTTCTAGAAACATGAAGGCTGTTCAGCTTTAAGAGAATCATGGATTACAGGTAAGAAAAAGTTCTCTGGACTGTGATGCTGCGTGTGTATGATAATGCCCAATGAAAATGTAAACTATTTGTGTGACAACCACTGGAAGGAAGTTCTAAGGAATTAATTTTGAACAAGTATGATATAGACTGGCAGCTCCTGGATACTGAGATCTGAATGGCTGGTGTTCAACTCAGGCTGTTTGTCTACATGGAAAAAATGTGGAGTCTGATGTAGTGCAGATAGCTGCTTCATCCAGTATCACAAAACCTGCTGCATGATTAGCAATGAATATCCCTTACACATTTGAAAGATAATTGTGCTGATAGATAATTTCCCACTTATAAGGTAACCATAGACTAGAACAAGCAAGGCTCTGATCCAGCAAAGCACTTAAGTACATGCTTAAATGTAAGCATATGAGCCGATCCCATTGACATAGGTTGAGTTCAATAATACTCCTCAGGCTTAAGTACTTTGCTGGATTGGAGCCTGAAGTCAAAATCTGAAAGCAAAGGATGCCTTAGCCCTGGAGATGCTTATTATGGAAAGTTGTTATTGTTAATGCTGAGGTTCTAGTATTCATATTGAATTTCGGTTCCTCTTCATTTTCTCAGATAATCTTTAAAGGTTATTCCTCCCACCAGCCCCCACTGCACATTTTCTTGGCTTGTCGTCCTCTTATTTTTTCTCACCATTTCTCTTCCAGACATCAGTAGAACTCATTAGTCTTCAATAGCTATAACAGAGTTTGTTATATGGTGCTTAAAAGAAAGTTTGGGAGAAACCGAGAGCCTCCCAACATAAACTGGATAAGATAAAAATCAAACAGCTTTTTTGAGGGCAGGGACTTTTCTAAACAATAGGGAAGTGAGAGGGAAAGTTGCTAACGTTACTCCTTATGGAAAGGTACCCCATCCCCTCCCCCCTGCTCCCCCCCCCC
>VXAK01014221.1:110980-121128 GCA_013399435.1 Arenaria interpres | reverse complement strand
AAAAAGAAAAAAAGAAAAAGTTCCAAACTATTTTTCTCTGAGTTTTTCTTCCCTTCCCTTTCTCTTTCACCTGAGCCGTTCTGGATGCTTTAGCAAGAGGGGGACCGAGACCCCATGTTCATGTTGGCCACAGCCTGAGACTTTTGAGCCTTAATGCTCTTAACAGAGAGAATCTAAATAAGACTAGATAGAAAACATTTGATTAGACACACTTGGCACAAAATTAAACTTTGATTAAAACCTTGTGGTAAGTATTTTCTAGACAGGGTGATATACGTTTTCACGGTTATCCTTTGAAACTTAGTCAAATATACTTTTTCAAGTAACAATGTTTTTTTTGTTATGCTCATTCCCCTCGCAGCATAAAACCTGAAATTTTCAGAGGAGAGAGGCCGATGAACACTTTTTTGATCAGCAGCAATTCCAACAGCAAGGAAGGATTGACAGAAAGAGACAGAAGAAGAGATGCATGTTTCTATTTTCATTATTCACAAATAATTGTGAGGAAGCGGATCTTAATGTGAAGTAACAACCTGTTAGGCCAGAAAAAATTGCATACTGTTCCTTAGTGAAAATCGGGCATCTTAGTGCAAAGGAGTGACATCCATAGCAGAAGTCAAAAACTGAAGAGTTATTCAAGCTGGGTGAGAGAATTCCAGTTCAGAGCAGTCACTTATAATCAAGCTATTCATGCAGAAACTGTAGCTGGCTAAAAGAACAGAAGGAACTGAGACGATTCAGGTGTGTGCATTGTGCTCCTGCCTCCAGGTTGCTTTTTCTTCACACAGGGGAAGACAGCTTCCCCATTACATATCTCATACATCTGAATATGTGCACATTTTCTGTTTTCAAATAAAGCAGTGTTGCTATAAAGAAGTCAGTGGAAGTGGCATGCTGTGTTATACAAATCATGCAATTTATCAAGACACAAAATCTAGATTGAGTGAAGGACAACAAAAACAAGTTTATTCTCCAACCAGTGCAAAAATTTCTCAACAGTGATTTCAGAGTAAACAGGTGGGTTCAATGTAGTTTATAATGTTCTTTTCCTCTTGGGGTAGATAATTTAATTGCAACAAATTTGTGTAAACACTCATAGGACATTAAAATAGAGTGGGTGAGCATATTTTTTGGTTGGATTGTTCACGGGGAAAAGTTATTTGAGTGTATTAAGTTTCCTGACCTACTTGTAGTGATTTATCCTGTGTTGTACCGCTGCGGGAAAGCTGTGCTTGATTGGTTTTTTAAAAAACTATATCAATATTCACATTTCTATACCTCTAGCCAGAAGCAGAGATGCAGAGACTATTTTTTCTCGTGTCATTGAAGTGCTTCCTGAATTACATACCTTCTTAATGATAAAATTACCCTGTTCTTCCTTTTCTAATGGTATATTTAAACCTCTGTGTACATGAACAGATATGTTTAAAAAAACATAGTAAATCGATGGAGAAAGGTGGCTAGATTTATAAACACACTCAAAGGGAAAAAATGCTTACCCTTCCTTACGCTAGGACAAAGCAAGTGACTTTTATACAAGGCATGTCACCATTTTCCTAGAAAGCAGATTACAGCCGAGGATTAAATCTCAGTTATTCTTTCTTTATTATTGATGTAGTCTCTTAATCGTGGGACAATGACTGATACGGTAAAAACTACGCAGTTCCACTGCTGTGTTCCCAGTAGTGGAACAGTACGTAGTTTTTACCTAATTCTAGCATGATCTATTCCTTATCTTACTGTATCTTGAGCCTTCATGGCCCAAAATACAAGGAAATGGGAAAATGGCTAGTGCTTTTTTATGATGTGGTGATACCCTAATTGCAAGAGGAGGCGGTTTAGCATTTGTTAAAGAAGCCCTGGCCAGTTTCAGGATTGGCAGTATGTAGAAAGCAATCTTATTTTTTTCTGCCCAGTTATATTGAGCATGTGCTGAGGATGTATCCTTGGCACACGTGAGAAAATCATCACTTGTCAGTGCTCTCCAGCTGGATGTGGTTGTTCTTGTCTCCGCTGCATCGCTGTTATGCTGTAGATGAAAAACAGACAGCAGATGATGGTACGTGAAAACTTCCACGACTGAGCCTCAGCGCATGACATCCCCCTTCACATTTGGGCTGCTAAAATGCAGACATGCAGAAAGTTTCCACTAGCTCGTATTGCCTTCTTATCACAGAAGACAAATATAGCCTGGGGAAAGCATTCTGAGACAGACTACTTAGAACCACGAGAAAAAGAGAGAATTGGGAATAGTTTCATATAGGAGGGGAAATTAGAGTCTGGGAATTGTACCCTACATAGGTGATTCTGATACATCCACTTGTGGCATCAAGTGGGCAGACAAAGTGTGCCTGCGTATGGCTGCCCAGGCACCTAGTGAGGAGCCACGGACTAAGGCTGAGAAGCACTTGGGACTGTACGAGGGCATCAGGCTCCTACCAAGGAGGCCCCGCAAACTATTTCCTACAAACTCTCTACAAACTAATTCCTGTAAAGTAAGGTATTTTTGTTTACTGTGTTTTACAAGCTTGTCTCATAGGCTATTTATTCTAAAAATTATAAAACAGAACACAACGTTCATTAAATTAGTTATCAATTCTCATTATATCCTCAGTATCATTTTAGCTCTGTCAATCACAATTGTGTGCAACTTTGAAGCTCTTACAGTTTTAGCACACTGAAAATTGTCCATTATACTTGTGAGTCAGGTTTTCTTGTTTTCTTAACTAATGCCATGGAGTGAAACAGTGGAACTTTATGCTGTTATGAAAAGAAAACATTCAACTTTGAGAACTACTTTTTTTCAGAAAATCTTCCTTAACAAAAGAATAAGATTTCTCTTTTAAGACATGTACAATAAAATACAAAGCATTATCTTTAGCCTTGTGTTACCACCAGTTAGCAAAGGTGAGAATTACTTTTGAAGTAAAAGGAATTTTTCTCAATATCATTGTCAGAATAAAAGCAACTTTTCCAAGTTGGTTTTTTTTTTCTAGCCAGAAGAGTTTATTTAGTTTTGGTTTTTTAAGCTAAATGTGAGTTTTCATATTTAGGCACATAATATTCCTACCAATAGCTCATACTTCCCTGAGAGCAGTTCGTATAGAAAGGTCTACAGCTGCTTCGCATCCTCCAGGGAAGTGGATACATAGAGTTGTTTGCTGCCATTTGTGTGATCATGGCATATATAAGTGCCACTCAACATCACGCTCCTGATGCATCTTAAACATGGTCTCACCTCTAAATCCTAAATAAGAATAAGATTAGCTGTAGTATTGTATTTTACATGCTGCTGGAAATTAATCTCTCTTCATTATTTTCAACCCGTTCCCTACCATGCTAAGTTTAACAGGATGCCATACCTGTACAAAGTCGTCGTTTCTATTATTCACTCTTAAAAAACAAAAAAAGCAACTTGTAAATGCACTGTGTAACACATTAAAACTAACCTGAATATTCACTTACTCCCATCCACCCCTTATTTCAGCCACTTAAGGGATTCCTAGTTGTACGAGCAGAATAAGAGTGAAAAATATCAGGGCAGGATTATTCCCTGAGGTAAATCCTCTGGAATATTCACAGTGTGAAGGACCTGTGGCATTAGCTTGAACAGTTGAGGTTTCTTTGGGATTAATGAGAGACTCTACCTTCCCTCCTAAGGGCAAACTAGTTGTTGATCAGGGACTGGTAGCCAGGCCCCTCTCAGTGAAGCCAGTTTTCTGTGTAAGAAGATTACCATGGTGTTATGTGCTGGGCAGTTGCTTTTCCTTCTATTTATAATTTTCCTGCCTTTGTTTGGCCAAAAATAGTAATTTAATGTGACCCAAATTTGCAAATACTTTTAGCTCCCTTGATGCTGCATTATTTTGCCCAGTTTAAGGGTGGGGTTTTGTTATAGTGCACGCTGATTTGAGGGTTTGATATTCAGTTTTACTTATTCTTGTTACAAATTTGTGGGCAGGATCTTTGGACACTTAAAATAAAAAAAAAATGTTTTTCTCCCACTATAGAGACCAAAGAGTAGTACTGCATTTCATGCGTTTCATTACTGGAAAGAGCTGTGAAGCCCTTTTTTCCCCTTTTGCAAAAGCTTGATTCCTCCTAAAGATTGACAGTATAAAGAATGCCTGCCCAGAGTAGACGTTCTCTGGCTGGTTTGAAGGCTGAGGCTGTGAACTGTTTGCCATACGTGAGAACATTCAGGATTTACTTCTGCCACGCAAAAATGTCACAGACTAAGGCTATTTCCATGCAAAGCTTCCATACCTACAAATGCAAGTACAGTGCTTCGCTATAAACAAACAAAACTGTACTAGTCCAAGAGATATAATGAGCTTCAGGTTGAAATCATCACAGAAAAAATGCAAACCGGTAGGGGAAAAAAACTTGCCACTGTCTAGGAGTTCAATTACTAAGTAGCAAGTTAGTAAATTAATTTTCTTTATATTTTGTATGGCTATTGATTGTTTTAATTCCCTTGAGCCTCTGAAAATCCCAAATGTAGTCTGCATGTGGGCTGAACTCAAGAAGAAAGCTTCCTGAAATAGGCCTTTGACAATTAATTACTTATATGATAAATTACAATACAGAATAAACAGTCTTGGCTATACAGGATCAAGCTTTTTGTGCATACTCATGATCTTTCTTTTTGTTCTTTTTTTTTTAACGAATTTACAATGTGATTTTTGTTTTGGTGGTTGTTTTATTTTAAGAGCTAGAATAAATGCCACACTGCAATCTATTCTAAATAAATAGAAGAAAAAATTGTAGTGCAGAGCCTCATTAAACAGCAAGACTTTTAAATTTGTTAAATTTTGTATAATTTTGTCAAATAGTGGCACAAGAAAAATATATTCCAAATCCAAGTCTGAATTGAAAACTTTAAGTTCTCTCTAATTTAATTGTTGTGTCAATTTTACACACTGGATAAATTGAGGATAATTTGGGACAATTCCCAGGTGATGAATAAACAGATCAACTAACTACAGCTCTTCAGTGTGCCTCAACAGAAAGCTGGTTTTTATTCGGAAAAAAACTGTTTCTAATAATCTTTAACAAACAATTCAAATCTTAATTTTCAGTCTAGTTTCTCTTTTTTGGAAGAGTTCCTAGAGAGGCCAGTGACTTTTAACTCTGTTATCTTTTAGAAATTAATGCTGGTTAGATGTTTATTTGTTAGTGTGTGTGATTATTTGCAGTATAAACAGGCAAAGTAATCCTTTACAAGAATCCATTTACAAGGCAAGTACCATAAAGGCACTTAACTGAATCAGTAACTAAAACAATATTTGCTGAAGGATACCACACTGGGCCCAGAACAAGAGTTGTTTATTGGCATGAGTTAGTCCACAGCACTCAACTTATTCTCCTGAGGAAAATAGAACACTTGTACTACAAGTACTACACAGGGAGTACTCAAAATATTAACCATTTAAATGCTGGGAAAATAAACTAAGGTAACTAAGGTACAATGTGATCAGTGAGATCATGGGGCGATTGTAAGAATGCACACCCATGCACAAGGATAGTCAGGAGTGAATAAGTTGGTATAGGCCTAATTTTTCAAATATTACTGCTGCTTTGATTGCCTCAACATTCTCAGTGCAGCTTGAAATACTTTAAAGTGTGATGCACCAGCGAAACTGACTGAAGTTGGGGTAATCAGTTACCTTCCAAAATATTTAGAGGATGAATGAGAGCTGTAGGTAGATTAACTAAGTGGGCAGGTAAGAGGAAAAGCAAACTTTTTACTGAAAACCTGCCTCTTCTTTTGAGATGAAGAGTAGATGCCCAAAGGAGAGAGAACTGATGAGTTCGACAGTAACCCCTCTGCCTAGTGAGAGCAAAATGCAGAGTACTGAGGAAAGAACCACACCTGGAGCATATTGTCCTCATTGTTGTGAAGAATCCTGGTGATACAGGAGGTGGAGCATCAGGTGTGTCCTTAGGTCTCACTAGCAAGGGAAATGGCCTGCAGCCCTTCAGTTGATTTACCATGTGTTTTGCCAGGTATCAGCAAGTGCTTGAGCGTTTAACACTTCAAAGCAGAGTGAAGAGAAGAGCAAGAGTTTTCCCCAGGTTTCAATGCTGTGTGGTATAGCCAAGTCAGCACTGCTCTGGCTGTACTGAACCAGGAAGGCAGTATTCAGCTGAGGAGCTAGATCAAAGCAACTATAACTGCCTGAATGTTGGAAAATGTGCTTATAAAATGACGTAATGATAGAGGTTGTGTATGTAGCTGAAGCCACAAGAAGCCTGATGGGTATTCAAGGACTTAAGTGTTTGTCCTACAATAACACAGTGTGGCTTCCTCAATCGTAGGTAAATGAGAATGGCATTTCATGAAGATCATGTGAAGAGGAGAAGCACTGATGACCATTCCTGCTATGTAAAATATGGGAAACGAACCAAATGTTTGAATCAGAAATATGTGTGCTGCTACTTTTTGATGATGTAACAAGTGGATGCAGAAGAGTTCCCATTCATTAGTTTCAACGGAACTCTGTGGCACACACTTAAAAATAAGCTGTTCTAATTAAAACACTTATGTGAGTATTTGCCTAAAGATGATTGTCCAAAAAAAAGCATGTGTTTTGTTTCCACTGTAAGATAGATCTGCTTACTCATAAGGTCTTTCTTCGTTTTTAATGAGGGAGAGCAATCAAAAATTAGTAAGGTTTATTTAAAGAAAAACAGCTATTTCTGCGAATGTGCACTATTATGTTTATTACATTATTTTTAATAGTAGTACTTCAGACAACTTTTACAAATAAATGTCATTTGCTTTATCAAATGGTATCTTCTGTGAAATGGTAGGTTGGAGTTCTTTGTTCCACAAGATTAAAACAATGGTTTTCTCTGGAGGTAACTTTCCTTAATTTTTTTCCTCTCAATCTTTCCAAATGTTCTTTTGAAAAGGATAGGTACTCTCCTCTCTAGATCATGATAAGGATTTGCTTTATTAGGCTTTGTCCTGATTAAGACTTTCGCTTGTTACTTGGTCCCATTAATGACTTGAAAATACACAGGAAAGTAAAATTTTCCTGCTTGATACCTAAACTTACATTCTTAACTAATTCTGAATATGGGCTGTGGCTGTTCAGAACTTTCAAAAGTTTATTTTTCTATTTGCTTTTCTAGATGCAAACAAAAGCAAAAACCTGCAGAGTGATCCATAGTAGCAAACGACGATTTTGAGGGATTGTGCCACTTCCCCTACATAGCACTGTTGAGAAAGAGGGGTGAGTGCAGAACAGCTGAATAAGAGGACCAAGAAACAAATGACAAAGGTAGGAAAGAAAAATGAAGGGTTCCACTTAAATGAATATTCTTATCTGTTAAAAACAGCTATCAGGTTTTAAATTCTGAAGTGTCAATTCTTTACTACCAGAACCTGTCCGCATCCTGTAGATGAACTCAAATTCCAAGACAAGCACAGGAAGTGATTTTTCCTTCAATTAAATATATTGCCCTTATCTGTCTGGAATTCAATTTCAAATAATCAAGGTACTTCCAAAATATTTCCAGTCACCTGTTGAACATGCTGGTGGCTGCCAGGATCTAACTTGATTTCTCATTTCTAACAGATGTGCTGAAATGATGAAGTAGAAAACTGACTTCTTGTTATATGGAATTAGTTAGAAAAGAGTGATGGGAAACAAGATCTAACAGGACTGCAGTGAAAAAGTAGGTTGCGCTTGCAACATGCAGATAAACATAGCTGTCTACCTGTCCCTTTCGTATTGTTCTTTGCCTTTTTTTGTACTTTGAGAAATTCTGTTCTCTCAAAGCTTTACAAAAATGAAGCTTTGAGAAAAAAGCCTATTCCTCTGACCTGCTCCAAAGCACTGGAACCAGGACTAGCACAGATAGTCTGGGTAAGTACATTCAGTCCTTCGATACCACAGGCAATTGCATCTCAGCTTTTCAGAAAAGGATCAAACTCTGTCTTAGAATTATTTTGTGAAGTCACAGTTCTTTCGTCATTTGTGAGCAAAAAAAGAAATTGCCATTTGATGCTTTAGTAAGCAAAAGCAGTATTAATCCAAATTCAGCACTCCAGATTTCATCGTTACAGCAGGGACAAAATTGTGGCGTTGTTACTGGAAGAGCTAGATCTTTAAAGAGTTTGTGTGTGCGCGTGTGTGTGTTTATTGCTAAGAATGCTCAGTTTATCAAATGTTTTTATTTCTGTCATTGTGGGTTTTTTCAGTGTTTCATTAAGTAATTAATTGTAATCCAAGACTCTTCTCCATTTAGTCCATCACCTTTCTGTTCAGGTTGCCAACACATTTCTGACTTAACTTTAGTTCTGTGATGGGTGTACATCTGCTCTAGCACCTGGAATGAGACCATTAATTTTAAGCCACCGTGTTAGCTATGTAATCTCAGCTGCATTTGAAAACCGTTGAAAAGATAAATTTCAAATTGCAAACTCTGGAGTTTCCTGATGTTTTGTTGTTTGAGAAATATGTTTTTAAAAATATTGTGATTGACATCTTGTAGGAAAGGAAGATGGTCTCAAGGTTCAGACACTGCAGAGGCTGGGGATGTGAGCTCAGTTCTTGGATTCCTTTAGAGACTTCGGTAAACTTCAATTTCTGTGTGTAGTTGTCTGTCCACAGTGAAGGTGATGATGATTCCTCCCCAAATCTTAGCCCATGATTTCAGTCTCCAGAGTGTAAACTGTCAAGAGTTCTTTGCCTCTATTTGTTTGGCTACAACATAGAGCCCTTGTGTTACTTAGGGCCTCAGGAAATACTTAAATATAAATTATTTTAAAATTATCTGCATGTAAACTCCACATATTGTTTATTAAATAACTATTAGAATAACAGAGATGAGCCTAACCAGAAGCTCAGATGAATGCTGGGTTCTGTCCAAAACTTAAAATAATTATAGTCTTTCCAGTGTGGGTGTAACTTTAACAGTTGAAAGTACATATACACAGGATTTGGCTTGGGCTTTGTCTTTTAATTATTATACTTAACCATGCTGCTGTAGCCCTACAAGATCCTATATAGGAAGTAATATGCTGCATGCAGGGAATTACTTTTTCTTTCCTCCTGTCTGACAGCAAGATCAATAAAAGCAGCATGACAAAAGTAATTTTCAGGTCTATTAGTGGAGCTGCTTGTCCTAGAAATCAAATTATCTCACTTTGAGCATCCATAGCTTGATCATTGGAGGAAAAACGAAGAAATTCTTCATTTATGGGGTCATTTCCCTAAGAGGCATTTAACCAACTTGTCATTTTTGCAATCTGAGGATAAGCCTGAATGTGTGGGCATTCTTGGTTTGGATTTCTGTTTATAGAAGGTGGCCAGTTGCATTAAATACTGAGCTGAGCGATGGATAAGTGTGACCGGGAATGAAAGGAGCTCCAAGGTAAAGGATTTGGTTACGAATCTTAATGTTGAGTATTTCACGGCTGCATACCAGAGATATTTGAATCTCACGCTTTGACTCAGCCTGTGCTTAGAAGTATAAGCCAGCTGCAAACTTCTGATGTGACATTTTAGTATTATCCCCCAACATGGACATATTTGACTAGATTTTTTGTTTGGCTTTGGCTCAGCCGAGCCCAACTTCTACTCAAGACAAAAAGGTTTAAACATTTTGATTTATAGATTATTTCGGTATACATAAAATTTCTTAGGGAGTGATGCGGAATCCACTCACATTAATGGTCCGATTCCCACAGACTGCAGCAGTCTCATGGGGGAAAAGAAAAAAAAGTGAGGCTTGAGCTCATTTGAGGGGTGAAAAAAGGTAAAAGCGCGAACGTAATAGCTGTTGGGGATATGATGCTGAAGTCTCCTTTGAGGACAGGGTACAGCTGTTTACACGATTGATCTAATAATATCTTCATCACAGGGGAGAAAAAAGCACACATCTGACAAGGTTAAAAAAACACCCTTCTTCTAGTCAAGAGTTCCTCCATCATCACTAATTCCGTCCTTTTTTTTTTTTTTTTTAAAATGTTCTGTCTCGTTAACGGTGCCCAGAAATGCTGGATTCCCGGGAACCGGGAGCACTGGTTTACGCTGCTCGAAGGTAACCGAGGGCCCTGGCGTGCCGGGTGAGGGACACGGCTCCCCGCAGCCCCGGGCCCCCTCCGGCCGCGTCCCCGGGGCGCGCGGAGGACC
>VXAK01014221.1:99989-110641 GCA_013399435.1 Arenaria interpres | reverse complement strand
GACCGCCTCTCCCGAGGCTGCCCGCACGCCCCGCACCGCCCGCTTTCCGGGCCTGGCCCCGCTCCTGGGGACCCCCTTCTGTCTGTCGGGGGTTCTCCGGGATGGGGCGGCCTGCGGGGCTCCCGGCGGGTGAACCCCCGGCCTTGCGCAGGGGCAGGACGGGCGCTGGAGGAGGCTGCAGGATTTTCCTGCAGGATTTGACTGGCGGGGCGGGGAGCGAAAAATAAACCTGCTATTGAAAACCAGAAAACCTGACAAGTAAGTCTTGCAATTACCGGAGACTTACAGCAGCCAGACAGCCCACCTCATTACCGGTAACGACCAGGAGGGCTGCCCGGCTGCTGTAACTCTTGCCGTATCTGCAGCTGATATTATTTGGTAACATAAAGCTGGGGTTACCGGTAGGTGGCCCGGTGGTCTAAGCCATGCCGCTGCCACTGCTTTGAGTACCGTTCCGCTCAGCCCGGTCTGTCCTCGAGATAGCCGGGGCACGGGCTGCCTGATTTAACGCTCCCTTCTGCTGGTTATAAAAGGCCCGGTGCTGAAATAACAGAACTGTTAAAATGGGGTCAGCTGAAGAACTGCTTAGGGTAAACTGTTTTATCTGGCTTTTCTCAGTGTTGATAATTTCTATCTAGATCAAAAGAATGAGTTACTTTAAAAAAAGTAAGATAAGGTGTGAATTCTTTAATTAAGTGGGTTGAAGAAAAAACAGTGTATGTATTATAGTATTTGTGCTAATATTTTTGAAAAATGTTTAATGCATGTAATTACTTGATAGTAAGCTGCTAAAGGTATAGGAATTTAAGGCTGTGTCCTGTCTGCTTTATTGATTTTATTTCATATGAGGTGAAGCAATGAGAACACATTTCTGCAAATATTCAAATACGTGCATATTTAACAACACTGTTGTGTCAGCTTTGTACACTAGTTTGTTACATGTGTACTTTTCTGTATGCAGGAGCTTTGTATGTCACTCTTGTTGTTAAGAAAGCTCCTTCTAATTTTCTTTTCCTGTTCAGGATGGGGAAGTCAGAGTTCCAAAGTACACATACATCATAGCACATGGCTTCATTTTCCTGGCCACAATTTACGCTGGATACTGACTTTTATCCTCTTGTTTGTGCTGGTGTGTGAAATTGCAGAGGGCATAGTGTCTGATGGGTAAGTGTACGTCTACCTTCTGGTAGCACTGAGCATTTTGAAGGTTTCAGAGAATGTATTTTCTCCCTAAATTCTCATCTAGGCCATATTCCTTGTGCTTATAAACATGTAATCAGTATTCTTGGTGATTAACCTACCGACCTTGTATCAGAAATTCCACAGACCTTGCCAAGTTACATGCACAACTGACCTTAATCATTTTTAGTTCAGCTCAATGACACTATCTTTCCAAAGAGTAATCATAAATAAATCCTAGTAATTCAAACAGATGGTGACATTTTCGTGATACGTTTTATGTCCAAGACCCAGTCCTACAGTCCTTACTTAGGCAAAACTCCCATGTCCACAGTAGGTCATCCCATTCCCCAACAAACTGACTTCTGTTCATCTTAATAAGAGGAGTGGATCTACTGGGCCTCATCTCACATCCCATCAAGGTTCTTCTGATGTTTGCGCAGAACATCTGCTGTTACCATGAGCAGAGCAGCTCACATTATATGGGCTTATTCCAAGTGAAACAAGTGATACAGGAGAGTGATTTATCATGAAAAAAGCTGATGTATAACAATGACTATGATCGTCTTCCTCTAAAGAAAGGTCTGATTTTCAGAACAATTATCAGTTTGCAACTCAAGGATGATGAAGTTGAAGCTCCTCGTTAAACAGAACAAAGCATCTCTGTTTAGCCATCTATATAACAACTATCCACCAACCAGCGTGAAAGGCAATGCAGTATTCTGCTGTAGAAGCTGATATCATTATTATTATAACTTCCCTTAAACATATATAAATAGGATGTTTTTCAGTGCCAGTTTTTTTTTTAAAGGATTTTTTCTTGTGCTTATGCAGAGTTACTAGGGTGTGGGATGCTCAGAGCAAAATCTCCTGCTTTGAGTTTTCTGTTTTATTTTGCTCTTTAGTAATCCCTCTCGTTATGTCTATTTGCTGTTTAACTTGACTCAGAATGCTGCTGTTAAGTAATAAGTGTCACCTGATGAGAATCAAAGCTTCTAGCTGTACTGGGGGAGTGCCAGCCCACAGTCGTGCCTCCAGAGCACTCAGCAGGCTAGTGAGTGCTCTAGCGAATAAAAGCAGATTTTGAAACTCATCAGCCTGCGAAGACCAAATAGGATCATATTGGTAAGTCCTTTTGACAGCAGTTGGCTGTTAAAGGCTTTGGCACCTCAGCAGTAGATGCACCTTTTTGGGGATATGGTTATATAGGGGAATTCTAGTAATTTCTGTCTCTAATAAATTTTAAAATAATCTTCCACTCCTGCAGTGATACCTGCTGAAGCTCAGGCTGTCTGAACAAATCTGTTCCTATTGCTTGTTTTTCCTTGCTGAGAATTCAGCCCCAATGTCCCAAAATCGCAGGCGTGACTAGGAATTCAGAGCCTGGAGATTCTTTTCTCATTTTGCTGCATACACATACAGCTCATTGTTAACCAGAGGAGTTAAGTATTTATGCCAGACTCCACGACAGGGTACATGTGAGGGAGGGAGGGCTTTCCTTTCCTAGAACGGATGCAGAAAGTGGTCCTCTTGAGCTTCTCTGGATCCGCTAGACATTTGGGATGTTCTGCTTTCACAGACATGACATCCTGTGATGATCTCCAGCTTCCTGACAGCACAGCCCCTTTTGTCTTTCCGAACTACACAAAGGTAGCTTTTGCTGCAGAAAGAACAAATCCAGAGATGCTAATTTATTTTCTATGAGGCTTGGAGGATAAGGTGTGTATTTCCGTGAATGTTTGTGTCCTGAAGGCTTCTTGGTCCCTCTTCTCCTGGAGCTGGTTGAGAGACAGAGGAAATTGTACCTCTGGACAGCACAGGACACAGCATTACTTTTGTGAAAGAAAGAAAGAAAAAGGGAGGAGAAGATGATGGCAAGTAGAAGGAAAGAGGGAGGGAAACATGATTTTACCCAACTCTGCATAAACCAACAACGTTGCCCAACAATTCACATATTCCCAAAAGACGGTAGTTGGCAGGACCCCCCTGCTGCTACCTGAAGCAAAGTGTCAGGAGAGTTTTGCTTTATAGGACAAAACTTAAGGGATTATGATTCTGTTGTAGGTTTTGTTTGTTGGCTTGTGGTTACTGAAAACAGAACTCAGTGTAAGTAATTCCCATGCTGTGGTGCTGTTCCTGGAAAAAGAAAATGAAACACTTCCACAAAACGTTTCTGTAGAATATCTTAAGCTGTGGTTCAGTTGGCCTTATCTCCATATTTTGATGGACAGCTCCCAAACTAGTTTAGCCAAAATTAACTTTTCTCATTTTGGAGCTGAGCTGCTTATCCTAATTTAAACAATGTTCCAATCGATTTCAGTAGGAAATAGGAGTACATGCATTTCATTTTCAGGATGGGAGGAATCTGAAATACAACTGTGTGATTTAGGAGCATAAATCCAATTAAAAATTGGAGAGCTTTACATCCATAACTCATCCTAGATAATTCTATGTCAGTGCTGGGTACAGGATATAATTCATAAATTAAAAAGGAAACGTTTAAATACCTAAGAGGGCTTGATTTTAATAGATGTTCTCTTTTTTCTTTTTAAGGGTTTCAGAATCACGCCATTTACATCTATACATGCCAGCTGGGATGGCATTCTTGGCGGCCATCACATCAGTTGTCTATTACCATAATATCGAAACATCCAATTTCCCGAAGTTGTTAATTGGTACGTCTCACTACTTACAAGACTTGGAAATGTGATTGCGGTGCTGCATCTGTTCATTCTGTGACAGGTCATTGCAGCCTCGGTGCTCGCTTGTATGGTGGATAAGGCTACACCTATATTCTGGTCTGCTGGTTGCTATTGCCAGACTCAGTTCTGAGTTTTCCTGAAACAGTTCATAGTTTTCAATGTTTTTAACTTCTAATAGTATTCTGTATGGTGTTCTCAGGGATCCAGTGGGCCAAAGGCCTCTCTAGGAAAAACTGGATTTGTGGGAAAAGTAGCACATCAAATTCTTAAGTCAAAAAGCTATCCAAATTCCCCTGCTTGTCAGCATGTTGCATTTAAGCATGATATAAGATTGAAGCCATCTTCATGGGGTCTATTGAAATACGCAGTCAAGGGAAATTAATGATTTCACTGACTTTCAGTATGACCCTAGATATATTACTTTGTCTTGCTTGTACTTGCTTTCTGTTCCTAAAACTCCCTTTGTAAACTGCTTTAAGACCTTTTGAATGGAAAATGCTACGTATATCTTTTCTGCAGGACTGTAAATAAGCTGTAGCTAGCTATAGAAAATCCATTACTCCTGACAATCATACAGCTGGTGACGTGTTCTCTACAGTTTAAGTAGACTGTGGATGTTTACGTGTTTAGTCATTCTGTTAGCTGTTATTTCTTTGGTGGTCCTGGCTCATCAAGTTTTGTTTGAGCTGGTTTTCTGTATTAAGGGATCCTGCTAAGGTTTGTCTTTTGTCATTGTAGCTCTGTGTATCAAAGTTCTGTTCTAGTTTTTGTCAGGTGGTTAAAAGTCAGTAACAACTGGATTTGAGAAAGCTTTTAAATATTAAAAATTATTTTGAACTGCATGTTGTGGTAAGCAAGCATCCTCTTCTGCAGAAGGAGCCTGTAATGCCTTGGGGGTGAGTGAGGGAAATCATTCCTCTTCAAAAACTTCAGATTTCTCTCCAGGTTTAGCAACATTTATGTCTTGTAATTTGGGACTGCTTTTCTTCTTGTACCTTTCTTTTAAGTGGGATCTTTTTTTTGTCTTTTATAACCAGGTGGGGCCATTTATTTCCTTTTTTGACAAGTCAACACAGTCTGTTTAATCCCTTCTCACAGGACTAGCTGTTGTGTGTCAGGAAAGCATTGCTAGCCTGTTACATTCATATACAAGAAGCAAGCAGTGATTTTTTTGGCTCTTTTTTTTTTGTTATTTCAGATGTATAAGGCAGTGTTTAATAATTTAGTGTCACTACCGCATTCTCACGGTTAAGTCATTGAGAAAGGGTAGCACAAATTTACAGCTGGTAGTTGATTACCCATTTTTGTATAATCCTTTCTCTGTAGAGATTTAGATTTCTCTTTTATGATAATTTTGTTCAGTATTTAGAGTGCTGGTGCTGAATAAACT
Organism: Arenaria interpres; assembly: GCA_013399435.1. NCBI lineage: Eukaryota > Metazoa > Chordata > Aves > Charadriiformes > Scolopacidae > Arenaria > Arenaria interpres. The sequence goes on along the minus strand of VXAK01014221.1, from coordinate 105,370 downwards.
CTGGACAATATTTGAATAATAAACAGTTACACCAATGAATAAAAACACTTAAGTAAGTGCTATTTATACTAAAATTAATAATCATTAATTTTCATTTTGCAAGAATTTCCAGGGAATAGACTCCTTTGGAAAATCTAATCTTAATATCTGACTCTTAAGCAAAAAAATAAAATCAGATACCGCAGTCTTTCCTGCTTAGTTGGTCTGATTTGAATTTTAATCCAAAGTCTTCGCAAGCCGAGAGTCTTTGATTTTTCTTTCATTTTTTGTCTTTGTTTTTCTTTTCATTGGTCCTGGGTTTGTGGGGTAAGCTAAGAAAGACATTTCTGGAAGTCTCGATCCTTTATCTTGATGGCACAAATTTATTGTGATGTAACTGTGAGGATTGTCACTTCTCAATGTTGATTGCAACTACTCTGTATTGACAACTGGGACTAGGCGATGATAGCATTATGTAAATTAGCCCATTATGAGGTAGTTAAATTATACCTTTACTCAGCTTTCAACCCACTAGAGTGCAGTGTGGCCATGAAGCAGCTTTCTTTCAGAGCCTGATACAAATGAAGTAAATGGCAACCATGAAGGAAGGTGATAAACTTCTTGCTGAACGTATGAGAAAGGAAACTGAAAGAGAGTCTTCATTAGTAAAATGTTGTAGAGGAGATCTAATATTACACAGAGTAAAGTAAATGACCTGATGTGGCATCCTCTGTTGCTTGAGCATCAGTGAAGTTCCACCTAACTGCAGGGAATCATCTCCCACAGCTGCAGGATCAGTTCCTACACTTCCAAAGAGTTGGTAGCTGTATAAAGCAAAGGCTAACAAAACCTTATAAAAAAAATACTATGTTCAGTTTAGTTTTTCTTGGAAAGGGTAGCCGCACAGTACATCTCCACAGGGCTTTCTAGGGTGCCTCAAGGTAGCTGGAACCCTACAAATTATTTCAAATTATTTGAAATTTATGCAAGCTCCTGATGATTTTCCGTATTTGTAAGTTACAGTTGCTAATGTCTTGGTTGAATGTGTTGCAGCAAGACACTCAGAAAGTATATCCACATTTTTCTTGGCAGTTAGAGCACATTCCAGCTGTTCCATCATGGCAGCAACAGTGAAAGATTCATGTGAAAAGAACATAACCCTGGAAGGTGTATTTCCTTAAGAATGGGGAACAGGAGCTGGGTTATGGTGTGGTGAATGCTATGGAGTGTCTTTTCAAATCACCAGTGCTTAGTGCAGGGATTATTTATCTGTAACTGACAGTAACACTTTTAGACAGTAAGTCCAGTAGAACTCTAAAAAGTTAAAGTTGTATTCCACAAATGCCAGAACATTGTTCCTTGATGTGCCTGTGTATCTGCATTATAAATCATGTATATGGAAGTTGCATTGAATAATAGAGCAGTAGCAATTCGGAGAAAATATTTTAATACTTGTTCCTGCATACATCCCAGAGATCTGCAGGGGTAATGAGTTCAATTTTCCTTCAAGCCAAATTCATAGCAGTCTTGTAGCATTAAGCAAATTGGAAGAGCGTCATTCACAGCCATCTTCACTTGTGGGGCAACTCCCTCCCTTGAACTCATAATGCAGACTCATGTTTACAACAGACGGAAATTTCCTTCAGCAGACTTCACTTTGTGAAACTTTCCACTTTCACCAAATCTAATAGGAAAGGAATTTGGAACTAACGTTGTCTTAATATTTTCATTATTTGTGGAATTGAATTAGTCTTCTGTTTTGACGTGAGAAAGGCTACTCTCTGGTTTTAAATATTATTGTTGCCTTTTTTCTGAGTGAATATTTAATACTGCGGTTGTATATTTTTGCAACTGTGGAGCTGACTAACTTTATTTTTCCTTACAGCATTGCTGTTCTACTGGACTTTAGCATTCATAACTAAAACCATCAAATTTGTAAAGTTCTGTGATAATGGGGTTGGATTTTCTCAGCTTCGGTTTTGCCTCACGGGACTTCTGGTTGTTCTATATGGAATGCTACTAGCTGTGGAAATCAATGTCATCAGGGTGAGGGTAAGTTAGTATCATAAAAGTCTCCTTCTGTGTTTTTTGTTGTGGGTTATATTTTTTTTCCTTATTCTCCTTTCTGGGTACTTAGTGTGAAATGCATTTCTAAAGGAGAGAGAAAAATCCAGTTAGAAATAGAAATAGATTTGAGAATCAAAGGTTAATCCAATTTTACTAGGCCAGACGTATCCATAATTTTAAAAAATGCCAGACGCCATTGTAGTTAAATTAAGATAAATTTCATCTGTTCAAGTTGGTTTAAAAAAATGTCTGATTCAGAGTTTCAGTCATCAGAAACAAGTATTTCTGATGCAAGGATTCTGATTCACAAATAACATCTCTCATTTTCCAGGAGACAATCACAATAAGTGATTTACTGGGGTTGCTCTCTAGTCTCCCAGCTATATATATTTTTTTTATTTTTTTTCTCCTCTGTGGTGTCTGCAGTCATGATCCAAACTGAGAGATGTGTTTGGAGACTGCTGGATAGATAAATGCCAAAGTTCTTCCCTTCACCTGTCCCTCACTTAACTCTGTGCACAAATTAAACTTAGTCTCAGGAGGGAAAGAAACTTTTCCATGTAAATTTTCTTGCTGCTTCCTTCACATTTGTCTGTGAACTCTTTCCAGTAATTCATTCAGCAATGTGAATTGTGTCTGTTACGTATTTGTTCTTTTGTTTTTTTCTTGGGGGATTTTGTATGTATGTATATTTATTTGATAACTTAGGATGAAAAAATGCCTAAAAGCAGCTTTTTCAGTAACGTTTTTGAAAGAAAGAGTAATAAATACCTCAGTGCTCAACATGCAGTATTTCTATCACAAGTGAAAAACAGTGGATTCACTCGTGGGAAAAGTGAAATTAAAATGTGACATTGGAGAGATTTGCTCATAAACTTTCTCCTAATAGAACTGCATCATTAAATGAGATTTAGTCCCTGGGGAGTTATATGTCACAAAGAAGAATAAAAGTGGTCATTGCCTATTGTAATCTTTTTTGTGTTGTTTTTGTTTGATTTTAATTATTAAAGGCTGTCATTGATGCACAGAATGAACTAGGCATCTGTATGGATTTTTCTTACTGCCTGTGTCTGTGGCAGACTTTGGAGAGCCAGGCTTGTCGCTGCAGCTGCTGAAGGAAGGGATTGGGATGCGTGGGGAGTTGGCCACTGCTAAGAGGGAGGAAGTGGGGAGAAAAAGAAAATAAGGTGTGAGGCCTGTATGCTAGCAAAAACAGCAGACATTGGTCTCGCTTTTTGGTTTTTTCCTCCTGCCTTCCCTCATCTTCGCCCAGAAGAAGGAAGATTGACTTGTTTGACTTTAATCCCAACTATACCTTCTCCCTTCTTTCTGCTGTTCCCACTGTTTCTCTAGATGCTCTGTCCCAACCCCATCACTGTTTTTTCTAGGATGTGTGAATTATTTCTCCAACTGTGGTTGGAGAAAAGATAGCAGTGAAGTATATCCAGATATCCTACTAAGATTATTAGGATTTAGGTACAGTTATGAGTAGAGATTGTATGAAATATGTGATTGAGTACTTTTCAGAAAAGGAATGTCTATTTTTAAGAGGCTTGGCTTTTCATTCCCAAAATGAGCGATGTCTGAAAAAGTTTTATCTTGGCAACAGGAAATCATCATCAGTTTACCCTCACTCTTTCATCATTTATGCCAATGAAAACATCTGTTGGTACCATATGGGCTCTCTAGTTCAGTGGTTTCACAGACTTGTTCAAGAGAGCACAGGTAGCTCCATGTTCTGAGCTAACTAAATGTGAGGCAGCACAGGATGGAAGATGAATCGCTGTGATAGCCACAGGGCTGTGCCTAAGCTACTGTCACATGTTGTGCTGTCTGGAACTCAGAGGGAGAGGCTGGGGCTGTACTATTTGAAGTGTAAGGTGAAGTGGGTTTTTTTTCTACAAGTATGAACATTTTTATCCCATAAACAAAGCAATAGTTAATGTTTAGGATGATTTATTTCTAGACTGGATGCCTCTGATTTTCCTCAGTACCTGAGGAAACTGGATTGCTGTATTGGTTGAGTTTGAATGCCTAAGTTCCTTTAGTACTTCTGAGAAACCAAGACTGTTTCACTGACTATCTGCACTGTCCTTGATCTCATATCTGTTCTTTGTGAACTTTTATTTTCTATGGCTTTAAAGTGATTCTTTCATTATTTTTCTGAATTTCAGAGGTACGTTTTCTTCAAAACTCCTAAAGAAGTTAAACCTCCTGAGGATCTCCAGGACCTTGGCGTTCGATTCTTACAGCCATTTGTGAATCTGTTATCCAAAGGAACATACTGGTGGATGAATACATTCATCAAGACCGCCCATAAAAAACCAATAGACTTGAAAACCATAGGAAAGCTTCCCATTGCTATGAGAGCTCTGACCAATTACATTCGCCTTAATGAGGCCTTTGAAGCACAGAAGGTATGCAAAGCATGGAATTATGTCCGTCTGATTACTTAATGCTTATGTTTTTCATTGCTTTTTATGCTAAAGCAAAGCATAAAAATTATATAAACAGACATGATACAATTTAAGTATCCATTAGCGAAGCTTTCCATATATAAAGAGATCACATACTCAGTTGTACCTCATACAAATAATGGAATTTATCTACCTAAACATGCGTGTCAAGCACACCGCTGGTTCAATGCGTGTAAAATCCATATGGCCTCTATTTTCATGTGGAAAGTAATTACAGACTGTATTCACTGCACACCATTATCGTTCTTCCTAATAAGACCCTGGAATCATTCAATTAGACAGTCAATATTAATGAGGCCTTGCAGGACTATTTTTTCCATGGTATTTTGGTTACAGTTTCTCTGCAGGAGAATTCAGGGGTGAAGCTACCTCAGCTCATATTCTAACACCCTGACTGAGAGTACTCAGGATTTTGAGAGAAGTCTTTTGCATTCTGTCTAAAAAGATTGTAGGTTTCCAGTCTCTATGTTTGCAGCAAAACGAAACCTGTCAGTTCCCTCTCTCCTTTTTTCTTTCTCTCCCAGCAAGCCACAAACCAACATGCTTACTTGATCCTTACTAAGGGTAGGAAAGAAATCATGGTTCTTTTTGTGAAGTGAAAGAGAGGACAAATTAATGCTTTTTTCTGACTCTGTAAACCCAAATGAAACAATAAGTGTAGCTCAAAGATTTCTGGGCCCAGAGAGTGGTGGTGAATGGAATTAAATCCAGTTAGCAGCCAGTCACATGTGGTGCACTCCAGGGCTTGGTTCTCTTTAACATCTTCATTGATCTTGAAGAGGGATTGAGTGCACTCTCAGTAAATTTGCAGGTGACACCAAGTTGGGTGGGAGTGTCCGCCTGCTGGAGAGTAGAAGG
>VXAK01014221.1:0-99948 GCA_013399435.1 Arenaria interpres | reverse complement strand
GATCCTCCCCCTGTACTCGGCATTGGTGAGGCCTCACCTCAAGTACTATGTCCAGTTTTGGGCCCCTTACCACAAAAAAGACATTGAAGTGCTGGAGCAGGTCCAGAGAAGGGCAACAAAGCTGGTGAGGGGTCTGGAGAATAAGTCTTGTGAGGAGAGGCTGAGGGAGCTGGGGTTGTTCAGCCTAGAGAATAGGAGGCTGAGGGGAGACCTTATTGCTCTCTACAACTACCTGAAAGGAGGTTGTAGAGAGGCAAGGGTCAGTCTCTTCTCCCAAGTTACAGGCGATAGGACAAGAGGAAATGGCCTCAAGTTGTGCCAGGGGAGGTTCAGATTGGATACTAGGAAAAATTTTTACACTGAAAGGGTTATTAAGCATTGGAATGGGCTGCCCAGGGAGGTGGTTGAGGCACCATCCTTGGAGGTATTCAGAAGACGGGTTGACGTAGTGCTTAATGACATGGTTTAGAGATGTGGGTTTTGGTTTTGTCAGAGTTAAGTTGATGGTTGAACTAGATGATCTTAAAGGTCCATTCCAACGTAGACAATTCTATGATTGCAACTGGTTGTCAATGAATTAAAGCAGAGATCAAAATAGCAATGATCTATCAGATTTGAGGTTAATATATAACATAATCCTTACTATTTTTTTTAATTGTGAACAGAACAAAAGGTCGTCATCTCCACAAGGATCCAGATCAATTTGGCGTGCTCTCTGCTGTGCTTTTGGAAGACCCTTACTTCTCAGTAGCACATTCCGTATTCTGGCTGACTTGCTTGGATTTGCTGGTCCGCTCTGCATCTCTGGGATTGTGCACAATGTTGGAAAAGGAAATAATACCATCCGCCCACAGGTACTGTCAAAATGTCATAAAAATAGAGAAGTCAAAAAAGTAATGTTATGACTATGTATTATTTGGCCTCAGTAAAGAAAGTAACTCTGCAATGTATTTGTGAATGCTAGAAATGACAGTATATATGTACTGCCTATTATCCACTTTTATACCTTGATGGGGAGCAAAATAAATTACCCCAGCATCTAGTCAGGCTTGCATTCTGGAAAATAACCTCATTCAAGATAATGGTGAAGCATATCCAGAATCTCACTAGCATTGTAAGGACTTTAGGTCTTGAGTAGAGATTGAAACAAGTACGTGACTGAGTGCTTTTCAGAAAGGAAAAAGTATTTTTAATAGGGTTTGCTTTTCATTTCCAAAAATGCGTGATGTCTAAGAGGATTAAAGCAGACTTTTGTCATCACAATAAAATGCCAAGTAATTTAACTGTGACAAAGAAAGAATTTCCACTACTGTCTTTGGAGAGGTGGGTTTTGAAACATTAACTGAAACATATTTTTAAAGGATTCTACTTAAATGAGCGTTCCCAAGAAGAAACAGGCATACTTCTTGATTAATTAGGAAAAAAAAAAAGACTCAAGAAGCATTTTCTCATTATAAGGTGAGGTCACTCAGGCTGGATTTCTATGACAAAGATCAGTTTATTTCTGCAGCTCACATGCTGTTTGATATAAGACTTTATTTCCAAAGTCTGTTGACACTAATGGAAATATACCCATTCACTCAAGTACACTTTGGATTAGATCCACTGTAAATATTGAAATACATCAGATGCATTGCAGAAAATTGAACAAAAGCCTCAGGCTAAAATTAATTGTTTATCCATTTTGCGATCCTTATCCTAACATTTGGAAACTTTAATATGGCAAGTAGGTTCAATGGAAATGAATTAAGGCAGGAAATGAAAAAATTAAGAATATAGGACTATGTTGCAGCGAAAGTACTGTGGAAGCTTTTGAGCTTTGCTTCTTGGTAATTAGTTTGGCACGCTGTTTCAGTTGAATTTTTAACAAATCACAAATTATGGATTATTCCTTTTAATTTTCCTATTAAAGCGTCAGCTAAAGTTTCTCTGTGAAAAAGCTCAGGTCTGGTCCAGATAGGCCCTTAACAGAGCCTCATCCAGCCTTGACACCCTCACTGTCCCTAGCTAAGCAGTAGCTTCCTCGTTGTCATTTACACTGTCTGGAGTTCACCTAACAGCAATATTCACTGATGGTGATGGTCCATGAGTGACACTTAAGGATGTGTTTTACCTTTGTGAAAAGGTCTCCAAGAGGCTTTTCCTTCTGTTTTGACCTGGTTTATACACATTGTTTTTCTGTTAAGAGGCTAATTACCTTTGTATTTTAAAATTGCTTTTGCTGGATTAGATGAAATAACTTTCTAAAATGTATCTAGGCTTTTGATTCAAACTGTCTGTAAACACACCGGGGTGTTCAGGAAAACTCCCACATGTATGCACATACCTAGACTACTGGGTCTACTCCAGGGAAAAAGCATAGACCAGCTCTACTAGGAATGTTACACCTTTACTTGTAATGAGTCGTAAAAGAGAACCTTGCCTCTATGTAGCTCTCAGGAGCAAGCAATGGTGTGAGAAACAAGCCTTCTAAAACACTGTCTTATGAACGCAAAAATAAATTGAGGTAAAACGTGGTTTGTGTCTGATGTGCTGCTGAGTTTGAGGACATTGGAAAGAATTGCTATACAGCGAGACAGAATCGGACAAGCAAAGTAAGCTGTGAGTACAGCAGGGAGTGTCTTTTACCCATGCCTTGAAGTGACATTTCTTCATTTCAAATAGTTTAGATTCAGATGTTGTAATGACTCAACTGTATCTTTCAAACAGAAATTCTGTTTGTGAAACTGAAGGCAAAGAGGTAAGTCCTAAGACATAATATTTTCTCTATTCTTCAGGCCCTTTGTGACAGATATAAACTGCTGTGGAGCTGGAGATCTGAGATCACGTGGTGTCATGGGCAGTATTAAATGCTTTAGTTAGTGCTGCAGTTAGACCATGACAGCGTCTTAAATTCAGTCACGCTCTTCATGTTTATTTATAACTCTGGTATCAATATTTATGGCCACCCCAGAACATTCTTATGACATGAATTTCTCTGAGTGTTAATCATTTCACACCGAAGAAGAGACTGACAGAACTATAACCTTTATATTTTGCTGGTAGTACCTCCCACATTGCAAAGTTAGGATTAGCAGTTTCGTTAGTTAGGAAAATCTGCTGACATAATACATTCAAATGAGTCTTCCTTCTTATTCTTCAGATTTACAGCAAGAATAAATTTACAACCAGAGTTACAGCTTGCAAGGGTCAAAGGCAAGTTAACCTGATTGGAAAAGCTGAACTTGTAAGATTGTAAATAATCTGGGGGACTGACTTTTACTGTACCATACGCTTTTGTCTATGGTGTGTAATGCTGCTGTAGCCTATTTGAATAAGCCTATGGAATAAGTAATAATTTAGGTCTTAATCCTTCTAAGGTACAGATAAGTAAAACTGTGGTTAAATGTCATTTTATCTGAACATAATTGCTGTCGTATACTATAATTGTTCAGAGTTTAGCACTTGATACAGATTTAAAGAAACAAGTATCACAGAATCACAGAATGATATGGGGTTGGAAGGGACCTCTGGACATCATCTAGTCCAACCCCCTGCCAGAGGAGGTTGCACAGGAATGTGTCCAGGCAGATTTTGAACATCTCCAGAGATGGAGACTCCACCACCTCTCTGAGCAGCCTGTTCCAGTGTATGCCCAGCAATTGCTTGTGTTCTATTGATTGGACTTTGAAGACTCCGTACGCTTGAATGCTTTCTCTGAGGGCTACTTCCTTATTTAATTCAGTGGCCCTACAGACTGCAGAAGTGTTTATATATATCAAATCCCATTGAAGTCAAAGTACCTAGCTGAACTGGAAAATATTATCGGCTAACAATTTACCTTTGAGAGCAGGAAATAAATTACTGAATGAAATAGGTTTTTATTTCCTATTTTCAAAGCATGAAACTCAGCACTGTTGAGTGTCACTGGAAATTTTCCACGTTCTTTTAAATGCCCGCTCTGTACACTTAATAAAAGTAGTATAAGACTGTCAAGATGCCTCCTTATGGAAATAAGGAACATTTGCATGAACAAAGAATTACAGGACTGGAATAATAATTATTTGCTTTTCTTTGTGTCCAGCCTTGGTCTGAATCTCAGTAGCTTGTAAGAAATGCCATATAGGTGGGAAAAGGGAGTAAACCTAAGAAATCCACACAAGTCCATCTGTGTTGTGTGGCAGACTGAAGTCCTTTGACGGCTTAGTTTGGCCGATGTTTGAAGAAGAATCAATCACAATTCATTTGGAAGGGATCAGATATTTATGGAGAATGGCTCTGGTGCTGATGAATGACCTCCCAGGCACCTCAACAGATGGTTAAACTGTTGTGTGGACAGATCAGTCTGGTTTCCTCTCAAGAGAAGGAATATTGTTCTGTGAGGTGGCAGGCAATGGGTCAGGAAACTTGTACTGGATGTATTCTTGCAAGCATGCACTCTTCTCATGGAGTAAAACAATGAATCCTTTCAAAAACGGTTTTGCTCATTGTCTTGTTTACAAAGGTAGGCATACATTTCTCGGCTTTTACGCCTATACATTCCGTTACTGATGTCAAGGGGCTAGATAGCGTGCCTACTACAGCAATGGCAGGAGCAATCATGAATGTCAAAAATGGTCTAAAAAGAGATGGAAAAAGTACCCTAAGGCTATGGTTCCTCAAGAACATGAACTGACCTGTTAAGTTACCACTGCTGGAAGGACTTGCTCTTCCTTCTTTCACTTTCCTTGTCATCCCTGCTCCTGTTCCCTCCTTTGCTCCAGCTCTGGCGCCAACTGGACACCTTTGTGGTCTGATTCGGCCATTAAAGTAAAAGAAAAGTAGCAAAAAAATTTTCCTGGGCTGATTTTCTTCTGCCAGAGATTCAAGTTGGCTCAGGAAGAGTTCCAATAAGCTCCCAAAATAGTGCACAGTAAGCAACAGGAGGACGCTGCTTGGAGCAACCCAGGTGCAATTAGGTGTAGGGACAAGTCCATTCCTCTTTCAACTGGCTCAGCCTCATCTTACAAAAGCACGGCTTTAAAAACTTAAAGCCTTTAAAAGAGGCATTAAGTTTAGCCTCTGTATTAACTTGTTGTGTGGGGTTTCTGTAAACAGCTGCAAGGTGAAGATCAGGTCTAATAAAATGTACAGACAGTGAGAGTTTGTGAAATATAGTTTAAGTGATACAGCAGTCTTGAAAACGTCATCAGCAAAGAAACTATGTAGGCAAGAAGAAATGTGCTGAGCAAGGAATACAGCAGGAGTGTAAATTAAGTCCTCTGAGAGGGAATAGAAGTAGGCCTCTTCCTAATTTTGCCTTTAATGGCAGCATAAGCCAGCAATCAAAATTTAGAAGGAGCCTAGGGGAGAAAGAGGAAGGTAGGGACGCTTTAGTTTCCGAAGGCTTCCCAAGGCAAGCTACCCTCTCAACTAGCTGTGGCACCAAAGGTGTCTGCTTCTTAAATATAATCTAGAGTAAATGCACTGCTTTTGCAGTAAACTGTAGACATGCTTCCAAATGCACTTTGGTGATCTCATGAACTTGCTAGGAGATAGTGACCATAAATAAAATTACTGAACAAGCCTGTTGGATGCTGCAAATGAAAATAATGTGCGTAGTTCCAAGAGTTGAAGGGATGTGTTTTCAGCAAGTTGGGAAGGTCGTTTTAGTGCTCAGTAACCTGAAGGGCTAAAATAAGGAGACTAAATTCTCCAAAAGAATGTTAACTAATCCATTTTGACAATGGGCAATGTGCATCTTTTAGCAAATGACCATATGGAGTTGCTCAAAGTGTCCTAGAGTTTTGGAAGGGTATCAGAAATCCTATAAATGTTATTCTGCATTTAAATAAAGCTTGCTGAGCTGGGACATTATATGCCTGTTCCCTTGAACTGATAAACTGTGAGGTTTCAGATAAGGTTGGGAGCACTTTCAAAGTAATAAACTGATTATCTGTGCTTATTAATTATGCAAAACTAGTAATTAAATTACCATTGCAACTAATTTCTAATTTTCTTTTTTTTTATAGACTAAAATTCTTGGTGTTTTCTTTATTTCGTCTCAAGAGTTCCTGTCCAATGCTTATGTTTTGGCTGTACTCTTATTTTTTGCCCTTTTATTGCAAAGGACATTTCTCCAAGCATCATATTATGTTGCTATTGAAACAGGAATCAACTTGAGAGGCGCAATACAGGTAGCCAATATATTACTAATTAACCTGTTTTCATACAACCATATTTGTGTTTATAACTACAAGTTATTCAATTCTGAAACGCTTCTCCTGAAATGTATTGAATCTAACCATTGCCATTAAAAATTATGTTAACTTAAACCTGTATTCTCTTTTCTCTGCATCTTATTTGATGATTTTATATAAACATTTATTTATAATATCTAATGCTGTATTTCTCCTTACCTTTGAGCATAAATTTGCGGACAGTGGAACTGAATTAAACTTTGAAAAGAATTTAGGTTGTGAACTACACATCCCATCTCAAAGGCACGTTTTTGTAATGTCCCATGCAAATAATACAGCTTTAAAATGTCCTATAAGTTTGCTTTTGACAAAAGGGTAGGTTGTATTCCCAATGCATGCAGTAGTGTCTTATTCTATGGGTCATGCCACAAAAATCTACCAGGCCTTGAGGAGTCTGTAATTACTGAACATAAAATTGGTAAAATTGAGTCCATAATCGTTGTATAACCGTGAACAGCAGATCAAAGTTCTATGTAGTATACAAAGATCTGTGCCTGGAAACGAGAGAATTGAGTGTAAGATTACAATGTGATACTGCTTACTGCACTGGCTGAAACCTACCCTCTGACAGCTTGAAAGACAGCCTTATAAGTTACGCTATTTATCCACTGAACGACATAGATCCTGTGAGACTGTGTGATAGATGGATGCTTTCAATGGCAGCTTAATTGTTTAATCCTCTTTTGATCTTACACTTGGAAGCACTTGTCAGCTGCCAGACTTCTGTATTCCATCCATTATGTTTTTCCCGTATTAGAGTGAAGTGGAAACTTCCTAAAGAAATAAAAAATTGACCCAAAATATATATAAAAAAAATTGCATGTCTTGTATCAAGCAGAAGAGCTGCAACTAACTGAAAAAATACATGGACCACAGGAAGTGTAAAAGGGAAATTGTTGTAAAATAGCTCTAGATTAATTTTGTTTAAGAAAACCTTGTTCTCTGCACTGGATATTACACAGAGGCCCGATAACACCAGCAGTCAGACCATTCAAATTGGAAAATTTGTAGCCATCTCTCTAAGCAGCAGATTTAATGCTAATGGCAATCTCTGTGCCAGTATTTTTATACAACTTTTTTCTGGTAATTTTTAAGTTTTCTTTAAATGTTTTCTCTCTTTTCTTCCCTTGTGTAAACCTGCACCTGTTCAACGTGCCCTTTATGACATTATGGTTCATGGTGGACAGTAGGCACTTGATCTGAAACCACTTACTAAATCAGGGGGCTTCTTGTCAACTAAGTCTTATGACTGCAAAGCATCACTGTAGCCTTTTACCAAACCAGCTGGTAAAAGTACACTTTCATTATTGTGTATTAAATTATTTTTCTACATGGTGCCTGGTTCTGTACTGAGGCAACTACTTAATTCAGTATGGAATTGGACCTGTTACATTAGTTGTCTGTGAATTAAACTTTGTAATGGTACTGAGCACTCCAGCCAAAACGTAGTAACATTCTTAGCCAGCAACATGGTTCTGAGGTTGTATGGGACCTGAATCAATTGCCAGAGAAAAATAACAACACTTGTAACATATTGACTATTATATATTGAATGTTATAATATATTATTTATTAGCACTAGTTACAGCAAGGTAAGTAGTTACAGCAAGTCCATGGAGACTCTACTCTAAGTAATAGTGGCTAATATGATTAATGGGTATGTTGGGCCGTAACGGTTTCATTGTCTTACTGATCCACAGGGATGCAAAAAGGGAGTACTAAGACAGCCACTATGTACATAATTACACTGTGCTTTTTGTGGCTGAACTGTTGGACAGTAGCTTAAATTTTTTCATAACACAGAAGGCCAAACTTTAAACTCTTAATTCAAGTTACTGGGAATGTTGGTTTCCCTCAGCATGCAGGACTATACCTGTGTTTTAGATGGAGCTAGAAAACTGATTTTATTTCTATATGCTAACTCTTTTGATCTCTCTTCCAGACAAAAATATACAATAAAATTATGCAGCTTTCAACCTCTAACATGTCTATGGGGGAGATGACTGCAGGCCAGATCTGTAACCTGGTTGCCATAGACACAAATCAGCTGATGTGGTTCTTTTTCCTCTGCCCTAACCTTTGGGCTATGCCAGTACAGGTAAGGAGATTAAACATGCTTTTGTTATTAAAGTGGCATCTACTGTAGTGATTGATGATTGCTTATGAATTTTATGAAAGTAGAGATATTAAAGAAGTTAAAGAATAACTTGAAATAAGATTTCAAGCCATTAATATCTAGAAACATTGTAGGTAATGTATTTCACATCTGTGACAGGACTCTAGGTATTTAGGATTGCATTAGGATCTTGACTGCTCCCTTACATGCTTTGCATTTGTAACAAAAATTTATAGGGTACAGCAGATTATGTTATTCCATTGCATTAATTTATTATATCAGTGGAGTCATGTATTGCAATCATTTGTCTTCTGAATCCCAACAGAAGCAAGAGAAGCAGCAGTTTATTCAAAAATATGATCGCTTAGAGATGAGCCTCTGGACATCCCTTAAAACTACCACTGCCTCATGGATGACAAATTCTAGTGTGCAAAATTCCATAGATTCATTTGTTATATGAAATAGTTTTGCTACTTTATCCTCTTTGGTGTCTTTGTCTTCCTGTCTCTAAATACCACTCTCATCCCTTCCATCTCCTTTCCCACGTGCATGACATGGGGCAGATCACTGTTCCGAGTCACGCTCAATCATCAGTGACTCCTGGTTCCATGTCCTGTAGCTGTGTAATGCCCAAGGAAGTACAACTGTGTCTTATCAAGGCTTTAAGATAAGGAAAGCAGAGTCCCATCTTAGAAGATCCTTTTGTGATTGATTTAAATTAATCTAAGCCTGTTCTCTTACTGAAGCAGGAGTTTGTATGCAGTGTCCAACATCAAAACATGGTATTTTTACCTCCTTCATTGTTCCAGCTTTATAGATTGTTTATTGTGTCACATGAACTACTGCAAAACAAATATGATTAAAACTAAGATTTTTTTCAGTGAGTTAGTATTCCTCTGAGACTGTGAAGTGGTCAGCCTTGGATGACCATGTGATTAATTTAAGTTTATGCTGGTAAGAGGACAGAGCAGACACACAGTAGTAGAAGATCAGAGCAATCTCAGTACAACCTTGGATCATTTTTCAAAGTTCATACTTACTGAAATAGTGGAAAAATGCAAATTATTTAGTTTGGAAGAGCCAGTACTTAAACCATAGAAATTTCCTGCACTTCCATTTAGGAATTTCCTGAGAAAACTGACAGTAAGGCACATGGTTTCATCTGATCTTAATACAGTACTCTGCAATTCTTTCTGTTTTCTTCGAACTACTCGGTGTATTTTTGTTGAGATGTCAGTGCTAAAAGCCAATACAAACAAAAGAAGCAAGAGAGTTTAAATTCACTCAATATTTTCTAAACTAGCCGGTTAAAAACATTTTATTTTCTAGAATTAAAAAAAGGGTGATGAATATAGCAATTATCAGCAGGAAGTTTTCAGAAAGAAACTTGATTTATTTTTTAGCATCAGGATGATTTCCCTGAAGTGATGGGAAACAAAAAATGGGAACCAGATTATTTAATTTTTTTTGCAATTCTAATTGCAAAAGAGAAGACAACTATAATGAAAATGAACTGATATGAAATATCATATGAAATATAGTTAGGGGTTGGCAGTTTATTAGTAGTAGTTTGAGTATCGAGGTATTTTTTTATCCGTTGACAAGAAGTACCCTGCAGTAAGAAGTCAGTGATTGTATATTGCTAATGATATTGCTTAAAGAGCTATGAAGCCTTAAGAAGAGTCCGCCCCTTTAATGGTAATGTTTAAGGTCCGGTTATTCCCTAGGCTTAGTCTCCATTGTAAATCTGTTAGTAAAACAGGCTATGTAACAGGTACCAATTTCATGTACACGTTTTGTAAGACCACTCTGGCAGCTCGGTGTAGAGAGTGCTTTAGTGCAACTGAGAATTTAGCAGATTTCATTGCATATTCTCCAACAACATCTTGCTCTAATGTGCCAGAAGTCACAGACTCATAAAGTATTTCCTGACAGTCTGCTGAAAATATGATTACATTTGCATTAAAATTCACCCTGCAATGCTCCTTAGCAGATCAGGACTATCAGTGTCAAAGCGTGCTCCTGTTTTGGGGGTGGTGCACACATTGCAAAGCACAAATCAATGAGTCATGGTGATCAACGAAGGTTTCTCCAAGACATGTTTCCGCAACACTCATTCAATACCTTGTTTTGTGAGGCAGTGAAAGCAATTACTGGATGATTGAGAGATGGCTAATAAAAAGTCGAACCAGCTTTGTTATTATTTAAAACAGGTTTTTAATTGTTTTGTAGCTCTTAGCCCAACAATCAGCATTTCAGCATCTGCTGTGGATTTTGTAACTGTCCTCGACTTAGAAGACCTAGTCATTCATAGCAAGTTTGGATTTCTATACAGTTTAGAAAATTTGAGCCCCATCTTTGGCCGGACTGGAGTCAATAGGAGCTTTATCATTGCCTTAAGTTACTGTTTGAAGGCCATTGAAATCCATGAAAAGAGGCCTGGGGATACCCATCAATTGAAAGATGCCCTCAGCAGGCTTGGCTCAAACCCTGGGAGAAAAATGAGGCCCTGTAAAGGCTTTCCCCCCTGCCTCCATTTTATAAACACCCTTGTTTGATTTCATTGTGATTATTAAAAACTCCTGTATTCTCATATCTCTGGTTCATTGGCAGGGAGAGCTTACAGTTGTAATGAAAGGACATTTGTCTCTTTCAAAACTGGCCACAAAGCAGTTTTTGGCTGAAAGTATTTATTACCTCAAATAAATAATCAAGACAAAATAACCAGAGCTATTGGTGAGTTTCTTGCTTGCGATACATATCTCTGGCAGGTGGGAGCTTTGGGATTTTGATGAAAGGGAAACAGTGTGTTTCATTAGACAATTTTTTAAAAATATGATTGTTACCTTCTCAGAAATATTAATGAGAGTCTTCCCAACTGCCAGATACTGTCCTCCAGCAGTTCAGCTATTATCTACGTGTTTGTTATTGACTGTGTAGTATGTGGTATGATAAATATAGAATTACTTGCAATAATGCTTACAGATTTCAGCACTTCTCAAATACAAGTATTCCCATACTTAAATTGAGAATATAGATATTTGTCCTACACATGATGAATATATTTTAAAAGTTTGCCCTTATTGCAACAGAAAGATAAAAATGGAATCATTTTTAATCTATTGAAAACAGAATTTTTATTGCAAAGACTGACCCTTTCAATAGCCAGGATGGGAAAAAAAAAGCCATCAACAAACCATCTGTGAGCTGGCAACTCCCTCAGGATCCAGTAGCTAGAATAGCTTTCCGCGTGTCTATATGAGAAGCTGAGGCTCTGATTCTAGAACCAGCTGGTCCCATAATGTCCTTGACAATCAGCTAGCAGTGGGGAAAAGCAGGGGGTCAGTGTTCCACACTGACTCTGTATTTTTGTACATCTCTTAACTATGCACTGTTCAATGCTTTCCTGTATTTTGAGTGGAACTAAGGATTTTGTTTTTCTTCATGGAAACACCCAATTCCCATAAATATGTGTGGGAATGGATGGGCTTGTGGCTACTGAGCTCTGAAATGATGGAAGATCGTGCTTCTTTGAAGGTTACGAGAGTACACAGATATGCAAATATAGCAAGAATAATAGATAATGCTTTAAGGAAATATCCAATTTTTTTTTTTCATTAAGGGAAATGAGGTATGAAATTAATTTTATGTCATTATGTCTTCGGATTTATTTATCAGCTTGCATTGATAAATATATAAATTGTCAGTGCTCCACATTGTTCAACAGTCAGTCATTAGAATAGTGGCAATTAACATTAGTATCTTGTATGTCTTGTTTGTGTTTATTGAGCTGCTTACAGTATCCTTTTCCATCCAAACTGTGGCTCTCTAGATTCTTACTTACCCAAAGAAAAGCCTTTTATTCCTAAGCTGTTTCTCTAATATTTTTTTAACAGTCATCGCTAGTCAGGTACTGTGCATAATTAAAACAATTCCTTGCAAGTTTATGTTTGAGTTTGTTTGAAGTGGAGAATCTTAGTGATGGGATTTATCATGTTCCTTTTTTATGTACTGTGCAGCAATAATGTCATGTTAACATTTACAAGATCAGTTGTATTTTTTAATAGTATTTCATACTAGCTTCTGTAGTAAGCAAAGGAGCATTCCTTCTTTGTGGAAGTCCCATATGTTGTAGACTAGTGATTTCTGATCAAACTGGGAGATTAATTTCTTCCCCAGTGTAAAAATGCTTAAATGTTAGAGGGGAAAAAAAGATCACAAGTCAAAGAAAATGCATGCTATGTCATCTGTCAAATGAGGAAAAATATTTCATAGTGACTGTAAAAGGAATATCTCAGTGTGTTACTTGGAAATATTTTAAAATAACTTTTAAATTCCATTTGAAGTTTCTTTTTTATCATATAAATGCATTTATTTCTAAGTAAGGTTATTTTAAATAGCTGTGAGAGTTACATTATAGAAGATATGCAAATCTTTGCAACCTTCTACTGGTCATAATGGGGGTCCATGAAATTGAAATACACAGGATCTACTCTGCTGGAGAATAACACAAGGTGGATGTATTTGGTTCTCTGATGCAACCCCACTGTGTCAGCGCTGCAGAATATAAGACATTTGGGGTAGGGTTAGCTGCAGTGGCTGTTGGTTTTGAATGCTCTGTCCAGTTACTCTGTGATTGGTCATTGTGGTGCATACACAAAGTGAAGCCATCCCAAGCCTTCCCCTCACTTTCTCTTCTCCTGACAGATAATTGTAGGCATTCTTCTGCTCTACTACCTTCTTGGAATCAGTGCCTTAATTGGAGCAGCAGTAATCATAGTCCTTGCACCTGTTCAGTACTTTGTAGCAACAAAACTCTCACAGGCCCAGAGAAGCACATTGGTAAGTGTCTTCAAACTCATGCATGATATAAATATAACTTTTCATAATTTGCATTGGTCTGTGTTTGGAATTACAAAGCTAAGCATGGACATTGACCAGGAACTGATTCTCAAACATTTTGTAGTGTTCAAGAATGTCAAGTTCAAGAATGTGAAAGCATAAGTAGTGAAAATGTAGGTTTGGGGAGTTATATTTTTCAACAAGTATGTGTTTCCCTAAAAGTAAAAAAACTTAAGGTCTTTCTAACTTGCAGATGTAAATGATAAGCAATCACTGACTGAAATGAATGAATCGCACAGGGCAAATTGTCCAAGGGGAAAGGAGGTAGGAATGTTGCATCTAAACTCAGACCCCAGATACATCATAGATGTGGAAATCTATCAAATCTATTACACTGATTTATTTAAATAACCTCTGGGCAGGCCTAACTCCTGCAGTATGCTTCTCAGCTGGGGACCTTAGAGGTCTGCTCAGTCACAAGCTGTTCCTTGATCCCTCACTTGGCTTGTCTGTAATTTGAATTGCCTGCATCACTGCAGAGAGAGTTACTTTGGTTCATAGGAATTACCGTGCCCAGCTGCTCTGACCCTTACCCCCGTATTCAGTGACTGTTGCACTTCCAAGGAAGCCATACACCCAGACAGCTTCCTGAAATCTCTTCCATAAGTTATGGGTGGTAATGAGAGTTATTTGTGCACATTTATGTGTGAAAGTCATGCCTTCACATCAACAATGTACACCCTTCTAGAAAGGCAGACAGCATTCATCCCCATAGCATCCAAGCAGACAGTTGGCATCACCTAGGAATTCCTGCAGATGGGAGCAGCGCATTGTGTGCTAGAAATGTCTCGCAACCTAGTGTGGTACAAAGATCCTTGATCTAGCCTGAAAATTGGAGGCGGCATAACTTCCAGTGATGCTTTACTGGGAGTATAACTTTACCAGTGTATTATTGTGCCTGAGCCAGCTGGCCCTGCTCAGAGTCAGGGCTCCCTACGGGATCACAGCTTCTTGCTGATGTGGCCTTGCTGCTTTGAAGCTTGCCATTGATGTTTTCACATCAGGAAAAATGGCTGGGCAGAGTGGTGTGCCCAGTCATAACTTGTCTGTGCATTCTGATCTCCTCTGTACGTTGTCAGTGTGCCTGTTGAAAATCCAGCCAGTGTGCTGGGCAGTAGAAGTCATGAAAGGCTGCCTTGCAAGTCATCAGAAGGCTGACAGAGCAGTAAAATTTTCAGTACAAATTATATGATTTAGGAGTGCAAACCAACTGCCTGTTCACTTGAGCTCTAGGGAAACTCACCTTTGTGAAAAACAGTAACAAAACATTTAAATGGACAGAACCAGTAAAGTGTACCTGACTGATTACAAGGGGCTGCATAATTCTTTTGTGTGATCCTTATGCTTAGGGGACAGCTGCTTTAATTATACTCTTTAAGTAAATAGGTATGTAAATGTTGCAGGAGTACTCCAATGAGAGGCTGAAGAAGACAAATGAGATGCTTCGAGGCATTAAACTCCTTAAACTCTATGCTTGGGAACACATCTTTCACAGCAGCGTAGAGGAAACGAGACAAAAAGAAATGACTAGCCTCAAGTCCTTTGCCCTTTATACCTCCATATCCAGTAAGTCTCTTCTTTCATTCTAATCCACTGTTCAGCTGAAGTGCTACTGCATTATTAGCTACTAATGAGTTTACCATTTCTCTGTCGAGTTTGTTTCAGTTGCTTTAGGCTCTACTCCTCACTTTCCATTTAGCCAGACTTTCCATTTAATTCAGTAGAATTTTGCCTGTATGGGAAATATGCCTAAAAGAAAGTTAAGCATTAGCTTTTCTGGAGAAAAGCTTTCAAGGTACGAGCATTTTACAGGGTAGCTACCTTCAGCCAGCAATATTCTCCTCTGTAATATAGCATTCAGCTATATAATATAGCATTCAGGAGGAAGCCTTTGTTGATGTTTCTTTTTCTTTTCTTCCTGCATTTTGCACAATACAGTGTATTGTTGTATGTGACAGGAATTGCTTTTACATTGAAGCTAGAACAGATGGTACTTATATTTCCGTATTCAATGGTTGAATTTCTTATAAAAAGAAGTGATTCTTCAGAACATTTCTATATCCTAAAAAGGTAAAATGTCATTCCATATGCAGATTCTTTTGTCTCATGTTACCTTTCAGGCTGCTTTAAGGCATTTATCATCCTTTTTGAAAAGACCTAGGGCCAATCAAACTCTGTATTTTAGGAGTTTATACGCAACACACGTATAATTGCTACTGTAATACTTTAGAAATTATTAGTAAAGTCATATTGAATAATGCTATGCATATACTCTGTAAAGTTATTAATAAAATGGAAATTTTAAGTGAGAAGTATTCAAATGCCACAAGCTACCTATACAAATACCTTTTAGACTAATAAGAAAGACTGCTTCTTAGGAAAATAACTTCCAGTCTGATTAGTATTATTTGATTTTATTCACCCAAGAGACATGCAGCTGACTTTCTTCTCTGCCAAATGATCACAAAGGTAATGCACTCTGAGGGAAAGATCCTGATCCCACTGAATTTAGCTGACATTAAGTTGAGGTTTTCATTGACTTCTGAGACCAGAACTTCTCTCTGGGGTTCCTGAGCTCTCTGTGCTTGGAGAGTACTTTCCATTTTGACATAAAACAGACTTTACCTGGAGCAGATTGTGTAAATGGAATCTCCATCCTACACCCAGATCAACACAGTCAGGCAGCCTTTGTTTGCACTGTGGCACTTTGTTTGCAATGTGGCATTAAAATCTATTTATAGTCAGAGCCACAGGTTCAGCTGGAGGACTGAGCTATGGAGGCTTATTTGATATTTCAATCCTCACGGTATCATTTAATCATCTCAAGAGAATTGACTATTCTGTAAAGAAATAGTGACATAAATATGAAACCATATTACCAAAAACAATTCTAAATATGTACTGATGCTTCTTGAAACACTTAATTTGCATTCTTTTTCATATTACATGTGATATTTTTGTGTATGTAAGACACAGTAGGTCAGCTTCTCAGCTGGGGTAAGCCAGTGCAGCTTTTTTATGTTGTTGTTGCATATCATTTTGGCTTTTAAAAGAGTTCCTATAGTTTCAGCCTAGGAGTTCCTTACACCCTCTGTCTTTAGCAGAAATTATACTGATCTTTGCAAAATTGCACTTTCGCAGACTACATAGGTAAAAAAAATATAGGAGAATTTGCTGGTGTCCTTATCATAAGTATAAATAGAATGACAGGCATAATCAGCAGAAAGCGTGTTTGCTAATATGATCATGACCTTATGATTTCATTTTTTTAAAAAGAAAAAGGTAAAAAGGCAGATGACAATGAAGATTTTATGGATTATAGGGAGACACTTCCTAGAACAATAAGAAAGCAGAAATGAAATTATTTTTTTTATGTCTTTTTTCAGTGTACACTCTTGAATAGACTCTAGGATGCTTTTCTAAGTATACTTAGCTTTAACATGAATGAAAGAATTGTCTGGAGCTACTTCTTTTTATGAGGAATAGGTTTGCATTGGATTACAGAAAATATACCTACAAGTTTCAGGGCAGTGTTGGCTAGACCACAAGGAAATTCCATTCCAAGACCACATGGAAATTGGATCTCATCTGCCTCGCCCCTGTGTCTGGATCCAGTTTGTATGTATATGGAGTTGTTCATGTGTGTTAAAAGAGCTATTATAGACATTAGCTCTTCTTATAATTTTAATGAAATGTACCCACCAGAATCAAAGCTGATAGTGACACCTTTGAGTATTGACAGTGAATTCTTTAACTGTAGTAAAGAAGATTCCTATGTAACTTTTTCATATTGACTGGTAAGATTATTCTATGTTCAGTTTTACAGGATTTAGTATATGTGGAGAAAGGAAGGAATGGTTTCCTATTTCTATGAATTTTTACCTGATCTGTCAGATGCAAAGTAACTCCAGGCTTTGTCATAGGAAAATAACAGTAGTTACTAACCTAAAATATTAAAAAATGACTGAAAACATTTTTCCCAGTTTTCAGTCTGCCTTTTTCCAGTAACAAAGTCATTTTCACTGAATCTGATAAAACCAAAATTCTTAGCTGTGAACAAAATTTATGCTAGAAAACTTTTTATTACTCTGGACATCTGCATAACTGAAAAAATAAAATTAAAAAAAACACCAAAACAACCAAACTTGCCAATTCCAGTGGCTCAATAAGCTCTTATTTGTTTTCCTGAAAGATGATGTTTGAAGTGAAGTCCTTGTATGTACTTGTGATCTCACAGAATAACAAGATTCAGATCAATTTATTGGGAGCCACCAAGTGACTCTAGCTGCCTTAACTGCAGCAGGCTTTGCCAACTCTACAGTATATTTAATCTGTCCAGGTTTGTATTTGACAGGTATGATCTCATACTGTAGACAGCAGAAGAGCAGGACCCCTCTCTGAAAAGTTCATCAGCTCTGCTAGATTCTCTCATCAGATTCATTCATAAAAGCAAACTCATGTACTGTAGCAGTTTCAAAGGAAAATTGGAAATTCAAGGATTGAATAGAACTTAGTCCATAGTTGCAGGCAGCAAGCTTCGCTTCTTGTTCAAAAATTCTACACTGTTACTACCTCGAGTTTATACAAAGTGTAAAAACTGGGCAGGAAGTAGAATCATTCGGAGAAACAAGAGTCTGAACTGAAGCAGCTGCTTTGTATTCCAACACAGAAAAGAACATTTTCCCCTGAAAAATATTTTATTTTCCTAGGGTGAGCAGTAAAATATAAATTTTTAGGCTTTAATACGTATTCATCAAAGGCTAAGCTTTTATTTTGGAAACGTATATACAAATATACCTATATTTTCATACATTCTCCTCTGTTAAGGAATTAGAGCTTCAGGAAATAACACAGCTGTTTTATTTCTGCTGGAGTATAGAGCTTACAAGTATGTTACAGGATTCATCAAAGATCTTTTAAATGTAGGAAAAAGAAATGTCTGATGGTATATTAAGTTCTTCAGGGGCTTTGTGCCCAAAAAAGAACATCCCAACAGTCAACTACAAGTACGTGTGGGTCAAATGATGACACTCCAGTTCTGATGACGTAACTGGGGAGTGCTTTTACTGTCTGAACATTTGCTGTACCTGGTAGGAAAAAAAGACCAGGCATAGTTTAAGCAAAAAAGAAGTAGGTAGCCTTTTTCTTTTTTGTTACATGTGTACTGATATTTTAATTCTATTTTAGCTATAGATTCTCTATTCTTTCTCTCTATTGTTTGCTTCATGAAATAAAATTGAGTGAAGGTCAGGATGAAAAAGTGATGATTAAATAATATTCTCAGGATGTGGTAGAGGGAACAGATGCGTGGGGTGAGACTGTAGCTCTGGTTCAGACTCGGGCTCCCAGATGGATAACGGGTTCTTATTGCATTCTTAACCAGTATTCCTGCCTGATCTAAAGAGATCCCTATACGGAAATGGTATTTGCTTGTTTCTCCCCATCTGTCTGTTTAATAACCTCTGAATTCTGTAGTTGCTATAGTGAGGGAATCCAGGGCACCAAGACAGACAGTGTTCGAGGTCAGAGAGGAAACTGGTTCATTGTTTGCATTTTAATAACTCAAGGCCTAGCTGAAAACAAAGCTCTACCACATTTATGTAACATTAGAACCTGTATTGAGCTCCTGAGGACATTCACAAAGTAGCCATGCCTTGAAAAAGCAGAAGTAATTATGAGTAAATTCTCCATAAGAGTAAACTAAGTCAACAATTATTAAGTGCAGGGTTGCCAATCTTTCCTTATTCTTTGAACTGCATCCTGAAACTTGAGGGGACCACAAAGCCCTGCACTTCAGAAGTGGTGTCCCAGAAGTAGGTCACAACTTGATGTATGTATCAGTGGCTCTCCCAGGAGATCCTGTTGCTGGGCTGCAGGAGGCAGTCCCAGTGCTATGACCTGTGCAGCCTCTGCCGGGACTCCTTTCTTCTCATGGTCAGGTATTCAAGTCACTCGCCAGACCTTGTACCAGCTCAGCCTTTCTGTCTGTCATGAGATGGATGGAGATCCAGGTGTTCCTCACCTGAACTGTGTCTGAGCTGATAGCAGCTCAAAACCAGTTGATTAGTTGTCTGTGGTAGGGTACATTGCTGGGTTCTGTCTGTTCTGATGGCATGATGGCAAGTAAACTGTAGGCGTTTTAAAACAGTGTACTGATCTGTGTATATACTTGTGTGTTTTTCCTATCTTAAGCATAGAAAATACCATTGTAAACCAGTGCTAGTAGTATTCTAACATTTAGCATGTCTGACTGGAAATTGTTTCTAAATGTTCCTACATGTTTTCCTTCACAGTCTTTATGAATGCAGCAATACCAATTGCAGCTGTACTTATAGTAAGTATGGACTTTTCTAAGCTTTGTTAATTACAACTGCATTTTCAAGTATAAGTGATGTGGAAATGAGGAAGGAGAAGGACAGGCTGCAAACCTGCCACACATTTGCAGTTCCTCTGGGAGACAATGGAAAATGCCTACTTGTCATCTGTGACCAGAAGCATCTACAAGTATGCCGCACTTCCCCAAACTGTTAAGGGAAAGATTCTGTTAAGATTCTGTAAATGAATGCTTATGAAATACGAAGTCTTTGTGCATTTCCTTCTTTATGACAAAACACTGATGATGATGTCTGTATCTTTGTAGACATTTGTGGTCCATGCTCATCTGACAAGAAATGCTGACTTCTCCCCATCTGTGGCATTTGCCTCCATCTCCCTGTTTCATATTCTTGTGTCTCCGTTGTTCCTGCTCTCCAGTGTGGTTAGATCCACTGTCAAAGCATTAGTAAGGTGAGAACTGAGAAATTAATATCTTTGCTGCCACCTCTCTGACTTTTGAGAATGTGTCTATTTACCATATTCCAAATGTAAGCTTAGAAATAGTGTCATGATTATTTATCTGTAGTTGTTGTTGTAAATTGCTTCCTAACTTTTTACCTGGCATGGTTCCCTTAGTTGTACCATGTGGGACATGTTCTTTGCTGATACAGTTGTCACAACCAATATTTTGTGGTCCACAGCGAGTACTTCATTGTGTAGAATGAGTTGAGCTGTACTGGTACTGCATGCAACATATATGTGGTAACAAGAAAGGAAGTGAAAACTTATGGACAATTTAGTTTCATAGGTCACCTAAAGGTTTCCTTCCATCAGGCACATAGAAGGGAAAAAGGCAATCACAGAAGCATGTGTATGTCACCATGTATCACTTGAGCTGGCTTGTCCTCCACCCCTCTGCCTGAGAGGTTGCCTGTTGGTGGAGAGGCTTAAACAAATAAACAAACTAACTCCGTCAAAATCACTGTTAAGTGTGGGAGTAAGTTAATGACTCAATAGCTAGTTCAGACTTGAATTTTTACTTTCTTATGAATATGTTAGTCTGAGTATTCAAAAACTGAAATAACCAGTAGAACTGCTGTTTCATTGTGAGTTTCACTTCAGGTATCAACAGATTTGTCTAAAAGACTCTTCAATGTGTTTAATGTGTGGTGTGACTCTACCTGGCTGATAGGGAAGGAAGAGAGAGTTTGGGCTTCTTACTTTATTAGGACTTCTTTTTGACCTCCAGTTGCTGTCTTAAAAGCTTGTCTGAACCATGGGACAGATACTGGATGCCAGCCCTGGCTTAATTGCCTTTGTGTCGCTTTGGAGATGGGAAGGGGACTACAGCAGGAGGCTGAGATTGCCCTCACTGTTTCAATATTCCCTGACAGTGCAAAGTCACAGCTGTGTCCTCCCTCCTAACGAGTGTGGAATCTGAGAGTGTCAGCGGCTCATGATGAAATGTTTTGCAGTCGCTCTGGTTGTCCCTAGAGTTATGGTGAATCGTTATGCTAAGATTGCAGCCAGCAAAGTATCTGGGGGCCCACACTGGCACTGGTAATGGACATTTGTTTTTACTTGTCTAAGATTTCTTTGTAAATGAATTGTGTGCCTGTTAATGCTGCCGGA
Source organism: Arenaria interpres (assembly GCA_013399435.1). Taxonomy (NCBI): domain Eukaryota; kingdom Metazoa; phylum Chordata; class Aves; order Charadriiformes; family Scolopacidae; genus Arenaria; species Arenaria interpres. The sequence continues at coordinate 78,765 of VXAK01014221.1, read as the reverse complement.
ACAATTCTAAAGCAATCCGTATCAACCAAGTATTAATTGTTAATTGCTGGGAGTTGTTCATGAGTTGTTCTGTAGGTATCTTCCTGTTAGCAGGCTATGGCCCTGTCATTTGTAGGGCAGAGAGGAATCCCCTGGTTCAAACTCTGTAACAAAGTTGACATGACCCTTGTTTTCCTGGCTATCTTGACCGCAGTAACCCAGGTCGTGTTCCACCACCTGTTGCTCCATAGTGCTATAGTGCTGCTGGTGGAGTGCCCCATCCTCCAGTGCAGTATTTTGGAAGCATGTGAGATATTTGCAACCTGTGCAAATACATGCTTGCTTAAATAGTTTAGTAAATGTGAAAAAGCAGACAGCTATTAAACGCTGTGTTTGTGCCATCTGAGCACAACTAATGTTTACTTTCTGTAAGTGTGTTCTTGCTGTTACATGCTAAGTAGCTGATCAGTAAAATCAGGTAAAGGTAACCTGACTTGATAAAGTTGTACTTCAGTTTTCTTTAGGCTGAGATATTCTAATTGTTTTTAGCCTGTGTACAAGACAGCTGCTGTAGAGAGAGAAAGGAGTTATCTCAGTGAAGATGATCCAGCAGTGAAACCAGCACATAAAGGATACTAAAGGTGTTACTAGCTCTGCATCTCAGGCACTTCACAATCCCTGCTCTGTTAATATTGGCTACAGTCTCTGATGCTAGATGCTATTAAGGACCATAATCTCCACAAATAAACTTGTCAGTATCTTTTATCATTACACGTGCCCCACTGCAAAGCATCCTCAAGGATTATCATTGACACTGTCAGAACAACTGTGTGATTCATTGCAATGATAAAACAGATTTAAAGCTTCTGTTCCACATAGGGCCCCTGCAACTTTCCAAGTTCTGGGGACAAGATGTTTGCTTCTGAGAGGGGAATCTGTTGAAAACTTTTAGGAAGGTGAGAAACTCTGTCATGTCTTTGAAAAGTTTTTTTCAAGAGTGTTGGTGCCATTGAAAAGTAATACTAAGCAGCCAATTGATGTACTTCTTAAATGTGAGGTCTTCAAGGACAAAGGTACAGTGTACAATTTTCCGTCAGCAAAGGTCAAGTAGCAAGAGTGGCATTATGTATCTTACTGGGTTTAATATGAAACCGCTTTTTCAGTCAGCTGTGCAAATAACCATGTTTTAATCAATACGTCTGTTCTGTGGCTTAAAAATAAGCTCCCCCTTGGAGATATTGGAATACTAGTGAAATTGCGATGTCAGTGAGAGCTCTGTAGAGAATGTTGGGGTTTTTTTTATTAATTAAGAGTATAAAATGGTGTGGCATCCTAAAATATGAGTTTCTGCCTCTAACAAAAGATTTTCTTACAGCTATACTGATTTTCCTCAGAAATTGCCACATGAGCAGCAATTCCACCATTAAGCATAGCATTGGGCAAAAGACTTGCAGAGACAAATCTTGGCATTTAGACTACAGCCACCTTGATAGATCACCAGAGAGCAGAGACCAAATATCAAACTATTGAATGGCTTAGTAGAGACACGGTCTTGTTTGGGTATGCGTGGTCCAAGAATATGTTTAGTGTCTTCTTTGCCTACCGCTCTAGACCCTGGAGCAGATACACAGGGGACTTTTGTATCCGCTCTTTATACCTTCAGAGCAATTATTCAAAAATCATTGTAATTTTCCTATAGAGAATGTAAGTTCAGCTGCATACCAACTGCATATAGGCAGCATCTAAACTGTCATTTGGTCCATTTAAAGACATTTAAAATGTTCTTTTAAATATCTGCTTCACTGAACAAAAAAGGTAAGATCATTCCTAGCCCTGTTTCCCAGAGCTTTGTGCAAATAGATACAAGTATCTCTACTGATGGGACTTCTAATTACTTCCTTTGATATAATAGACTTTCCCATTAAGAAATTTTTGTCCTGCTTTGAGCCTGAATTAGTTATTACTCCTCATTCCCTATCCCAAATAGTTATTCTCCCCCTTTTCACTTGCTTAGATTGTAGTACCTACTCTAGCTAAATTCACCCCACTGTATATGTTAGAATCATAGGATCATAGAATGCTTAGAGTTGGAAGGGACCTTAAAGATCATCTAGTTCCACCCGCCCTGCCATGGGCAGGGACACCTCCCACTAGACCAGGTTGCTCAAAGCCCCATTCAACATGACCTTGAACGCTTCCAGGGATGGGGCACCCACAACTTCTCTGGGCAACCTGTGCCAGTGTCTCACCACCCTCACAGTAAAGAATTTCTTTCTAGTATATAATCTAAACCTCCCCTCTTTCAATTTAAAACCATTACCCCTTGTCCTATCACTACACTTCCTGACAAAGAGTCCCTCCCCATCTCTCCTGTAGGCTCCCTTCAGGCACTGAAAGGCCGTTATAAGGTCTCCCCTGGGTCTTCTCTTCTCCAGGCTGAACAACCTCAACTCTCTCAGCCTCTCTTCATAGGAGAGGTGCTCCAACCCCCTGATCATTTTAATGGCCCTCCTCTGGACCCATTCCAACAGGTCCATGTCCTTCCTGTGCTGAGGACTCCAAAGCTGGACACAGTACTCCAGGTGGGGTCTCATGAGAGCAGAGTAGAGTGTAGCATCGCCTCCCGTGACCTGCTGGCCACACTTTTTTTGATGCAGCCCAGGATGTGGTTGGCTTTCTGGGCTGCCATCTTAGTCTTCAGCTTCCATTAGCAAGTGAGCAGGTTGACAGAAAAACTACAGAACCAGTTCTCTGCTGGGGAGTCCCCATGTGGCTTCGATCTCTACTTGCAGGACAGGTGCTAACTGTACAGGGAATCTGCCTTAAGCAGTCCTCTACTGCCTTGGTCTGGGCAATGTTTTGGCACCAGTGCGGTATCTCATGACGTCCTTAGAGGAAACTAAGTCTCTTTCTGAAGAAGAAATCCCTGTCAGTGGAATGCAAAATAAATGCTGGGGGGTTATAATTTTATATTTTAAGATTTGCATAATGACACGTATCACTATGCTACAGTGGCATCATTCGCCTGTTTCTCCCCAGTTGGCCTAAGGCTTAATATTGAAACCAATTTTTGCAGTGCTCATCCATAAATTTATTTTTAGGAACTTTATGCCTTCTGGCACTTTATCATTTTGGGACTGATAGTTATTTCCAGCTAATTGAGCCCCTTTGATGTTGAGTTCAGGATTCAATCCACTTCCTTTACAAATTTCATTTGTGGTCCCTGTGAGTAGATTAGACATACATTTTATAAAGTCGGGTACAGAGATAAAATTGATGGTCATGATCTGTTAAATGTCATGATAAAGGCACATTATCTCAGAGCTAATTAAATCCTAAGCAGCTTGGGAAGATTTTATGGATTCTCCTTTGTTGCTGGTTGTCAGGATCCCTTTTATATCTCATCTGTTGAACACTGTTCTGTTACGGTATATTCCTTTATCATGTTACCTCGTACACTTCGTATTTCATTGTAGCTGGTTGAATTTAGCTCATGGTGTACAGATTTCGTCAGACTCCTGGTGTTCGTAAGAGTGTTCAATGGAACTGACTCTGCAGCACTTCAGTAACATGAATGACATTAACTCTACCTCAGCATGTGGCTTCAAAATGAGCTACTGTTGTAGCTGGTCTACATCCTACCAAATGCCTGAAAAAATCTTTAGTGTAATCTTTCTGGTAGAATCGGAAAACAAAAGACTTGAGAAGCATCTGCACAAACCTTTAAAATATCATAGCTGTTAATAGACAGCAGGGCAGGTTTTGTCAACTTCCTTGCAGTAACTTACAGTAATTACAGGCACATTTTCATGTGCCTGTAAACAAAATGAAAACAAACCAAGACACTGGTTGAAATACTAAAAGGGATGCTCTGTAATAAACATTGCAGTGAACAAAAGTTTTGCCTCCCAGGTTGAGGTGTAATTCAGTTTTTTCCCTTTCAGTGTGCAGAAACTGAGTGAATTTCTGTCAAGTGAAGAAATTGGAGAAGAGCATGATAAATCTTCAGAGATAAGAAGTGCAGATCATCACAGCAAATACCAGGCAGTAGTGAGTAACGATGTTTAATTGCAGGTGAAGTGGCTGGAATAATTTGTACTGAAAATAAATTTTTTACTTTTCCATTTCCTACTGATTGTTTCTTCCAATTGCAAAGACTCTTTTTAATACTCTGAACTGCATAGGTCTTAATATGGCTGGTTATGTTTAGGACGTTTTGCTGGTACTGCCACCAATTACTGCATATTTCTGTCTTTCTGATTTTGCACAGCCACTCAAGGTTGTTAACCGCAAGAGGCCTGCCAGGGAGGACTGGAACAATTACAGCTCTCACATGAGAAGACCCATTAACATCACTGAAGCAGATGATTTTTGTGTAAAGGTGATATGAAGGTCACTCTAATAACACTTACTATAGCTCACTAATAGTCACTTTTGTATTCTGATGGCGGTTTCAAATTCAAGAATCAGCATTTGATGTGAACTGTCAAACACTCGTGCTGATGTCAGAGGTTAACCTCCACCTTTCTTTTCTATATCTTCTATTTTATGAATTGACTGCTGACCTCTATGTTGTGATTAGCTGTGTATATCCCTGTAGATTTCACTCAACAATTTTCTGTCCGAGGTGTTTAAATCCTGGTCTCATGACAAAAATTTCCAACTTATAACAGCCCAGGTGGGAAGGAACCTTGAAAGACCACCCGGTCCAACCTTTTATGTATGCCAGACTCTTTCTTCCATTTCCAAGACTTGTACAGGAAAATGGTATGAAGAATATTGAAAATAATTTTTTTTAGACATTCCAAAACCAATCTTGTTATGGGTCTTCATTTCCTTTTTTGGACTTCCTATTAGCCTTTCAAGATGAAGTTAAAAATCATAGAATCATAGAATCATAGAATTGTCCAGGCCGGAAGGGACCTCCAAAGGTCATCTAGTCCAACCTCCACGCAGTCAGCAGGGACACCCCCAACTAGACCAGGTTGCCCAGGGCCTCGTCGAGCCTCACCTTGAATATCTCCAGGGAAGGGGCCTCAACCACCTCCCTGGGCAACCTGTTCCAGTGCTCCACCACCCTCACAGTAAAGAACCTTCTCCTAATCTCCAATCTAAACCTGCTCCCCTCCAGCTTAAAGCCAAAACTAACTTTCAAAGAGTTAACTTCTTTGAAGAAAAAATTAAAACTACCCATGCCACTTTGAAGACAGATACTCTTAATTTGCTATAGAAATGGCCAGAAGTAATAAATATGCTGGTGGTTGTTATAGTGATAACATGGTTTATGTAGTAAATCTGCTATTAGATTTGCATTTCCGGCACAAGAGAATGAATAATTCAGTTTCATGGGACTGAGTAGGACAACTGGTAGTGCTTTCAGGGTGGTTTATTTTTTTTTAGAGGCTGTCATCTGACATGCTGCCTTGATGCCGGATTCTTCTTGAAGAGACTTCCATGAAAATAAGAGGAATATTTGAGAAAGGGTTTTGGGTGGAGTGTTGGATCAAAAGACAGCCTGGAGTGACAACAAAGGAGTTTGTTGTCTCTCTCACAAAGGAGAAGGAAGAGCAGCTACCTCTGTAAGGACAGTGTTTATAAGGTCTTGCATAGAAAGCCAGGACCAGCTATAATCTTTGGCTCCATCTGCTGACATCGTTGTCACTGGCGGCACCTGGCTCAGGGAGCTTCTGCAGTTGTTAAATGCTGTTTGCTTGCAGCTCATTGCGCACGAAAGGGCATTTGTTGAGAGAGGATCCTCTGGCTGCCTTCAGTAATCTAGAGGGAGGAACACTGCACTTTCTTTTGCTCATTTTTTAGGTGGTTTCCCAAGATAAGAGTATCACTTTTTTTATCCAGAGTAGGATAAAAGTGTCCCATTCTACTCTTCTCATATCAAAAAATGTTGTACCTTGTGTTGCTGAAAGGCTGTGAAGGCCTAAGTGGCTCTGAAAAAGTGACAGAAGAGGTTCATATATAAATACAAGCCTTTTAAAACTGTCTCCTGTTTCCTATTTTTCACAGTATCCATGGAAATCTCCTCCATTTAAAGACCCACACAGGCTTTGTTTCCAGGTTTTAGTTGTTTTCAGTGAAAAGATTTCTGTAGCTAGCAGAGTCTAGGTTATCTGAGAATTATATTGGAAATTCAAAGGAAAATACTGTAATAGGCAGCAACAGTTGTGACCAAAGGTGATTCTGCCCCTCTACTCTGCTCTCGTGAAACCTCACCTGGAGTACTGGGTCCAGCTTTGGAGTCCTTAGCACAGGAAGGACATGGACCTGTTGGAATGGGTCCAGAGGAGGGCCATTAAAATGATCAGGGGGTTGGAGCACCTCACCTATGAAGAGAGGCTGAGAGAGTTGAGGTTGTTCAGCCTGGAGAAGAGAAGGCCCAGGGGAGACCTTATAACGGCCTTCCAGTGCCTGAAGGGGGCCAAAAGGAGAGATGGGGAAGGACTGTTTGCAAGGGCATGTAGTGATAGGACGAGAGGCAGTGGTTTTAAACTAGAGCAGGGTAGGTTTAGATTAGACGTTAGGAAGAAGTTCTTTATAATGAAGGTGGTGAGACACTGGCACAGGTTGCCCGGAGAGGTGATGGATGCCCTATCCCCAGAGACATTCAAGGTCAAGCTTGATGAGGCTCTGAGCAATCCGATCTATTTAAAGATGTCCCTGCTTGCTGCAGGGGTTGGACTAGATGACCTTTAAAGGTCCCTTCCAACCCAACACATTCTACGATCTAATTTCTGTGGAAAGTTCTGCAAATCTGCTTGGAATTTGGACCATGTAATTGCTGTATATGCTACAGTGTGTCTAGAGTGACATTCACTGCTCTGCAGATAGCAAACCGCGACCCTGTATATAATTTAACTGTGTTAGAATAATTTCTCTTATTTCATGTGCCCACCTTACAAATAACAAAATAAAAGAAAAGCTAAACAGCAATTTATTTTTTTCCTCAGGAATTTTCCATAATTTTCTAATTGTTGTGCTTCTTTAAGTTCAGAGATTCTTGCACATCAGAATACAGGCCTTTACAAAATCAGTCACTTGAAGATCTGTTTCCTATATTGAGCAAAGGCTAACTCTGTTCCTATCCTCAGTGTAATGAAAAGAGAAAAAGTGTCTCTGATGGTGAAAAAGGAAGTCACATCTAAAGGTGGTTTTCTGTTTCTTATTTCTCTCCATCTTGGCATAGATCACAAATGGATTTTTCACTTGGACACCTGAAGGTCCTCCAGCATTGTCCAACATTGATATCCGAATCCCTCAAGGTACAAAATGACATCTGATATATAGAATAAGATGTTTTTCTTTGAGCATTTGGTAATTAGAAGCTTATGTATGCCTTCCTCTCTCACAGGTCAGCTAACAATGATTGTAGGACAGGTTGGCTGCGGTAAATCATCTCTCTTGCTAGCCATACTTGGTGAGATGCAGAAGATCTCTGGGAACATATTCTGGAGCAGGTAGTGCTATGTAAAAATTGAAGCTTGAGTTGAGTAGTAATGCAGAAAAAAACCCAAAATCTACCTAGGAACCTGTTTCTGGAGTTAGGGATTTTGTAGGTGTACAGTTAAGATAAAAACCTTACCCTAAGGGGCAGGGGAGCACAGCAGAAAGAAGCCCCAACCAGGGTCAAACGAGCTGTCTATTCCGTTAATAGGAATAGATAACCATACTTGAGCATTCTGCACTCTGGCAACATAACCTGAGTCAAAGCGTAACTAATTTGGAATCAGAATTAATTAGTTTGAAGTGTTGTGCTGCTACAGAATGGCAGTTGCACTTTTAGGCCTGAGCTTATGTCTTTGAATGGAACTATAAAGAGGTACTGGCTCATGAGGAGTAGTCCCTGGCTGTGCTTTTAGATGTGTGCTCCATCCCAGCACTGCTCTAGTGCATGAGAAATTGAAGAGTTTTTTGTAAGTGGTGGTGACCTCAGGGTGCTCCCCCAATAGATCCTGCCTGATTTGACAAAAGGGAGATAGTCATGTCCTTTCCTCCTTTCCCAAGAGGACACAGCAGCTGCACTCTGCCAGCCAGGTATAGATTATACTTGCGTCTAACTTTTGTACTGGCCATAAAGGGAGGAAAAAAAATGCTACCAAACTCCAACAGCTGTACTGCTAGGGCTTGGTGTCTTGGTCCTCAAGCTAAATGACAGGTGGTATAATATATTGCACTTCCTCTATATGGTTTCCCAGAAATTACTGCCACCTCTAGTACACTGTCTGATCAATGAGCGTGAGCGGTTTTGGCTTGTTTATAGTACTAGACTTCCTAGCCATACAGACTACACTTTGTCTTTTGGGATACAATTATTTGTAGGTAAAGCTTGAGAAATTGTAGAAGAACCTATAGAAACAATTTGTTTTCTTTCCAACTGATTGGGAATGAAGGAACACCAGTGCAAATTTAAGTCAAATCCGTGCACTCTGATGGACAAAGGGTCAATGTTACCTCGTGGGTTCTGCACTGATTTTTGTGAAACAATTTTCATAAATCCTTGAGCGTTTGTAGAGAGATACTATTTATAGCCAGCCTTCATGCATAAGCCAGTTACACTACACAGAATTGCTCATGCTTTATCGTAATAGTACAAGGAGGGAAGGTTCCCTATTTTGTAGGTGGGGAAAATGAAACATAGGAAGGTGACCCTGTCAGCTGGTGAAGGAGACAAGAACAGAGCCAAAGTTCCAGAATGTGGTGATCTATCCATTAAAACATACTTCCCTAAGCAGAAAATCAGAGTATAGTGAGGAACCATACAGAATCCCTGCAGCCTTATTAGGTGAACTAATTTCATTTCAGCAAGGCTGTGATTTTTTACAGATGACATAACATGATTAAGAAGTGTAATTTGAATGTCTGATGCTAAACTAAAACAGATGACATGATGATTCTGATCAGACTGTGTTTTTAAATAGCACTTGTTTAGAAGTATGTGCTTCACAACGGTGTAAAGGTCAGCATGGGTTTTCATGTCTTCTATATGTGCCAAAGTATCACAAGGTAAAATTCAGTTGTTATCACATTTGCTTTTCTATCTGTCAGATGTGTATAAAGGGGGTTGTGGCTGAAACAGTCTTAGCACTGTAAGTGCTGGCTACACTGGGACAGATTACGTTTTGTCTCATCTTTCAGAGCTGCTACCATGTGTACTGGTCTATTCAGAATGATAGATGCAGTCAGTGCAGGCTGCACACCTGCGTTGTAAAGCTATCAGATGAAAGCTCCCTTAATTTGATAAGAAATGTTAAAGCCTGACCAGGAACATGTAACATTATCCCAGGTTCAAGGAGAGTAGTCTTATCAAGTAATCACCAGAGCTTGTAGCCTTAGTTCAGGCAATAAAATGTGTCACCAAAATCAGCAAGATCTTTATTACAGCTCTTTCTTTGGGATGAGACGAATGTTGGGCTTCAGTCATTCACGTTACAGAATAGTCTTGAATTATTTCATTCCAAATTTCCTTCCCCTTCCCTTGTTCCAAGGTCACAGCTATGAAGATGAAGGATACATCCTGCTGACATGTCACTCAGTGCTCAGGAAATCTGGATTCTATTCCTGGCCCTTCCCTTGGTCTAATGGATAGCCTTGTACAAGTCATTTCCCTCCTCTCTTGCCTCCATGCTCTATGGATAAACAGGATTAACTGCATATCATCTTTGTTTAGTTCCTATAAAAATTATTTGTTTCAAAACATTAGAAAAAAAATTATTTCTAATTTCTTTATATGTAATTTTTTCCTGGGCTAGGAATTGGCTAGTAAGAAGTGAGCACTGGCTCATTTGTGATTTTATTTTGTTGTTTGTGTTACATTGTGTGCCTGGAAGATCTGGCTTATGTTGCTGCCCCTTGTCCACAGCAGTCTGAGAGTATCTCAGCATAAATATTTTATACTATGGTTAGAGATTAATAAAAATATGGACCAAATTTTAGACTAAATAGTATCAGAAAATTGACCTAAATGAGAAATAGTTTGCTGAAACAAAATTATGTCATTTTTTTCTTAATAGGACATATATACTCCCATGTGAATTTAGTCATAATGTGAAGTGCTGGATTTGTTAAGGTTGTTAAGAGCCGATTTTCTTCTACTTGATGTGGAGGTGGCTATTTTCATCAAATGACATTTTTGAAGTTACTCTGATACATAAAGTGTACATTGATTTTTATAAAATCACGTTTCCTGGATCTTTCAGAAACATCCAGGTACTTAATTTTATTTAAATTGGAAATAGAAATCTGAAGGCTTGAAAATCTCAGTAGGTACATATTTACATCTTTAGACATTCACATGCCTTGAAAAATTAGATCCAGACCTCATTATCAAACATACATTACTTAGATGTTTCAACGCTGGTGGGAGATAAATGCATCCTTAATTGCCAGGAGTATGCAGGAAAAAGGGGAAAGAAGGGATAAGATGAAGTCAAAATGGGAAAAAGTGGGTTGAAATGGCTGAGCTAAAACTCAAAATGGAGAATGAATTTTTTCCAGCTGAAAATGCAGGATGGATTATGTGAGCTGCACAGTCCTCTGCCTGTCTCACGGGCTGGTGTAGGAAAAGAGCGCAGTGGAGAGGCAGTTGCTGTCATGCACAAATACTACATGGTGCAAGTTATCAGGGTGTTCCCTGGCAGAATGGATGCCTGGCCACCTTCAGGGTGGTCCATGAAGCAGGAACTGATGTTTGTTGTTCAGGGTCCTTGTGTTGTGCATGGAAGGGCTGAAAAAGATATTCCCTGTTTTAGCCCTTTTATAGTTTCTGTAATGAATCTGTTGCTACTTAATAAGATGCAACAGGTTCATGGGGTTTTGGAGAAGGTGCCACTGAGTTAACACAGTCACTAAAGATCAGTGGAGTGCAAGATAACTGTGGAAAAGCTTTATTTGTACTCTGACCTTTGGAATAAAGGTACTAGTGGTTGGCTGGCTCTTTCAAATTCTACAGTAAACTGAATTTAGGTACCGTCATTGCTTACTATGCATAAACTTTCAGGAAGTGTCTCAAACCAACCTTTTAAACTGCAAATACGGTTTTCTTTTCTGGATATTTATAAGCAAACAGTGTTAGCATAAAGTTAATGCGACCATTCTCCTTAAAACATGAAAAACTTTATTCCTCTTTGATTTTGTTTGTACGACTTAACACACAGATTTTTTTATTCTTTTCAATGGAACTGAATTTAGCATCAGAAATAAGTATGGCCAGTCATCCTGTCAAAACAACTCTGTCTGTGAACATCTTGGTATATGTTCAAAAATAGCGAAAACAAAACCTGTCTATCCCTCAGACCGGCCCACACTTTCTTATACAGGCACATCCCCCCTAAGGATGGGGCTGATATGGAATGCAGCACATTGCAAGTCAACTGGAGGTGGGATTTGGAGTTCAAACTAACCCATGATATGCTGCAAAGTTGCAGTTACTGCCATGGAAAAATACAGTATCACAAATTATCAGTTTGTTTTCCCTGAAAATATCCTTTTTTAAACTGCATTCTTGTCACACTAGGACTTCTCAGTTCTGTTAGCAACTTCAGGACAGAGTGGAGGTGATTTTATTTGTTGAACCAAATCAAATGTTTATAAGAGAAAAAAAAAAAACAACTGTCACCAATTTTTTTTTTTAACTGCTAAAATCAAGTCAGTTTGTGTAGAAGGAACAGATGCTGTGCTGCAGCTCTGTGATAAATACTGTTTGCAGTCTGTGCACTAAGTGGAATTTAATAGGGTTTTTTTCTGGGGCAGATTGCCTGTGCTTACTTAAATAAACAATCTTTGCTTTCTATTTGTGATGCAGCTGTACTTCTGACAGTGAGACGGGGGAAGATGTCAGGTATGGTATATGATTATTGATCTTCCTACTAAATCGATTGCAATAGAAGGAACCAAAGGTTTCTAATACCTATGCTTAAGATTTTCCAAGTCAGAATTCTGAAAATCAAGAAAACTTTCACTTTCTTAGTTAGCTTAGGATACAGTTTTTGAAACCACCTTTGTGATTTATGAAAATAAGAGCTGGATTCCTTGTATGAAAACATTGCTATTTGATAATTTTGAAAATCATATTGTAAATTTCTTGTATGTCTTTGACAATCCTTTCTTAAAATCCGAACCAGATTAGTCCCTAATGCTACACTTTAATAAATAGTATCAAGTATTGCTTTAAAGGTTTCATTTATTAAAGCAAATTCTTCCCATTGCCCTTCTCTTCATTCTTTACATCCTGTCATAAGTTAATTTTCTCACCTAGCATTCTTCAGGTACACATAAACTGAGAAGTGTGGGGAGTAGCAGATTAGTCCATCTGTTGGTAAGGGATCCTTGCATGGAAATTATTTTTACGTGATTAATATAGTTCAACTTGGATTTTGGCAATAGCTACCAACTCAACTGAGAGCAAACCTTTCTGCAATGGTTGTCATTTTAGTGTAGCACACAAACCTCCAGAATGATAAACTTTTTAAAAATTACAATCCTATCCCTACTGGAGTCACTGAAAACTTTGTTACTGAGATTAGCTGAGGAAAAATGCCGTATGATGTCCCTTTTCTTGACTTATGCTAAACTGTGTGTCTTCTACTGACCAGAGTATTTTCTTGGTTCTGTGATGCACCGACTGCCTTTTCTTTAGATTTACCAGCCTCTTTTCTCCTATTTACCTTACGTCTCAAACTTGTTATCTGGTTGTCAGACTGAGTGCTGCAAACTTCTCCTCCCATCCATGTGCAGTACAAGAGGGAGTTTCATGTGTCTAACAATTAAGCCTCATGGTAAAGGATACTTGGAAATCTCATAGTTCTTTCTGTATAAGAGAGACTGCAATTTCTGGGCCAAGTTAAAGTGAAACCAGTTGAACCCATTAAGGTACAAGAGAAATATGATCAGAACTAGACATTCACATGTTTGTTACGGGGATGGACAGCAAACAGAAAGATAACATACACAGCAGTATGGCAAGCATATTAGAAAGTAAGAAAGAACATTAGACTGTATGAAACAATTACGTTATCAGAGGTTCTAGGAATCCTAGTTGTGTTGGGTAAGTGCTGTGGTGATACGTTTCATGGCTTTGTTGCACTAGCATCCTGTGGGATATTTTCAGTGTTCTTGGAGAGTATTTTGAGCCAAAGTCTTACGAGGTCGTGAGCATTTGCTCATAGATGTTGAATACATTCTGCAAGGTTGTTTAGCACTTCTGAAAACTGAAGCTTTAACTATACCTTTTTTAGGTTGATATCATGTAGTTCAGAATTTTAGCATACTTAAGAGATTTTTTTCTCTGTTATGCAGTTATTAAATTGTATTTTTAATTATAGAATAGTGATAATACTACAAGGTATTATTTGTATTGTCTAAAATAATTTATTTTTTAAAAAAACAAAATTTTTGTGTTTGTTTTCTGCAGCCCAGAGAGAGAATCTCCTGTTGACACAGAATTCAGGTACATTTTAATGGGAACCCTCTGAGGTCCCTTCCAGCCTTAGTTATTCTGTGACCCTGTGAACATTCTTCAGAAATGTCTGCACTTAATGAGTTGTTCCTCCTTAGAAGGCAAATGGGTTGTCTCCGTATGCAGCTGCTGCAAGATTTAGAAGTAAAAACAAACAAGTGATCCTTGCAATTTCATAATGGTAAAAATGTATGCTCCTGGATACTCAGGACCGGTAATATCAGAATGTTCTATTATCTACCATCAGGCCGAAAGTAATGGAAGCATATTTTTTTTTCCATGCAGTAATAGTATAGGACAGGACAGTACGCATTTCTCTCATATCTGGAGAAAATTTGATTTTAAATTGTTGACTGATATTTGAAATTCATGAATTGTACAAAATAATAAAGATAAAACTGTAGTCAGCAATCCAAAACACACAGGAAAGGCTTGGTAATCTATTATTTTCTCTATCATTATAATCATAATTCCATTGTGTTTTAAGTGCATCTATTTTCTTTTAAAAATCACCAACTTTCGAGACTTGGTAGATTGAGTAAGGCACTGAGATTCATATATGAATGTCCCTTAACTAGTATATTTTCAGTGATCTCAAATGCGTACTGAATCTACTGGAATTAACAAAATGAATTTTGAAGATAGAGTTAGACTAATAACTTTAAATAAGTAACCTTGACAATGTTGTTCCTGATTTTAAAGTAATGAAAATTATAATTAATGTTCATTAATCATATTAGCCAAAGCATGGGGAGCTCAGGAAAGGTTTTCCCTATTTATTCTAAGCTTGGATTTTGCTGTCTGCCTCTTTGTCATAACTGAGAGGCTATGTTCACTCTATCTTGTATTATCAGAGAAAAAAAAATATACTCCATTAATGAAAATATATGTCTATGCAGCCAGGGGTAGGAGGCAATTGCTTCCACCTGCAGAATAAATTCCTCATAAGTCTTCGTCTGCTAAGCCATTTGTTTGCCTTTGGTCTTTTAAGTGTGAAACCTTAGGTAGGCTCAAGGCAGGCTTTAAGAGAAAGTGTTACACACTTCATTTCAGAAGATTTTGTTCTCTGGATTTGTGGCCATGTATTTCTCACAGTTTCAGTAAAAGTTGTGTTTGAATGCCTCTTTACTGTAAGCAGCACTGTAGACATGCAATAGATTTCTCATATGATAAAGCATTTGCAAGCTTTTTGCTTATGTCAAAATAGGATGACATATCAGGACAGATCATAGTGCGAATTTGCAATTACGATTAATTTAGAGGAGTTTACTAAATTCTAAATCCGTAACGAATTTTGGCAAGCTCATTGCTTGTTCCCAAATTCCTTGCAGTAATTAATTCTCACTGATGACCTAAAAGTAGAATGTAAGCAAAACATGAATGATGTTCCCAGGCATTGTGTTGGTTCTTGGTATGGAGTGCATCTTATTGGCAGTGCCTGCATCTTCACTGAACAAAAACAACACCTTTTACAAAAGTTGTAAAAACTTCTTCCTCAAAACTTTGCTACTATTAAAAAAAAAATAAATTAGAAGTAGCTTTTCAATTACATTGAGAATTAAGAGCAGCACAGTTTCAAGCAATGAAAAGGAGGGGAAGGGAGTACATGTTTAACTTGGAACACTCAGCAATCTTTTCTCAATCATTGGCTTGAGAATTTCATACTAATTGAAAAAATACTTTCCATCTTAAGGGAAACTGAATGCTCTTTGAATTAGATTTTTGGACTGTGGGCTGCAGTGCTTAGAGGATTTTCTCTGTCTTTTTTTCTTCTTATTTTTTTTAATGTGTTTCTGTTTCATTTTCCAATAAAGAGAATTCAAAACACATAATTAAATTCTAATGAGCCATCAGACATTTGAACTTGGAAGGATGTTAGCAGGATAGCGAAACTGTGTTCTTTTGGGTCATCAAAGAAAATTGGATCCTATAATGATTTCTAAGCAAGCTTGGTGAAAGCCTGAAAAAATGAGCAGGGCAATTGACCTTAATTCCTGATAAGAAAAGATAAAGTGCCTGGTGTATTTTGGCAGCTCATGGTTTGAATTGCATTCAAGTCCAACTAGAAAGAGGTTGCTGTAATGGCTGTCTAGGCTACAAAAGACAAAGGCTACGTTTGAATGAGAGAACCTATCTTTTTATTGGATTAACTGATATAGCTGGAGAGAAAACAGATACGCTTTTGGGTGTATGATCCCTTTTTTTGGCCCTTTTATGGAAGAAAGAGTGATATGCCAATGAGTTTTCCAACAGTATCAGTTGCTCTAATAAAATTGTTGCCTTTCTACCTTTTACTGAAGTCCTTAACGCACAATGGCCACAAGAGCACTGCTCACCAGCAGGCAGATACTTTTACTTTTAAATAGTAATAATAATAATAATCCCTATGAAATAAAATATGCATGGTGCGATTCTGTTGGCCATACTGTTCTGATAGGACAATTCCACAGGGGGCAATTTTGCAAATACTTTTTGTCTATGTTCTTTTTTTTTGTCTTAAAAAAGAGAAAGATTTTACCCATGGATACATGTTTACTTTATGACTCAAATTCTCTTCTTAGAACGGGGAAAATAAATGTGACGAGGGTAGAGGGAATTGCCTTTATGCATGTGTGGGGTTGTTATTTTTTTTAAAACATCTTAAAATATTTTTAGAACATCCCTCCTGAAATGTGTTGCCTAACTAGCAATCTGCTATATGGGTTTTTTATTAGTCTATACGAACAGAGCTGGGATTCAGTCTTTACTAATTTTCTTCCTACCAACCGCACTGCTCAAGAGGTAGCTTTGCTGAGCTAGCCTCTCTGAAACCCACCTCACTGCAGAAAAAGAGGGAACAAACTAAAATTCAGTTAAGTGAATTTGTACATCTGTTGGTAATTTAACATCTTACATATTTCCTTGATGGGAGAGCTATTGATTGACCTAAAGAAAAGAAATGAAAGACAGTATTTTTAAAGACTTATTGCCAGTTTTTTCCTCGAGAAGAAAATGGTTTCCAAAAACACCGACTGCACTGATAAGCTGGGAACTCTGGGGTTTTGTTTTTTTTTCCAGGAAAAGAGGATCAGTAGCATATGCATCACAGAAGCCTTGGTTGCTCAATGCCACAGTGGAGGAGAATATTACATTTGAAAGCCCTTTTAACAAACAGAGGTAAAAGGTTTCAGCACTGTTATGTGCTCTACTCCCCTTTTAGCTAAATAATGGAGCTGCACAGTCCTTAGTTCATGCATGGGTCCCCATCTCCCTCGAGTAACAAACCTACTGAACCTGCCTGAATGTGACAAAAGACTTTGAGTTCTGCGCAGTCCCCCGTTTACCATGTTTTTCCTGAAGGACACAAGGGACAGAGTTTAGTCTTACTTGAACTTAAGTGTAGAAGTGTTTCCATTTCCAACGACTGTGTTTGTTTAGCATGCAGTATTCTCTTCTTACACCTAATTGACTAGTTTAACTGTCTTAGAAGGACATTAGCCATTTGGGAGTGGAAATGTTGTTTGTTACAGTTTCAGTTTTTTGTACATTGTGAAGGATTAATGGGCTGCCTTTTTGTTCAGTATAAATACCCACCAAACAACCTAAAATACTTAAAAGTTAATTCCTGGTATTCCATCTGCCCTGCCCTTAAGAGAAGTGGTTGTCTATGTATTCATATCCTACATGCATTTTTTCTGTCATCTTTGGATATTGAAATGAGATACAAAGACTCTCGGCATAAAAAAAGTTAAATGCTGAACAATAACAATATATTGTAGAACAAGTTGTACTTGTTTTGCCTGTTTTTAACTACTAAATATTTTTATCTGGGAAGCAGACTTAAGATGCTTTTCCTTAGCTGAAATATTATTTACTTGCCTGTAACTGAAAGGGATCCCATTAGAACAATTAGTGGCTAACAAATATGTTTTCCATCATGTGATTTTTCCAGCTGGTTAATTTTTATTCCTCTGCAGGTAGGAAATGTGCTTCTTTAGCAGTATCTGTGTGGATTTTGCGTTACCTTTTTTGTTTCCGCAGGTACAAAGCAGTAATTGATGCGTGTTCTCTCCAGCCTGATATTGACATTCTCCCTCACGGAGACCAAACTCAGATTGGAGAGAGGGTCAGTAAACAGCTACAGGCTTCTATTTTTGTTTTAAATATATAGAGAGGTTTTTATTATTTTGCTATGTTCTTAAAATCTTACTGGTTATTTGGCAACAAATGTAATCTTTTAGTTAAGTGTGCATTTGGGTCATTAGTCTGAAAGCTCGTTGCTCAGTAAACATGGAAACACTGTCATTTATGTGAGATGCAATGATGTAAATGTGCTGCTATCAGAATGTTTGACTAATTCTGCAGCCACAGGCTCAGATATCCTGACTTCACAGTGCATTTTTTGGTTTCGTTAGGAGTAACATAAAAGCAAATAATTCATAAATTTGTAGAGCTCTTTCATTTAAAAAAGGTCAGATGTTTAATCAATGGCAAACTGAGCATTATCACATCAGGGAAGATTAGGGAGTGACAAGGAAGGAAACAGAAGTCACAAATCTGTAAACAACTTAACTCTGGCACTGTCACAAGCAAACAAACGAAAAAACCCCAGTGAAAACCACAACAGACCACCCCAGACAAGTATACATTTAAGGATACATTTCCATGTCTGATCCCCACACTGGCTAACATTTTAATTTTACATCGATTGGTTCCTAATCCAATTTATTGTGTAGCTAAACAAACGTTTTTTGACAGGAGGAGGGAAGTGGAGGGGAGGGAGAGGAGGCAGCATCTTTTGGCAGCAGTACTGGCTTATCAGAGTTTAAGGTGTTTGTGAAACTGCAGGTGGATCACAGGAAGGATAAGTAACTTAGAGCAGGGTGGTAGCAGGGACCTAAGGGCTGAAAACAAGTACAATAGCAACCAGGTAGTGTTCACCTTGGCATGGTCTGACCTTCCAGCTAGCAATTACTGATTACAGTAGATAATGGAGCTGATACTGTATGACAACATACGGTTATAAAAATAAATAAAAACAGGACACAGCCAGACTAATTAAGGCTAATTTTTGAGTAAGAAGTCTAGGTTAGACTGCCTGCAGAATATCTATGCCACCTACACCATTGTGTCACCACAAACTATTACTTTCCCATGCCTCTGGTATGTATGAAGTACAGCTCCAGACAGAGTGCTTTGGCTTTTCGAACAGTCTGTGCACTGTGTCCCAGCTGAATTGTAGGCCCTCACTTTTGAAAAATTTCTCTGGGTTTCTCTGTCCAGAAAGTCTTCTGTGGATAATCTGATCAAAATACGAATATTCATTTGATGTTTGTGTAACTTTCTGATTGTTTTTCTCCTGCTTATCTCCAGGGTATTAATTTGTCTGGAGGGCAGCGCCAACGTATCAGTGTGGCAAGAGCACTTTACCAGCAGACAAATGTTGTCTTCCTGGTGAGTAGGTGCCATTATGGTTTGTCCTGGAAACGAAAGCAGGAGATGCAAGCATTTAGAGTATTTCATGGGTAACACACAGAGAACATTGTGCTTCGCTGAGCTAAGACAAATGTGCAGTCTGTCTTATATCCTTTGTTAGCTAGCCTGCAGGTAAGAGGCATTTTGCAAATGCCGCAGACAGGTAGATATTAGGGTATAAATTGAAATGCTGATGCTTCCCCTCTCAGTCTATTGAAATTCCTCTTTGACTCTTGTGTTTAGCCTTTGTACTAAGTTTAATAGTCTGAACTGTATTCATGAAAATCCTAAATTGTCTTAGGCCTAAAATTAATGTTGTCCTGTGTCTGGGATGTTTCCTTTCTGCAACAAACCAAGCTGTCTTCCCATCCTGAACTGCTTGTTGCATATCCTGTCCCAACTTCAACAGAAGTGCTATGGAAAATGGAGTGAGAGCAGGCTCTAAGAAAACAGTAGGTGGGAAAACGGATGCACCCCAGACACTTGCTAATAGAGAGCTTGATGGCTTTCCAATTCGGGACTTCCTTCTTAGAGCTCAGTTTTCAATGAGCTTGGAATCCAGCTGTTACGACAGTCCGACATGAGTCACATGGGATTAGAAAAGCCGTGCACATCAGAGGTCATTTGTAAAAGTCTGTGAGGTTACTTAGACCTTTCCCTGTAATTAGGCTGATCAATATGTGCTTGCTTCACATACAGGACATTTCCAGGCAGTGACCACAATGCAGAAGGGTAGAGAGCAGTTGGGCCAGGTGCTGCAAATCAGCACATCCAGTACTGGGCTGTAACTTGGTTTTGTCACTTTTGTCCTTCTGTGCAAGACACTCAATAATCTAATAGTAGCAGGTTCTCTTATGGTTTGATAATGTAAAAGTGCCTACAAATAAACTTTTTTTCTTATTGATTTTCAAAAATAATTGGGAATCCTATATGTTCGTATTTGCAAACAGTTCTTTTAAGACTGATTTTGTAAACAAATGCTTTTGAAATTTCTCTCTCACAAGTGTGCACCTCATTCAATTAAATTTCATATTCCCTAAACTTCTTGTGATCATTGCAGATGGGAAAAAAAGGTCATGTGGTAATTCATTGTGTATTTTATTCTTAATTACATTCATTCATTCAGCATGTTTTATTTAGTTGAGTTTTTTTTGGACTAGACCTGTAGCGTGAACTGATTTTTTTCATGTCTTGTAATCAATGCGTCGTTATAACCATATCTGGTGAGTGCCCCCTTAATAAACAGCCTCACCTGACTCCCAGTGCAGTGGCCACAGTGCGGTGCCATGTTCTGCGGGTGGGCATTTACCCTTTGCAGAATTGCAGCATTGCACACGAGGTGGCCGTGCACCCACTCAGTGCTCCGAAGGACGTTTAGGGCTGTGCCAGATCAGCCTATTTCAGGTATTTTTGGTTTTGTAGAAACCGAAGTATTGTTGCATGAAAGAAACAATACTAAAGTATCTAAGGCAGTTGCAATATAAATGGTTGCAAAATTGAAGAGAATAGAAGCTCAAAGGGATTTTCTAAAGCACTCACCTTTGTGTTTATACCTCTCCCTAACTAACTGGTGGTAATGATGTCACTCAGAAAGCAGAATTAATTCAAATTCAACACTACTTTACCAGCAAACATCTGGACAAATGAAAACAAAATTTTATTTTTAAGAAATCCTGGTTTTAGTTTAATATAATAGTATGAGATAATATTACTAAGTAAATCCTACAGCCAGTATCAGTAGTGCAAGCAGAAATAACAGATTTGTAATTTCATGTAAATAGGATTAAGTAAGCAAGTCTCCCCAAAGATGGTACAGATTATTTTATGCTTAAATTAATTGCATATAATTAATTGATTCAATAAGATAATCTAGGCTGTAAATCAAGCATCTGAGCAGAGTCATCAAAATGATCAATATTTCTCATTTTGTGATTCTTTGTTAATAGAGTTTTGATTTATGGATAAAATAAAATTAAAAATTACAAGGCAATTATGTTCAAGAGAAATAAAAATGTGCTCTTTGTCACTGTCCCTGGAGCAGTTTGTGTAATACATGCCAAAGACATACATTGCTGGATTGCCTTGAGCCTGACAGAAGCAATGTGCTGCAGTTACGTGGGCTATGAAACGCATCTGTTAAGAGAGGAGCGGTTCCCAGAAAGCTTCAGGAAATCCTAGCATTTACACAGCTGACATTACTGTATGCCTGAGTAGTCACTGCAAAAAAGACAATTCAAGGTTTGTTGTTAGGTAAATTAAGACAACTGTTCCTCGGAATTTTGATCTTCTGATGGCCTCTTTTGATCGTCTATATTGATCTAACTGGTTTTACTGGTATTAAAATCTGTCAGTTTCCTTAAATCCCATAAATGCTGGCTCTAAAACTGACTTCTTTTATTTGTGACAGGATGATCCATTTTCTGCACTGGATATCCACCTAAGTGACCATCTCATGCAAGAAGGGATCCTGAAAATGCTGCGGGAAGACAAGCGGACTGTTGTGCTAGTAACTCACAAGCTGCAGTACCTACCCCACGCTGACTGGGTAGGAAAGCTCTTCCCATTTTTTCTGAGGAGGCAAGAATGTGGCATCAATATGTCTTGCTACAAACAAGGATTTTGCTTCATGTTTCCACCAAGTGGTACTTTAGTGAGAAGAGACATAATAAAGACCTCTTTAAAATTAGCCAGTGAGTTTGGGGTTCCATAATTTTGGGATTCTTGTCTTAAAACATCCTAAATAAGTTAGGTTTTCATAGAGCTGATACTTAATACTCTACTGAAAGCAGGCTGCATTTAAAATATATTGAGTATCCAAAACCATTAGTTATATTGGAAAAATTTGTTATATTGGAAAATTAGTTGTATTGGAAAATTTTTGATCTCAAAACAGTGAAATGTTTGAGTAACATACTTGCCTATGCCTGCGATGTTACTAGGAATTTGCCTGTGCTGTCACAGAAAAAGGTGTTTCTATGGATATTGAGGTGCCTGGAAATACAAGATGAAAAACAGTATTTCCTTGCAGTTAGTACTAGTACATAATGTACCGAGAACATCTGGACCCTTTGTATGTTGGCAAAATTTTAAGAAATGTGTAGTATTCAATTGTTTTGTTAGGTTTCTTTGTTATATCTTGTAGCTTACAGGAAAAAAAAAAAAATCAAGGTATGCTTTCTATAAGAGTTTGCAATTGCAAATGTCAAAGATGAAGCAGGTCAAGTAAGATAAGGAGGTTTCCTTTTTTGGATTTTTAAATTTTTATTATTTAGTTATTTGGTTCACACTAGCCTTGCACTTTGTTCTCATACATTTATCCGCTACAGCATCACAGGTCTTCTCGCCCACGAGGATTGATGACTGCAGTTATACCTCCTAGCAGGACTTTTGTCTTGTTTGCAGCTTGCACAGACTGTAGCAGCAGTTACTCTGTCTCAAGAAATAATCATATTTCAGCTGCTTTCTGTTCTTCATATTGTCTTGCTGTAAAGTTGCACATAGACATTAATCTCGTTCTGATCTTGTTTTTGGTGGGCAACATTTATCCTTTATGGTGTCTGTTGTGACCTTGTTCCTCAGTTGAACATCTTTAAGAATTGCTACTCTTCTCAACACAGTTCTGGTTTTCTGGTCAGCATCTTTCAGGATACAGGAATTTTCTGCCTCCTTCCCCTCCCTATGAGGTTCATCGTAGCTTCTTCTTTTTCAATTGTTATATATTGGCATTTCGTTTAATATGCATAGTATAATCTTTCTCATTTTCTTATGAATGTCAGACCCATTTCTAAGTGTTTGTGTTTTATGAGATACTCTATGAAAATTATTTTATTTTTATTATCTTATTATTGGGTTTCAGTAATCTTTTATGAAATACACTGTTACAAACAGCCTGTAAGACAAGAAGGGTTTGTATTAATGAAGTTTCTAATTTAAAAATATTTATTAAAAAATAGTCTTTTTTTTTTTTCCCAAGCACAGGTCTCATTAAGCCTTAGCAAGTCTTACCCAGTGGAGTGAAGCAGGAATACTTATTTTATTTTATTAAAGCATTTTAAATAAAAATATGATTTGAAGTATATCTGATGTCCCTCCTAAATCTTCATAGCAAAACCCTCAGCAGAATTCAAGGCCCAGCCCAATTACAGGTTTCCTGAATTAACTGACCACAAAAGGATGCTTTTTTGCTTCATTTTTTCCTTTCCTCTGGTGCGAATTCTTAGCAATAAGTGGAATAGATTATTTTCCCACCTCCTTACCCCCCACTCATGGAAATTTCTGAGTTTCTAGGGAGATAGAAAAATAAATGCTGCATTAACTATTTTCTAATGACGTCACGTGTGTTTACAATCCACACGCCTCATTTTCTAATTCTCCTTGTCAGATCTAAAGTGAAGGTAGTTTCACTGTGTATATAGTGTAGTTACACTGATATAAACCTGGAAACTACACCTTTCAGACTTTGTCTTGCATTTTTTTTTTTCCAAACCTTGTCCACTATTTATGCTTTTAAAAGCTTTAGGGATTCAAATTCCCTAGCTTTTCCTTATCAGGAAATGATATCAAACAGACGGTGGAGCCAGCATGCTTATATCTAATTGCCTGAATGAGGGCAGACCATGCTGCGCACAGTGTGTTGATAAAAGCCTTTTCCTTTTAGGAGGTAAGAGAACGCTAAAATCTTATCTTGCTAATGACTTGTATTTAGGAAGAGTAATGCACTCTCGTGTCTGCTGACAGGGACCCGTTCTTCTTTCTTATGTAAAAGCAGCCTTCCTTTCTGAAAGCATAAAACGTACAGGAAGTTTCTGTTTTAGCAGCACCTTGAGTAGAGGGGAAAGAGTTGAGAGATAACTTCATTATCTTTTTAAAAGACAGATTTGTTCACAGAAACATTGTTCATTTAAGAAAAGAGAAAATCCTGTCCTGGCACAGCAACATAACTTTAAAATAAATAGAGATACCTGGCTATTTATCTCACTGCCTGTGTTTCTAACTTTTTAGATAATTGCAATGAAAGACGGTAACATCCAGAGAGAAGGAACACTCAAGGACATTCAGAAGTCAGAGACTGAGCTCTTTGAACACTGGAAGACATTAATGAATCGACAAGACCAAGAGCTGGAGAAGGTTTTTGATGGGCAGGGCAATCGACATTTGCAAAAAAATTGACGGGTTTTTTTTTTTTTGAGGTTGAAAGCATTAGCAAGGATTGACATGCTGTGTGATATTTCTAACTTAGCACAAATGTAGTATTACTATTACCATTGTTATTGATCTATTAAGAGAAGTTCCTTCATCTGGACATCTCATACTTCCTTGGTACCATTGCCTCTGACGCATTCTTGTTAGTAAAGTCCTATCAAAATATTCTTGTCTAAGGAATATTAAAGTGGGCCATTTTGGGGGAAAAGCACATTGGTAACGTGCAATACTAACAACTGATTCTATAAATATGCCTGACTTTACTCATTGCATTGGGTAGAAGTTTTTCAGATGTGCATATATCAAGCTCTCTAAATCATTGACATATTTTGTCTTTAATACTACAACACAGGAAGCATGAGATATTAATCTTAGTTCTCTTTAATTCAGGGGTATCTGTCCAGGTAAAGATTCCAGGAGGGTTGGGACTGACAACCTGAAATTAATGTCAGATATCTGATTTATGTCCTTTGGTTTTAGACAGCGGCAGCAAATCAATCACTTATGACTGTCTGCTGTAAGATTCTCATTTTTCTCTGATGTTCTGTTTGGAAACAAGTTTTGTCACAGCAAGTCCTTTTTTTATTAATTCTCTGGTTGAAAACACACAAACTGTCCCCTTTTTAGGAGACTATTATTGAAAGCAAAACTGTTTTGGAAAGAACGAATCTCCGGAGGACTATGTATTCCCGTGAAGCTCTGCTAAAAGATGATGAAGAGGATGAAGGTAAACGGGCACTCTTTGAGCCCAGTACCACTACATTACTGTTTCACAGTTAAATCATTTTAGAATGAATTAGCATAACTAAGACTGGCAAGTCAATAATCATTTTTCATGTTGGTTGTGATTTTTAAGTGTGCTGTTGCCATTGATTTTACCTCTGGACTACAATGATTTCAAGTATCCAGAAGTCACAGCTTCCTCCAAACTTTTGAGGGTATTTTTTCTTATAGTTGATCATGATTTGATAACAAAAGAGGAATAATATTGAATAATGTATGCTGGCTGAGCTTCAGACCTGTCAGTAGCTAAGCACACTTGTTTAAGGTTTTACCTAGGAAAAAATTGCAATTAATTTTTATCAAGCCAGTACTTTTAAATCAAAAAAACATGACTGAAGACATTGGTTACCTAGTGCTAAGGTTTTTTGCATCTTTTTTAGCATGCATTACTAATAACATTAGCAGGTAAATACATGCATGCCTGAGCAGGCAATTTCACGTTAAAGCCCCTCTTTACCCCTTATATGATGACCTGTTCTGTAGCTGCCACTTGCAGTCCCTGTGAAAGGTGTGTACGAGTAAGTCAGTGTGGCTGTACTTTTTTCGTGCGCATTGCAGAAGAAGTAACAGAAAGTGATGATGAAGACAACCTGTCTTCAGTGCTGCATCAGAGAGCAAAGATGCCCTGGAGAGCCTGTGGCAAGTACCTCAGCGCAGCAGGAATCCTCCTTCTGCCACTGCTGGTTCTGTCCCAGCTGCTGAAGCACACAGTGATGGTGGCCATCGACTACTGCCTGGCGCGCTGGACCTCGGATGCCATTTCTGGGAAGACAGAGCTAGACCTGAGAAACTGCTCTCACTGTGAGGTATGCAATGCCTCGTTCACCTTCCTCTTGTGACTTAAGCAGTGCTAACCTCCCACTGTCAGCCTCAGCTCCAAGATTTGTATGTGATGTGCTATATTTCTAGTAATAAAGCCACTCCAGAGTATTTTGAAGCTTAATGCATTTTCAGGTACGCAGTGCAATAAAAATAACGGTTAAGTCTTGTGCGTTGTTCTCCTTTTGCTAGATTTACTGTATTTTCGTTATCTAGCTGGTATGCCTAAACCTTGGTCTCCAAAGTAATTTTGATATCATAGTTCTTTTTTCTTTTTCCTGTACTGTTGCTTTCTCACTGCAAGTAGGGATTTTAGGTTTTGTACCATATGGAAAACACACTTTTAATTTTTTTTTTTTTTTTATGGTGAGTATGCTTTTTTGTTGATTTTTATGGCGATTCCACATGGAATTGACCACAGTGTTACTTAGCAGGGTACTCCGTATGTACATGGCAGTAGTGGAGGGATTTTGTTAGAACTGGGATTCTTTATCAGAACTTAGTGCCTACAAATAATCCACGTTAATGTTTGGGAGGTGCATGTATGATTTCACTGGAGTCACACTTTCATCTCTAAAAGATGCATTGTTGATGCTGGGTTTTAATATTAAATTAATATTTCAAAATAAAAACTATTATATTCTGTACCTATTAAAAAAATAGGTACAGAACAACAAAGCCATGATAAATGCTTTGAAAATTTGCAATGTTTTTTCCTTCAGATGAAATTATCAAATATATAATTTCACGTTGTTTTGTAGTATTCTGTTATCTTAAGTTTCTGATTACTCTTATTTTCATGCAAACGCTCCTCTCTGGACAGTATAATAAACTGTGGTTTAAGATGGACAAAAATCATTGGCAGTTTAATTTAGGGAGGAAAAGTCTTCTTTCAGTCTTGTGTTTGTGTTTTTGCAGTAAATTTTAAATATAACTTACAATGAATAATTTTGTTATTCTTTCTTTGTTTCTTAGGATTTCAACCATTCTCCATATTCAAAAGTTTTCAGCATTCTCTGCTGTCTTGGGATTGTGTTATGTCTTGTCACATCAATAGCAGTGGAGTGGACTGGCTTGAAAGTCACCAAAAAGCTACACTCTGCTTTACTAAATAAAATTATATTGGCTCCAATGAGGTATTCCTCTGATTGTAATACAAATTGTATTGCAGTCATTTTGTGTTTCTTACTTCAAGGCAGTATTCTAAGTACAGTTTTTATTAAGAAGTGACTGCAAATCACATTTTTTTAATGTGTCATTGAAAATCACCAGGTATCAGACTACTGAGCAATTTTTGAAAACAGTACCCAGGCTGCTCAGGTTCCTAGACACTAATCAAATGCCTCTCCTGCCTGACTGCAACTTCAGAGAATTACTTCCTTGCATGTTTAATTTCTCTTTGCTGTTTTTAATTGGGGAGAAAATGCAATTATTGATCAATATGTTGTGCAGTTCATTCATAGCATGCATCATAATCTTAATCTTTGGAAATATTTACCGTCAGGCAGTCATTATTCAAGCCTATGAAAGATAATGAGCTTAGATAAGTGTCATCACAGGAATCATTAGAGTAGACTGGGATGCACAGATACCGGTAAAGGCCTTTGTTGTCCTGCGTAAACTTTCTTTCTAGTGCATGAAAGGACAGTTGTAGCTTGATTCAAACCCGCAGCTGTTGCTGAACATTAGGAAAAATACCTTATTTTTAAGCTAATTTATTTGACCCAGAAATCATGGAGAAATAATGTACATGGAAAACCTCAGATATTTTTAAAAAATTTTTTTCAGGATAGAATTAGACTTCAGGCTCAATATGAGTTATGGAACAGTTAACAATTACAGAGCAATAATGAAGTTTGCATTTTGCATATGCAAATGTAAAGGAAAGGTCTTTCGATATATTATTCCAATGGTTGTTCTTAGTTATGTTTAGCATTTAGCATGCCTAGTTAGCATTTCTATTCCCAGAAAAATGCAAGACCTGTGATTTAACTTTGCTTTCATTTTTCATTAGTTGAAGAGTCCTCAAATTGCAAATGTGAAAGGATTTTTTTTTTTATTTAATCATGTGATTTGTATAACTTAGGCAGTAGAGGGAGCTGAGGACATGCTTACTGTTGGTTTCAAGACTGCCATTTTATTGGAAAGCCATGGCTACAGGGAAAACCAAGATACTTTACTGTGGTTGTCAATTTATTTGCTTGTGTCTGTGATTTAGTACCTAGATCAAAGATGACCCAAAAAATTAGAACTATTCTAGTATCAGTATTGTAATCTTTCCCATTCCTTGTCTCATTTTAGGTTTTTTGAAACAACACCTCTAGGAAGTATATTGAACAGATTTTCAGCAGACTGCAATACCATCGACCAGGTACTACGTAAACATATTCAAGCTCCCAAGTTATTCTATCTTTCCCAGTCTGAAAGACTGGATTTTTGTTTATTGTAGACTCATTTAGATGAAGTTTACTGATGATCTATAATTTTGACTACTGTATCAATTTGCATCATGCTTTCCTAGGTTCAGAATGAATTCCTCATCATAAATGCCCATTGAAAACCCATTTCTTTGATTGAGATGCCCTATACAGGATAGGGAAGCAAAATGAGATCATTCCCTACGTTAAGGGAATCTCCTTTTTTTAAAAGTGGATAAACACATTCACTTCACTCATATGAGCAAATGAAATGAGAAAAAGGCAAATGCTGTTGCCCAAAATAGAAATGACTGAAATTCAGATTATTAGTATTTACCCCAGAATGCACTGTCAATTCGTAGGATCAATGCAGACACCAAAATTATCTATTATATCCCATCTGTAATCCACGAACACATGTGAAGCAGCCTCACAGAAATCCCTTCAGACATTCCCAAAACCCATCAGTCAATTCAAAAGCAGACCTGTATGCTTAGTGCTTCAAATCCTCACAATTTCTTCCTTATGTAAGTGGGAGAAAGGTAAATAACATGCTTTTAAACTTGATATGTTATGGAAGATTCTGTGTGCTTATTCTTCTTTATCTATACAGCACATTCCAGCTACCCTGGAGTGCTTGAGTCGTTCCACTTTGCTGTGTGTATCTGCTCTTGCTGTCATCTCATACGTCACACCAATGTTTCTCATTGCCCTGGTTCCCCTCGCAATCATGTGTTACTTCATCCAAAAGTACTTCCGAGTCGCATCACGGTAAGAGCATAAACCAGTATCGTTCTGCAATAGAAAGATCTTCTGCAATGCATGATTGCATTGCATAATTGCAGGGCTGGGGAACTTCTGGTTTAAATTCGGTTCTGTGAAAGCCATGGCCTTGTCTGAAAGTAAGCCAAACCCACTACAGTGAAAATGTGTCATTTTACAAGTGCCTTTCTCTGCAGCTCTTCAAACAGAGCTTTTTGGAGGCATGAGCAGGGTCTTTGTCCATTATCAAAATTTTGTAGAGTTCAAAGGACACAAAAATCCCCAACTGGATTCTGTCCTCCCCAAGGGCTGCCTGCTGGGTATGTCCAAGAAAATGTGGTGACAGAACAGACTGATGTCTGCCTATCCAGGTGGAAGTGGAAATCTGTAAAGCCTGGGAGAGGCTGGAGAATGCAGTATAACCACAGTGGTACTGCTACCCATTAAGAATCCAACATACATGAGCCTCCATCCTCTCCTATTCTGGGTGTCTTTCAGTTTTTAACAAGTTGAAAAATTTTAGCCTTATCTGTGATTTTTCTTCTTC
Source organism: Arenaria interpres (assembly GCA_013399435.1). Taxonomy (NCBI): domain Eukaryota; kingdom Metazoa; phylum Chordata; class Aves; order Charadriiformes; family Scolopacidae; genus Arenaria; species Arenaria interpres. The sequence goes on along the minus strand of VXAK01014221.1, from coordinate 49,337 downwards.
TACGGTCATACAGCTTCCTCCCCCGGTGGTGCTCAAGAAGCATTTACAGCAGTGCTGCATTTGTCCCTTCGTGCATGCATGGATTGAGAGGGAGTCTGCAACCAATTTATGTCTGCTGGAAGGAACCGAGACCAAATAAAATTTCACCCCACGTGTGCTTCCACTGATTTGATGACTAAACACGAAATTGAGAAGCACAACCTAATGATGAGTGAGGGCTCTCAGTTACTCTACTGAGTGTCCGAGTTATACTGTTAGCTCAGTGAGAAGTTGTGCTGTCATCTGGGGACAGAAAGGGGAGAGAGAGGAAGTTCCATTTTGCCTTCTGCTTAACTCAAGCTCTTATTTGCAGTAGTCCATGAAATTTATATTCAGCACAGAGCCAGAATGGTGTTTAAATGAATAAACATTTGAGTATAAGAAATAGGAATATAGGAGAAATGAGGAAAGACAATGAAGGGAAAAGCCCCATTCAGAACTCCAGCACCATTTGTATTCAAATATTAAAAGAAAAATCCTCCTAGGGTCTTCATTCCCTGCTCAAAGACATGCAGCATTCCCTTTCACTCACTGGGCCTGTTTCAAGAGAATAACTGCACAACAAAACTGGCTTTTTACAAAATTCTTTTCATAACCCTCTCCAGGGACCTGCAGCAGCTGGATGACAGCACTCAGCTACCATTACTGTCCCATTTTTCAGAGACTGTTGAAGGTCTCACCACCATCCGCGCCTTCAGGTATAGTTTTTTTAAGAAACATACATTACCTCGCTTTTGAGTATCTATCTCTGATTCTGTTCTGCAACTATGCAATTATAAGTAATTGTTATTTGGATCACCTGGAAAATCCAGATCTCCCAAAACACTGGTAAGGGGCAACTCCAAAACATTTAAGAACTTTAAGCATTTTGCATGTGAAGGAGTTACTGTAGAAAAACAAGCTGATGTGTGTCAGCTGCCCTGCGGTACCTCTCCATACACTTGCATGCAGCCTGAAAAAATACTTGTGGGCAAATGTGATTTAAGAAGCTAAATTAGCTTGCAATTACCACAGCATCCAGTGTGGCAGACTATGCGCTTGGACAGTTTCCATGGAACAACTAATATGCACTAACTTGTTATGCCAGAGTAATTTGTGTCTGAGTTGATGTCCTGGTAAGATAAACTGTGCATGCTCGTGATTTCAAAGGATACAATAGCACCCTAAGTTATTTTTTCAGGTTGCTGGCTGAAAATGCAGTTGTTTATACTGATTTTGAAAATACACAGCCTGGAGACAGTCTTCCATCACCTGTTTTGATTCATTTTTCTGTCCTCCTAAGCTCACGGGAGAACAGCCCAGGAACACCTGATAACCTGATGCCCGCATTGTGTATCCGTGTTACAAAAATGGCAGTCACACTGGTGCTAGTAGAGGTAAAACTACTGGTGAGCTTACCAGCTGTTTTCCCTACATTAGTGCTATTCTTGTCTTCCCAGTGGACTCAAATGCAGTCAACTGTCTTCCACACCTATCCCTACATGTCTACACATTTAGTCAGTTAATTATTACTGTTACCACTCCTTTGAAATGGTAGTGCTTATTTCTCCTAACCTATAATGTTAATTTTATAATAGAAGTAATGCACAAAGTTAGCTTTTCTTAAACTCTTCTTAATAGGGTATAAATAGCTCAATGAAAGAGCAACCAATTTAAGAGTTCGTTTCATTTTGACTGAAAGTAGCTTCCCAAAGAGTGGTAGAACAGCATGGTATTTTCCATTATTAATGACTGTTATTGGATATTTAATTCGTTTAGTGCCAACAGTGTTCTCTAGTTTGTAGCTATGTCTATGTTCAATTTTAAGGAAATTCAATTTCCTTTTTAACTGCTTTTCTCATTTATCCGTGTATTATACTTCATCAAGAGGATCTTTAGAGTGTTATGGCTGTATGTTTTCAGGTATTGATACAGTAAATAATATTTAATGCCATCTGGCCAATATTTTCCAGTCATTTGGAGTATTCCCTCTTGATTCTTCCTGTCCCCTTGAAATGAACTCCTCTGTCAAAGAATTGTGTTTGGTGCCTCCTTTTTCTTAAATCCTAAATCCTGTAGTAACTGATGTGGGTCTGACCCAACAGCCATGGGCATTCACTGAGTTCTGTATTCTGTCTGCCTGCCAGCCTTCAGCATCAGCTGGTAACCTAGTTATTTTTAGGACTGTGTAGCTTTTCAACTGCCTAACGTATTAGCAGGAGTGGAGTTTAGACTTGCTAGCCGGAGCATCCCTAAAAATAACACTAATTCTGGAATCCAGTTATTAAATTAGGAGGTGCCAGTTGTTTCTGGAGTGTTCTTACCCTTGGCAACTCTCCTGCCCTTACTCAGAATGCGCAAGGAAAGAAATGTACAAAAAAATCCAGGGGGGGGATCAGAAAGCTACTACTGGAGCTATAAATACACCTTCAGCAGATGCTCTGGCCTGATTTAGTTTGCTGTCTGGCACTTCAGATAGTGCTGGTGCTAAATAATCAATAAAATGTAAATGTGAAGGCTTCTGCAAAGACTGGTCTTTATTCTGGAAGGCCTGGTAATCAGGGGATGCTTTCTGAAGAGAAATTCTGATGTTTCTGCAGTACTGCACCAACAGTGGTAACTTTGCATCCCCATTCCACGTTTATATGCATGACTGACTCATGATGCATACCTCACATTTTCTAAGGCATATCTGCATCCCATAATCCTCATAGGATAGAGATATGAAGGTTAACTGTGATTGAATTGGTTCCAGAAACAGTATAGCCATCTCTCTATGGTGTGGCACCGAGGATAATAAGTCCTGAGGAAAGGCAGGGCTCACTAGCTCTGACATTGCCTGACGCTAATGCTTGCTTTCAGGTACAACCATTCCAGGCCATGCAAACGGACCAACACGCTCGGAGCCAGCACAGGCAGTTCTCCATTGTACACAGCAAACATGTCTCTTATGTCTGGGCACATAGCTTAAGCTGTGAACAGCTAAATTACTTCCACAAAGTGGCACTTATTTCTTTTCTTCAAAGGCATAAAGAATTTATGTAAAGTTGTAAATTTATTACACCGTACTGAGAAGAAGGATTAACATGCTCTGCAGTGAACAGATTTGAAAACTTCTCTAAGACATTTTAATCTCTTTCTCTCATATCAGTATAAGGAGAGCTGAGTTTATAAATAAGTAGTGCTTGTTTCAGCCATAATGGCTAAAGGATATAAATAGGGTAAAGTTTTATAGGGGGAGATTAGCAAGTTTGTTAAACTTGCTAATGTAATAAAGGGAGAAAAACAAGGCAAGCTTTGGTGATTAAACTAGATCCTCAGGCCTTCAAACTTCTATTACTACCTTGGAAAAGGCTTTTGTACTAGACTTCTTTATCATTAGACATAATTGTTGATACACTTTATTATTAACATCACATTAACTTACACCTATGCAAATAAATATGGCCAGCTAAAAGGGGTGACTTGCTGACTTGCATGCTGGCCTAGACCCCAGTCTAAATAGGTGTAGCAGGGAATAATTTTCCATATCAGTTGAATTCAAGGCACAATTCATTGATGCAGCTCTTCTGATGAGTGGGTGCAGAACCACTACAAGAAACTGAAAATAGACCTATATTGCTGTTACTCTTGTTTTGTATTCTGTGGCCAATTCATTTGGCGGGGGGGGGNGGGGGGACAGTTCTTTCCAGTCTATTGCTTTTCATTGCACCGTGTGTTTGGACTTCTGTTTTCCAAAGTGCTCTGTATGTTTAGTGATAAGGACAAAGGTGTTGTCTAACACTGGGCCTACTGTGACTGGAGGTGCTTTGAGTTTATACTTTATAAATTGTTACAATTTCTAGGCACTACAGTAATATAAATTTTAAAACCTGAGTTTATATGAGTAACTGAGAAGAGAAACTGCATTGTGCAGTGTTAGTACTTCTTTTTCACAAGTACATGCATGTATTATTTCTCTCTGGTATATAGCTTTAATTTTTTTAGTTTCAGGTTTGGTTCTCTCACAGTTACCATGTAATAAAATACATTTAGAGAATGCCCAGTGTGATCTGGAAGTCCCAAATAGAGTTTCATCAATGCAATAACACCAATTTACTCCTGAAGATACTGTACAAATACAGTTTGCATGTGTCTAATACAAGTCTACAGATGATGTCGCTCTGAACTATTGACAGGCTGATTTAGAACCTGTGTCAAACTGCCCATGAGCATATATCCCCAAAAATTCAATTTTACTTTCTATTTTTCCAAGACCCAGGCCTGACACTTTTTTCTTTTTCTTTTCTTTTTTTTCCTCTTTTTTTTTTTTTTTTTTTTCTTTTTTTTTCCCTTTTTTTTTTTTTTTTTTTTTTTTTTTTTTTTTTCCCCCAGGTATGAAGCCAAATTTCGACAAAAACTTCTTGAATACACAGATTCCAACAATATTGCTTCCCTTTTCCTTACAGCTGCTAATCGCTGGCTGGAAGTCCGCATGGCAAGTACATTATTTTTGTGTATACACAATGAATGTATCTGACTTCATTCCAAGCAATCTGGTGAGGCATCCAACAGTTATCCAGCCTCATCTGGGGTTCGAAGATATACCTTTACCCTTTATATCTATATCTCTCTATCCGTAATGAGCACGTGCCCAAACCATCCTGGAAACTGAATGGCATGTGATTTTCCCCCATAGCCTGCAGCTGTTTCTCCAAGACAAGAATAGTTTTTATAGGTCACATTGACTCCTCTGTGTGTGAAGAGTGATCAGAGCTGGTTGAGCTGTGCCGCCAACCAGGATGCCTTCATGGGACTGTGTTAGTCAGTGTCAGGAGGCCTTTGCCCTGTGGCTCCCGAAGAACATTTTAACATCTTGGATGCACTTTTAGTAAGCAGGTTTGTACCTGGCTTTGGGTCATCTGAAGAATGCCAAAGATATTTAGGTGCCCATTTCCACAGTAAAGTAGCCTGACATGAGACATTATTTATTAGAAATAATTCCCTAAGAAGCAAATCAGGAATTTTATGTTGTGGATGGTGATATTTTTATCAGATTTTGTTAGATACACATGTAGTACCACTGTTGGGGTAACATGAGCTCCTTTTTATATGTGCTAAGTGTATGTTAACTCATATTTCATGTCACACACTATACCTCCATTTTGGACTCTAGTTTAGCTGGTAGCTTTTACTACTTAAATTCAGATATTGAGTATCACTTAAATAAAATGTTATTACCCTTTTATATCCTCAGTCCTAGACCATCTGAAGTCCCTAATTCTGATCAATGCCTGCATCACTAAGCAGTACAAACATACACAAGCGACAATTTCCCTCCTACAGAGTTTGTTTTCTAGTCTGTTACATAATTTTACTCAAAGACTTGTCTGTGGGAAGTCAAATCACTAATGATTTAAATCAAAGCAGCAAAAGCTCATCATGGGTGGACACAGTCCAACTAATAGCTACGTGCTGTGCAAGAATAGATTGTTTCAACAAATATGGATGGCAGTCACCCATCAATCATCAGCAACAGAGAGGATCCACTCACAGAGAGGATCACGTGAGCATTTCCCTCCTACCCCAGGTAACATCAGCTGCACAGTTTCAGCCACCTCCATTACATGCTTAAGATATCTGTGTTGACTTCTCCAGAAGATAATGTTGGTACAACTCCTTCTGTGTACAACAGCATTTCCAAACAGCACAGCCATGCTAAAGGCAATGAGAATGGCTTCCTAGGCAGGGTGTGTATGGAGCTATGTGGTGTTTTCTGCCTGTATTTCAAACTGTGCGATGGGTTTGTTATTTGATATGCTAAGTTATGAGATCGTTCTAATCCTTTATAGTCTTATAGTGATGGAGCTTATTCATATTCCTTCAGGAGTACATTGGAGCATGTGTGGTACTCATAGCAGCTGTCACTTCTATTACCAGTTGCCTGTATAGTAAACTCTCTTCAGGACTTGTAGGCTTGGGACTAACCTATGCTCTTATGGTAAGAATCTCAGGACCCTTTTTGTCTCTCCCAAACATCTTTTTGTAATTCTTCAGGGCACAAAGATGAACAGGAAGATCGAAGGTGTCTGTACATCTATAGTGGGTACTGTAACTTCACTGAAACCATGTGTTAAATTCAGTTCACATTCAATGGTTGACATATTTGAGTGTATGCTTTCTTCAGTTTTTAGATAAAATATTCATTGGAATGTTAGTTCAAATATGTCAACAAAACTTGGCCAAGTTGCATCATATTTTTTATATTGTCTTCCATTGTGAAGAATAATTTTTTCAATTCATCAATTGTAATTGTGCCCTGGTACATCATTCTAGTCAAACCTTAAGTTACCAAGATGATGTCTTTTCACTTGTCTTTACTGTTCCCCTCCCTCTTTACTGTTGGTGTAGATCAGATCTCCACAGTACCAAAGTACCTGTGTACTGCAGTTAGGAATTTTAACCGCTAGTCATTGTTGTCACCCTGTTGATATGTGCCATACAGTTCATTCACAACCTCGGCTTATTAAGGCTGAACAAGTGTTATTGTGGAGGAATATAAACTGCATGCTGGTCAAATGTTGCAAACTACTAAAAATCTGGAATTTAGTAGTGTATTTGCTTTACATCAGGTGTCTAACTATCTGAATTGGATGGTTCGTAACCTGGCTGACATGGAGATCCAGCTGGGTGCAGTGAAAAGAATCAATGGCCTTCTCAAAACAGAAGCCGAAAATTACGAAGGGCTCCTTTGTAAGTGCAGTTTTGTGCAGCATGCAGAAAGAGCTTGCTAAAATTTTAATGATTCTGCAGTGTATTACCATGAAAAACATAGTAAATTACTTAATGAGCTGATTAATTTACTATGAGAGGGTTAAAATGGGTGCTGTTTGTTTTTTTGTTCCCTGTGATCATTGTACAGCTTCCTCACAGATTCCTCAGAACTGGCCAGACAGAGGGGAGATCCAAATCCAGAACCTCAGTGTCCGATATGACAGCAACTTAAAGCCAGTGCTAAAGCATGTCAATGCCCACATCTCTCCAGGACAAAAGGTAAAGAATTGCAGTGATTCTGAGAAGCTCTTTAAACTAGCACATCATAGAAATCACAAAGTTGAAAAAACATACCACAGTATGTTTCGATGACTGAATACAGATTTATTTTTTTTCTCTAAAACAATGTAATGCACTGGAAAGGAGTCTGTGGGTTTCTTAGTTCGGTGCGTTTAGGCAAAGGTTAGAGTGAGAAGTTAAACTACGCACCAGTTCTCAGTATCCCAGTGCCCTGCTGTCAGCACACAGTACCAAAAGAAGCAACAGTGATCCCTTACTGTGCTAGACCTACTTTCCATCATTCCCATGTGGCTCTCTTGCCTTTATTCCGATCATTGCCGCTCTCATATTGTTCCTGTATATAGGGCTGGCATTCATTTATCCCTCAATGCTCAGACCCCGAAAGACACAGAGTGAATGTAGGGCCAGCTCAGTTTCCCTGGACTGTCAGGAAGACATGAGGATCATGTGGGTCAGAACAGCTCCTCCAGCCACTCATCTTAAGTGTCAAACGCAGACATTACCCATTTTCCCTCACATGATGTTCATCTGCTTTCTGTGTCACAGATTGGGATCTGTGGCCGAACAGGCAGTGGAAAATCCTCCTTCTCTCTTGCATTTTTCAGGATGGTTGACACTTTTGAGGGTAAGATTATATTTTTTCATATTGGTCAAGCTTAGCTGCCTAAAGTGCTTTGATAGTCCTTTCCTTAACAGAAGCGGCTTTGAAGTGTGATTTTTAAATCTGCGGGACACATTCTCTAGCCTTGTTTAAATATAGTATCATTTGTCACCTAACAGCTGTGCCATTGATAAGATGGATCAATAAAAATTCTACTTGACAGAAGCAAAAGTCCTTTTGTTCTTTTAAATCACAACAGTAAGAGCAAACCATAAAAGGGGAAGATGTTCAAGTACAATGAAGGATCCATGCACAAGACAGCGTTAGGACCCACTAGGGCCAGAAAATCCAGCAACTGGGTACTGCAGTTTGGCCTGCTGCCCTGGGATTTCCTGCCGTATTTCCTGCAATGTGTGCCATGTATCTCATGGAGTGTCTTCTGGTGCATCTCAATAAATTTTTGGTCAGTTACCCAGCCACGTTGCCAACAGTACCCTTAGGCAGAACCAGACAGTCGAACTTAGAGATAAAGTTTCAAAGCCCTCAGTCGTAATTTAGCTTTCTGAAATGCTTGTTAACCCTGTTAACTAGCCCCTCTCTTGTTGTTTGATAGATGTTCATAATGGTCAAGCAGAGAAGTTTGTGTGTCTAATCATTCACAAAATATTACAGGTATACTTTGTATTCTTCCCAGTTGAGGCTTAGTCTCAAGACAATTGTGCTTGCTGCTGAACCAAAACTCATTTAATTAGTGAATAAAGGGTTATGCAGTTCAAGGCCTGTTCCTGCTGTACTGTATTACAAGCTGAAAGTGAGCCATGTCTTTGCCAGCAGCTGTGTGGCATGATAAACAGTCTAGCAGACTATCCATTTTCTTTTGAATAGGAAGGATTATCATTGATGGTATAGATATCGCTAAGCTTCCCTTACAGACGTTGAGATCCAGGCTGTCAATCATTCTCCAAGATCCAATTTTATTCAGCGGAACAATCCGGTAAGCGTTAAGCACCAGCAATAAAAAAACATATAATGACTTATATGCCATAATATATGTTATAATTATACCATATAGTGATTTTTACAGAATTGCTGATAGTAAACTGTTCAGTTCTGGTCTCCTCAGTTGGAGTAAAGAGGATCACTGCCTTCTGTCTGTGGTTTTTTCCTACCCTTGCCAGGCTGCACTTTCGCAGTGGCTCAGCTTGGTCAGCATGTTATCAGCAGAAAGCATCCCACGCCTTGGAAGTAGTGAAAGTCACTATTCCTCCAGGATTTAGTAATCAGTTTAGTTTACTGATCAAATACCCATAAGCACTGAGCACTTCTTGAAACCTTCTTTCTCCTGCATCTATTTTTATCTGCCTACCTTAAAAAAATGAGATGGAAAAAATACATACTAAAAAATTAATGTAGAAGAAGAGGAAGCAATAGAACAATATGAGAAGTACTGGAGGAGGTCTGAATCTTTTGTTTCTGATTATCATTCTATATATTAATATATGAGATTCACATTTGTTGCTATAATTTCTGGGCTACAGCAAGCTACAATAACATTCATCTGCTCATAAATCCAAAATTTGTTCAGTTGTAGTAAAGACTTGTATTTCATAATTCAGTATGAAGCTTGATTGTTTAGCATTTCTATAGCAGTAAAGAACAAAGAGACATTGGATTTAAAAGGAGAGATGGCAGAATTGTGGCCTATGTTAAGAAATGAATGTCAGTTTATACTGATTGTATTCACAGCCTTTTTTCTAAAGAGCTTTTTCTAGTAAAACATGAGAATTTCTTCACTTTATTCAAAACAAAGTAAATTCTAAAACCATGAGATATCTGCGAAACAGGAGGTTTTTCCTGTTCTGCTCAACTGGAAGAGTCAAATTTTGTTGTTAGTCACGCTGGTATCAATGTTGACCAGGTCTGCAAAATTCAGTGGATTTATACCAATGACAGATCAGAATAAGCCCAGATCTTTAGCATATGATTCTGCTTATTTGCAAGTTGGTTTCTAAGCACACTAAAAGAAGAAATATATTGCAGAAGTTTATATTGATTGATATTCTTGAATCTCACATAACTGTAGGTTTAACTTGGACCCTGAGAAGAAGTGCACTGACAGCATGCTGTGGGAAGCGTTGGAAATAGCACAGCTCAAGCATGTGGTGAAAGCACTCCCTGGGGGGCTAGGTAATAAGACTTCCTTCTTGAGAAGGTTGCTTCCAGTGGTCACATTTCTGTTTCACTTTACTATTTATGAAAAAGGAAGTTGCTGAAGAAAACGCTTTTTAGGTTTATGGAAGGTGAGAAAATGTGCTTGTCTGCAAGCAAAAGTCCTATATCCATCTAACTCCCTTACTAACTGCACCTGTGTGGCAGAATCCTGTTTCTATTCAAATCAATGGTAAAATTATTATTTTCTTTCAGTATGTCTTTGATATGAAGCATTGAGGCTTATGCGTCTTGTGAATTTGAATAAGCTGTCAACAAGTCAGGTGTTATCTAGAATATGTTCTTTTGTATTTTCCAATGGTCATGTCCAGGGAGGAAGATTTCAAAAGCTTAAAGATGTGAAACATTTGGCCATGCAGAAAAACCCAAACAAACAAAAAACAAAACAATCCAACAAACCAACTTAAAAATGGTAAGTTATACAACCTTAGGGTAAAGGAATGATGGATGCCACTTTGACAGGAGGATGCAGCATCCTAGACTGCATGTTTCCAGAGAAACTTGCTGTTAAACATGCTTAGCTACTTTGGTGTCCAATAGATATAAAGAACACAGAAATACTGGTTGTTTCAAACAATGGAATTAAACAGAAAAAACTGGATCACCAGCAGCTGTAGACCTAGGAAATGTTACTTTGAAAATCTTTATGCTGAAAGTGAGATGTTCTTTTCCAAGCATATGCTCTTCTCTGATCTGATCCTCTCATACACATGCATACCCCATAAATACTGTTTTTGCTATATCATTTCCAGATGCTATAGTCACAGAAGGGGGTGAAAACTTTAGCCAGGGCCAAAGACAGTTGTTCTGCCTAGCAAGGGCTTTTGTGCGGAAGACGAGTATCTTCATCATGGACGAAGCCACAGCATCTATTGACATGGCAACAGTGAGTTTGGAGTGTTTCTGATTTCTTGTTTTCCTTGAGGGGGATGCCAATATGTGAAGAAAAAGGTGGAAAGCCGTTCTATCTACTTCTATCTATCGTCTATCTACTCTGTAATATGCTTACACCATATTTAGTGCTGTGATGTTTACGAGTCCAGGTAGTTGTATGTCATGGCTAACTTATCTAAAGAGCTTTTAAATCATTTTACTAAGGGTTTAATAGTTATTCTAGCATTGCTTGCATTAGGAAAATGAAGCATGTTATTTGCATTGCCAGTTTGATTTTCTAAAGTGAACAAAGCTTTGGAAGGTCAGCTGGGATGGTCAGTGAAGGGTAAATTGGCAAGCAGACAAATTTCCCCAGCGTGGTGGACAGAACAAGTCAGGAAGTTAGAAGGCTTTAGAGTCAAGGAAATAAACAGAGACATGGAAAAGACATACTGGATTATTGCATTAATTGCCTGAAATTGCTAGACAGAGGTTAAACCACACAATAATAGTCTACTGACTGTATTTTAGCCAACTAGAACAGTACATTCTTAGGATTTTTTTTCCTCTGTTGTACTATTAGGAGAAATGTTTCAGTCTTCATTCTGTGAGTAAAGTTTATTATAAGAGCTACAATTTTTAGTTCTGTAAAATGTTAGTGTGTTGGGTGTCAGTAATGTTGGAAATTATACTGTACACAGCCCAGTTAAAACACATTTTGAATTTTGATACATTGAGCATAAAGTTCCTTGCTTGTGATACATACCTTTATTTGCTATTATCTATTGTTTAGATATCTGTGCTAGTGACATTTTTAGGCAGTTTGGTATGCAATAACATGTTGCCTAAATAGCAAAGGATGAGTACTTGTTGAGTGAGAACTATGTACGTTAAGACCATCTTAGATATCATCTCCACTGTTAAATATATCAGGTACAGCACACTCCTTTGCTTATCCCTGCCACCCATTGGTGTTAGATGTTCCCAGTGTGCTGGGACATTCCTGGGCTTCCAGCAGGGTGAAGAACACACTGCAGAGGCGCCAGCATGTGGGCAGCCTGGCAGGAACCTGAATTCACCTTTGATTTCTTCACTGTAAAACTGAGATCAGGATAGCAAGGGTCTGGGGGCCAGAGTACAGCTCTTGTGTGCACTGAAGCCCAGAGGCAGTGGGAGTGGCAGGAGCGAGCAGGTCTGTTTAACTGGAGACTGGGCTCTGACTTAGTTCTGACATGTAGATAATTCTTCATTTCTGCAACGAAGGATCAATAAAAGCATGGAATAATCAGTGGATACTTTAGCCTTCTTAGTGTCTGAGTGTCTATCATGTTACTTCTGTTGTTTGAAAAGTGACGATTAATTTTTTTTCTGTAGGAGAACATACTCCAGAAGGTAGTCATGACTGCGTTTGCTGACCGTACTGTGGTTACAATAGCAGTAAGTACAGTCTCTGCTGCTGTTCTAATGCAAACAAGAATCAGAAATGCAACATGAGTCAATTCTTGTCAATGTTAATGAATGTGCTAATGTGGCTGTTAATCTTTTTTTAACGTGGTGTTTAAGTGTAAGCTTTCTCTTAAATTTTAAACTACTTTCTTATTTAAATACATAGCAACAGCTTCTTAAATATGTTGCATGATGCTAAGTCTGATTACCTGTAAAGGCATGTAATCTCTGTATGCACTCTATTTTCTGTTACTCATTTTAGGCTAATTTAAAATGTCATATGACTTTGACTATTGTGAAATCTAGGAATAGCTTTTATCAAACTACAGCAATAATTTAACTAAGGACAAGTAAATTGTGTGATAGTTCTGCCACTGCATAAAGCAATTGTTTCGGTATTTAAACAAATAAATCATAACCTTACTAACTTTTAAAAATAAATGTTCCATCCCTGTTGACAATAATTGAATTTAAGTTAGGGTGTTCTTGAAGTTATTACACAAAGATCTCAAGTATCTATAAAAAAATTGTTTATGAAGGAGATTTGACCTGAATCAAAGCAGTTGGCTCAACAGGTATGTCAAAAGCAATACATATCTTTCAGTCCTCTATTTTCTAAAAATGCACGTATTTCAGGGATGTGAAATAAAGTCATTGTGCTGCTTAACATTTAAAAATTAAACACAAGTAAAGAAATCTATGCTCAGGAATCTTACAGCATCTTTTTATTTTCACATTGTGAATGTGTAACAGAAAACCTGATTTATTTCATGGTATCCGTTCAGTCTGTTATTAAAAAAGCAAAGGAATCATAAGCATGAAATTTCCTGATTTCTCTGCATGAAAATTCAGAGTTGCACTGCATTTTGCATTTATGTATCTAGGACTAGATACTAGATTTACGTATCTTGGACTAGATGATCTCTAGAGGTCCCTTCCAATTCTGACAACTCAGTTTGTTTGGGGATAGGCTGAGAAAGTTTTATGAGTCTTTCTCTCTCTCAGTGAGTTTTAAACTGCACGATTCAAACAAACAGCATTTTGGAATAAACTTACTTTGAATGTTTTCACTTCCAAATGTAAACGTAGTTTACAGCAGATCGGTTTGTATTCAAAACACTCTGTTACAGAAATGTGATATGGGTTTTGGAGAGGCGGTATTGAGTAGTGGTTCAGGTGTTGGTTTTTTCAGAGAAAGCCACATATGCCTAATTTGTGCTTAAGAAGAACAGGAATAGGAAGAGGATGGTATTGGGTCTACATTACCATCTCTGTTATTTTATCAGGATAGCAGGACAGATTGTGTTATACTGAAAGAGATAAGACAACGAGGGCAGCAAGTACAACTGTAATGTGACATTTCAGTCCCCTCCCCCTGCCTGTGGACTGGATAAATGTCACAGGAGGACTGCAGCAGAGATGAGATTTGTAGATGCCATCAGTGATTATTTCATGGAACATCTGGCTAGGAAGCCGCAGAAGGCAATACAAGAGTTGTTTTGGTATCGAGGGTGCCTAAGAGCCGATTCGGAACCTATAGGTGAAGAGTATGACTGTGTAAGAGGGACCAGAGTATTCCAAGATTAAATATTCCTGCAGGAGTGATGCAGACCCCAGAAATCCAATGCAATTACACTGAAATCTAAAAAGTGGAATTCTGTAAAAATGGGGAGGAATGCTAAAAACAAAACCTAACAATAAATGGGGGGAAAAAGATCTAAAAGAGGAAGTGAAGAAAATAGAATCCAGAGGGATCGTGGAAAATACTAAAGGATTTTATTAAAAAATCCTAGAGCAAATGTATGCTATTTATTAGGAAGGACTTGAGTAAGGATAAAAAGAAGCTGGTATGACTAAACAAATAAAAAAGACTATTAGAAACAAGAAAGCTTTCTTGTAAAAGCTGAACTCATAGCAAAATAAAGAAAACAGAAATTATGGTAAGTTCTGACATGTTACATGTGAAAATGCAGTAAGGGAGGCAAAAAAAAAAAAAAAAGTGTAAGAGCAGTTTCTGGAAGCCATCAAAATGAATCCCTGAAACACACCGTGAGAAGTCTGTCACTCTTTAGGGCCATTTGATGATCGATACATGAGACGAATGCTCAGGAAAGATAATGGCACTGCAGAAAAGCTAAATTAATTATTTTCAGGATTCATTGTGGAAAAAACTGGGGAGGTTTCTTCCTAATAAAATAATCAAATGTTAGGGCTTACTAGGAAAAGGAGAACAAAAAATAAAACATCATACCACTGTGTAAGTCCATAGTTTGCACATACCTTGAATATTGCTGGTAGTTCCAGTCTTCTCATCCCCATAATGACACATTACAACTGAAAAATGTGGAGAAGCACAAGGATAATCAGAGATGTGGAACTGTTCTTTTAGGGGAGCAGCTGAGTAGGCCAGGCCTCTTCTGCCTGGAAAAAGGACAAAGTAAGGACATACAAGAGAGGTCTGCAAAATCATGTGGCAAGGGAGAAGAGGCATCAGATGAAGCTCTGAGGAGCAAGTCCTGGACCATAAAAAAGGGAGTACTTGTTCATGCAGTGGGGAGCAGGCCTGGAAAAATCTTTTCTAAAGGATGTGGATGCAAAATATTTATGAAGGCTCAAGAGAAGACATGGGCAAGGTCTTAGAAGGGAGATCTATTCAGTTTTACAAATAGACAAACCACACCAAGCTCAGGAACCTCCCTGGTCTAGATGTAGCGCAAGACTGGGAGAATACTTGCATGCAGTGCCACACTCACGTGCCCTGTTCCCACTCTTCCTGGCTACCTTCGTGTGGAAACGTGTCGTGGCAGGACCATGGGCTAGGGACATCATAGACTGAACTCATATGACTCTTCATACTCAAGTACCTATGTGCAATTTAGGTATTTGAATACCCATGTGGCTCTCAGTCTGTATATTTATCTGCAGTATTTGCACAGCAAATTACAATGCGAAGTAGGATAAGTAGCCTTAATCGAACTTGTCAGGAAAATTAATTTCTGGAAGTCTGTCTTATCCTGTAATATATTTGATAGATACACTGAATTGGCATTTTGTTTATTTGTTTTTCAGCACCGTGTGCACACGATCCTCAATGCAGACTTGGTTATTGTAATGAAGAGAGGAGTTATTTTGGAATATGACAAGCCTGAGGTTCTGCTAGAACAAGAAGACAGTGTGTTTGCTTCATTTGTACAGGCAGATAAGTAGTAAAAATAAATGAAGCATTTTAAAGTACAATTGTATTATTTTCTAAAAATGTAAAATACCTGTAAATAAATATTATTTCATAATAAATTGAGGTTTCCCTTTTTTAATAAAATGAGCCATTTTCTCCATCTGAAGTATTAATGAATTATCCATGTACTTCTCCTTTTTTGTATACTACTACTACACTTTTTATTTGCTACCAAAGAATCATGAAATAGAGGTTAAAAAAAATGGGTTAAATATGACAGGATACACATCAAATAAACATAGCCAGCATGGAGTTTTTATGTAACTCTTAAACCTCTCCTGTAATTTTATTAACGTGTTATTTTTTATGTGTCATCACCCTACTGTAGATAACACTCATAACTGACTAAATGCATAAGGAAAAATTATATACCAAAGGTGTTTCTCAAAAGCTTGTATCTCTTTTAATCATATGACTCTGTAAAGCTTTAATATCTAAATATAAAATCTACAAAACCTTTTTTTATATTGTGATTTATTGATAGTGCCTGTGTCTCTTGGTCTCTCCTTTAATACCTTTTCAAAATTGATCACAAGCTGATTCCTTTAGTCTTTCTTAGCCTGCGTCACCTCTACCCTCATTGAATCATATTGTACTGATTCCAAACAGGATTGAGCCAGTCTCCCTCTCAAACTGCAGGAAAGCTAAGAGGAGGCAGGTTGTGATAAAGTATCAGTGTTTAATGCACGCTGTTTTTCACACCAGTATAGACGTACCACTTCATTTGGAAATTACCCCTCCAAATCTGGTAAATAAACAGTATTAAACCTTTCACTATAGCTCAGAGCCACGACAGCTTGTCTCATTGTCTCCTAGTTCCACATATTTCAGCCACTGTCACACTCTTTCTAGATTCCCTTGGGATATTTACCAATAAATTATTTATACTTATTAAGATAACTTGTAACCACTGAAATGATCCTAATTTGGCTGGACAACTACTTCTCCCTGCCCTATCAATTCATTGTGACAATCATTCCAGGACTGACTAATTGTGAGTGGGTTAGAACATCAATGACCCAATGGAAGACTACAATGAATTTGCCACCGTTATTCTTTTAATAGCAACTTTGGCTTTACATCCAATTTTGTCCTCTTCCCCTACTTTGAGTTCCTAGTAATTGGGAAAACCCCCTTCTCTTTTTTTTAATCTCTTTGGCCCGCTCATTTAATTTGGAATCTGTTTTTTAAAGGCTTTATTTTCTAGGATAAGGCTTCTCAGTGTTCTCATGGGATGTGAGATATTTTTAATGCATTACTTCTCTTCTAGCACTGCAGCAGAAAGCAAGAAAAACTGAAGAACTGTTCTTGCTGTTTAAGTAGTGTTACCAGTTCCACAGCGGAGTGTTTGCAGCATCTGCCTGCTATTATTTATGCAATCTCTAGGGGCATTAAACTGGGGCCGGAGAACATAGAACCAACAGGAGAGTGTAAGATGAACAGTAAAAGTGGGGAGGTAGAATACAGTTAGGCAAATGAAGTGCATGGCCTCTGTCATTGCCTACTACAGATGAGAGAAAATGGGCAGTTGGAGGGTATCTCTTCCTCCAGGGAATCATTTAGCTGAGCAGTTTCAAAGAAAAAATAGCCACGGAGCTATTTGTGTGTGTTTTCACCCTGGGATGCCAGGCATCCATTAGGGCTAAGAGAGAAGAAATGGGAGACAGATGACTATCCTTCCAAGGTAGCAGAAGGGCACAGTGAGCACAGAGCAGGTTTCTGCTACAGCTGCCTCATAGCCACCCAGCACTGGTCTAAGGCAGGATCTCATCCTGTAAAGGTTTAGGAAAACACCACTCATGCCCAACACTCTCAAACTCATGCTGCAGAGAGAGATCCTCAGAAGCTTTTCAACCATCTGTGAAAGATCCTAAATCCTAATGACAAGAGGAGAGACACAGATAGGTGAAGTTTCATATGCTTTTAATAAAGTGCCTGGGATTTGGGATTTGACATTGCCATTTGGACTAGCTCCTATTCCACAAACTTCTGACAACTTACCTGGAAAGAACTGCAAGGGTGTAAAGGAGACAGCATATCGCTAAGAACATTGTATTATGTCTCACAATATTAAGAAATAAGAACTCAAAGTACAGGTGTCATATGTTTCCATTGCAAATATGGCTTATATTTCACAAAGCAGCTTTGCAGGAGAATAGGGTGAGTTGGTTCATATCCAACTATGGAATATCTTTGTAATGGCGCCACACTGCTGGGTAAGTATGTGTGAGCAGGGAGGCCTCCTAGCTGCCTCTTGGACAGAATACCCTTCACGTTTCCTCAGCACATTTTATATAGTCTTTATATGGGGCCAAGTCCCAGGGAGTTTCTGTCCCCTAACACCAAAGGGTTAGAATCAAACAGTGACCAGAAGCAATATCCAAGAAAATTCTATGGTGGGAGGCTCACTGCCATTATCTAAGTTTTTAAACGTGGTGCCTCAAGACAGGCATGCCAGAAGTCGCTATTGAATCAGGCTCACAAATGTATTTTGCAGGGCATTATGAAGCAAAGTGCTGTACTAAAATGAGTGCAAGACGGCCTCAGAACAGCCATGTGAAGCTGCTGAGGGAAGCTGCCATGTTCAGACTTTTGTTTCTGCTCTGGGATGGGACTTGGCTGAGTCCCAAAGGTGTTAGCATGATGGGCTGCACATGGAGATGCAGCCAGGGTTTGTTTTATATTGTTTGCTTTCTGTAAATGTTCCCACTATGCAAAAACCTTTATAGCATTTATCTCTTTGTCTTAGTGTGGCCATTTCACCCTGTTCTACTTATTTGTAAAGGAACGCTGTTTCCTTGGAAGGCCAGGAAGCAGAGCACACCTGCTATATTAGCCCCCAGCCCAGCTCTGCTCATACCTTCCCCCATAGTTTTACGTGACCAACTCCAACCTCTTTTCTTCTGTCTACCCGCTCATACAGCAAGGTGATTTGTGAGGCTTAATTCATGTTAGGCTAACACTGCGTAGCCTTCAAAAGAAAGGCAGAGTAATATGGGGCAAACTAAATTTTCATTTAACAGTTCTCATAATACCTTCTTTGATAGCCATCAAAATTAGGATTAAAAAACCCCCGTATTTTGTGGGTGGAAAAACTTACCTCTTATGCATGATTCAATAGTACGGAGTGGGATTGTTCATTCCCGTGAGCTCCATTTGTCAAGCAGCTCTTAACACAAATATGTTGGCTCACTCAGAAGATCTGTCACTTTCTGCTTTTAAGTATCTGTCACTTGATCCACAAAGACAGGGCTTCTTTTTATTCTGCTCTAGAAGTTTTTCAACAGAAGTCACTTGCTTTGCTGTCCCATCTCCAACAAACAAGTGCTCAGAGTTGAAGGAAAAGACAGTCCCAATAAAGAACAGACATGGAAACAAGGAAACACCCTGCTAGCTCTACAGAGTTCAGGATTCCTAAAACCAACATGATGAGCATGTTCATGCAACACTCCTTGCTGTAGTAGGCTCTGTGGATCGTTCCTAGTATCAGACTATGAAGCAATTTATGTTTCCCTTTAAAACACCTCCCGACACACTTTTTTTTTTCATTCTACATTCATGTAGTTACCGCCCTCTGGCGGAAAAGATACAGAATAAGACAACGATTAGAAAAAGAGTAAGTAAAAACGGCACAAAAGACACGACTGCCTCTGAATACTTATGTCCATCTCTACAAAGAAGTGTGAAATGTTACCCATGAACTGCATGGTGTTATAGAGCTTCTTTACACTCACTTCAAAATGCTGGAAGTAACTATGAGCTGCCAGCAGCTGTAGAACCACACCTTTGACAAGTAAATCTTCACATTACTTAATTTGTTTTATTTTAAAATGTTTAGAAAGAAAAGTATAAAAAATACAATTTCTTTTTAGTTAAATTGAGTATATGAATCACATACTTAAAGTGTAAGTGCAGGTGACGTATTCACAGCAAGCACACAAAAAACATCTAGCAGACAAAGAGATAGAGAGAAAAGGGCAGTATCTTTGGCTAAGCTCAGTGGTGTGGCAGCCAGGTGCCATGGCATCTTGTTGTTATTTTGGTTTTATTTATCAAAGCAGTGAGAAAGACAACCCAGAACAAGAGAAAACATAGAGTACTGGAAACTGATCCCTCCAAAAAGAATTGATGTGCCCAAGGACATGCAACTATTCATACATAAGAAGTAGAAATAGTCTAAAGTAATAGTAATTGTTTAATTCCAAGGCCTATAATGGCCGTCCAGAGAGCTCGGAGTGATTACTTAAAAATACTATTACAAAATCCCTAGGTGGGCCACTGTAAGTAGCTGTAGGTGGTGAAAGTTAATTTTAAACCCAACTGGCTGGTTCCCAACCATCAACTGGGCAGTTTTCTTGCCCAGGCAATCAATGCCAATAACTGCTTAGAGTGTGTAGCAAAGCACTTAGAGCCAAAACTGAAGGGAAAGTCCATGGACACATACAATTAGAAAAATATAATCATAAATCCACTGGCACTAAAGAAAAACCTCCTATCCAGAACATCCTAGATGTTTTAACAACTTGACAATGTTGGTATCTAAACTGAAATAAAACCAAAATATTTAAATCAGAGTAAGTAATTATAAATATATAAATATAAATATAAATATTGCTATTTAAACAGTGCAGCAGTCACATTGGAGTGTTTTTAAATAATGCATCTCGCAAAGATACATCCTTATATGCATGCACATGTATGCATTTATACACACACACACTTGTCACACACACGTACTAGCTTCCTGCCTCCTTTTGTTGCCTCTTCTGGTGATATTGATGTCTGTCTGGAAATTCATGACACTGTGGGTTAACCATTTGTGGACGGATCATTTGTTTGCAGTATTTACTGCAGTTTGGACAGTAGGCATTTTCCTGAGCAGTTACAGCTCACAACATCTCATGAGCTCCTTGTTCCAGACAAATCCTTTCTCAGTCAAGGCTAAATAACTCTACCAAATTGTCTAAGTGGGAACACTTTAGTTCCAGGTCTCTGTTTAACCATTATGTCCTTGGACTTGGCCTCTCCAAGCAAATTTCCTACCACTACCTGCCCGATTCATTAGATGAATGGTTTCCTCTTATTTATACAGAGAGACATGCAGCTGAATTTCAGGATTTAATTTTTTTTCATTAGATTTCCTTTAAAAAAAATCCCCAGTACCATTTTGTTTTCTAATTCATGGAACAATCGCCCAATCCTATCCCGCGAAGTAGCCGCTGTTAATGGAAGGCAGGTACTGGCAGCAAACCCATCCTCGAACAAATATTTACTGAAATCGGTTCTGGGGAAAGGGGATGGCTCACACCACCGCGGCCCGAAGCCCGACCTCTCCCTTCCTCGGCGGGGGGAATTAAAAAACCAAAACTGAGGTAAAAAGGTAAAGAAACGCACCCAGCGCTCACCCGGGAGCGATCCAGGACTCGGCTCCCCCCTTCCCTTCCCACAGGTCGACCTTGAAGAGCGGCGCCCAAGGGTTTTTAACCGCCTTCCGTTGCGCCCGTTGCCCAACGACCGTTACGCGGAGGCGCGCGCGGCGCGATCCAGGACTCGGCTCCCCCCTTCCCTTCCCACAGGTCGACCTTGAAGAGCGGCGCCNTACCCTCCCGCCCCCGGCGGCTGCACGGGGCGGCGCTGAGCGGCGGAGCGGCGGCGGGGAGCCATGCTGTCGAGGAAGGGGATCATCCCCGAGGAGTACGTGCTGACCCGGCTGGCGGAGGATGTGCCGGATCATGCCCGGTACCGCGCACGGGAGCGGCGGGCGCGCTTCGTGGGCAAGAACGGTGCGTGCAACGTGGCCCATAAAAACATCCGGGAGCAGGGACGCTTCCTCCAGGATGTCTTCACTACCCTGGTGGACCTCAAGTGGCCCCACACGCTGCTCATCTTCACCATGTCCTTCCTCTGCAGCTGGCTGCTCTTCGGCATGGTTTGGTGGCTCATCGCCTTTGCCCACGGAGACCTGGACCACAGCACCCGGCTGCAGCGCAGCCCTGGAGAAGAGGCTGCGGGGGGCCCGGACACCTTTGTGCCCTGCGTGACCAGCATCCACTCCTTCACCTCCGCCTTCCTCTTCTCCATCGAGGTGCAGGTGACGATTGGCTTCGGGGGACGCATGGTGACGGAGGAGTGTCCGGCTGCCATCCTGGTGCTGATCGTGCAGAACATCGTGGGGCTGGTGATCAACGCCATCATGCTGGGCTGCATCTTCATGAAGACTTCGCAGGCCCACCGCCGGGCCGAAACCCTCATCTTCAGCAAGCATGCGGTCATTGCCCTGCGGGAGGGCAAGCTCTGCTTCATGCTGCGGGTGGGTGACCTCCGGAAGAGCATGATCATCAGTGCCACCATCCGCATGCAGGTGGTGAAGAAGACTGCCAGCCTGGAGGGAGAAGTGGTGCCCCTCAACCAGATTGACATCCAGATGGAGAACCCTGTGGGGGGCAACAGCATCTTCCTCGTCTCCCCACTCATCATCTACCACGTGATAGACAAGAACAGCCCCCTCTACGACATCTCCCCCCTGAACCTTCACCACCATGAGGACCTGGAGATCATTGTCATCTTGGAAGGGGTGGTGGAGACCACTGGCATCACCACTCAAGCCAGAACCTCTTACCTGGCAGATGAAATCCTCTGGGGCCAAAGGTTTGTGCCCATTGTGGCAGAGGAAGATGGGCGATACTCTGTGGACTACTCTAAATTTGGCAACACGGTGAAAGTGCCCACCCCTTCCTGCACTGCCAGGCAGCTGGAGGAGGACAAGAGCATTATGGACACCATGCCATTGTCCCCTAAAGGCACAATAAGGAAGAGGTCTGTCAAGCTAAAGCCCAAGTTTACCATAAACGATGAGCCTTCCTGATGCCTTTTGACTGACTGGGAAACTCTGTTAGGACTTTTATGTCTGAAAGATCTCGTAAACTCAAAACACTGAGGTGGCCTCTTACTTTTTTTTTTAAATTCAGGTTGGTAGCACAAGGTATGTTCTGGTGTTATTTATTGCGGGATAAATCTAAAACTAATTATATTTTTTTAAATGTGTGAGAGATTTCAAGCAACACTGGGAGTAGGAAAATATGGTCTGCAGCTTTAAATTTCAATTCAGACTGTCCTATTTAATTGCACGATTTTTTTGCATTATTTCATCTGCAGGTAATGACATTTTCTCAAAAAATAAACACATATTTATCCTCAGAGATTGCAGTACTTAAGGTCTTGCAGTGTCCTAAAGTCAGTAGTTTTTAACTGTTTTTTTTCTAACTTGAACAATCAATATAGAAAAATAAAATATTAATTATTAATAAAGCAGGTTGCATTTAAATGATAACAAAAAAGTCAGGCAATGTTATGTATGACCCAGGACCAGATCTGGAAGTGTCTATGTATTATACTCTATATATACGGAGTATATTATACTCTATATATCATAGAAATTAACTGCCAGATTTGCTTCATCCATATTGTATTGTATGGAGCCACTCCTACCACATACAATATGAAATGTATTTGAATATTTACTTTTGTTTATTTTAAAACCCTTTACACTTCTGAAATAAAACATTCAGGAATATTTTTTTGAACTGTACATCTCTGATATTAAGCAATGGTTTGCCTTTAAAAAGACTAGCAGATAGTATACAGCTGAAATTAACTATAAATAGGAAAAATTCTGTATTCTAATTTCTAAAGGAAGAGAAGACCACACACAGAGCAACATGGCAATAGGATATCCAGTAAAAAAAATTGATCTCTCCCTTAGGTCAGTGTGAATTCTGATAGATAATCAGGGAATATAAATAGAATTAGATATTTTAAAGGAAAGGGCAATGCTGAGTGCTGAAATTGTATCTGCATGCAGCAGGCAAAACCTTTCACTCCTTTCCCTTTTTGTAAAATAAGCCGAGGTCTTTGTGCTTAGGGAAAGGAGGGATGTGTAAGACAGTGTGGTCACTTATGGGATGTTGTGTCACAAAACACACTCCTGCCGAGGAAACGATTCCCCTCCCATTTACATCCTGACCCCCCTACACAGCCAGTGCCTGCCGTGGTTTTTAGCTGAATCCAAGATCTGGCATTTACCAGCAAACATGAAGGAGCCATGTTCATCTCCTCAGTTCCACTGTGACAATAGGAGCAATTCTCCTTAGCACACTCCTGCAAATACTTTATCTAGGGATTTTAGTTACAGCAGCAATTTTATTTCTATGCAAGGTTATTAGGAGATAGCAGCAGTATTAACTACAATGTGCTATTAACAGGGCGGACTGCCACTCAAGTAAAAAAAAAAGGTAATGTTGTCCAAATCAAACCTACATAAGCATTACAGAACCAAACCAACATCTAGTTGCACAAACTGTGCAGACAGGCACCACCGTTACTGTCAAACCCCGTTATTCAAGGAGCTTGTAGTATCAAGTTCATGTGTACTACAGAGTTTACGACGGACACCTGAAATCGTTTGTGTTGGCAACAATATGGCAAATTGTTGATGCCTTGTCAGTGTAACAGGATAACAAACTAACTCAAAAGCGTGACAAAGCCTCCATACTGACTACAGAATATTTTCAGGTACCTACAATAAAATGAAATAGTATTTGGGTAAAATCAAATGCTGTTTAAAAATGATAAAATAATAGTTATATCTTTAATATATATATATGTTTCAGTTTTATGAAGACCTGTATCAGCATCATCAGACTGCCAGTTAAGAGAATAAATGCCTGTTCATTTTTTGAATTCCCAATACACCAATACTATTCAGTGTACAGCTCTAAAAATGTGGTCTGTGTTCCACAATGAAAGACAGTGAAACTAGCATTAACAAGTAGTCAGCAAAGAAAATTTGGAAAGGCATATTTTACATTTGTAATCATAAAAAATCCTTCTTCTTAAAATAGAGAATGATTAAATGCTTTTGATGATTAAATTTCTTCTGTAAGACTGAGTCCAGTCACATCGTTTTCCAGCTTTGCCTTTTACTGCCTCTGTTCCATCGCCCTTTGGAGGGGTACTTACAGTAGAGCTGTTTGCATTTCCTAAACACCTTTGTTCCTTTCAAATTTCATTGTTCTTTATCATTTGTCACAGTATCACTGCTCTATCCTTACAAGAGTCATAGATAAAATATTTGAGTTAGCTTTCCAGTGACTTGAAATTGTTGGCTTCTCCGTGATCTCTTTAGTGCCTTATTTAAATGTGTAAGATACACCTTAAGGTTCTCGCATAAAGCCTCTTCAGCTCTGGTAGCATTTTAAAGCTCTTGTCAAGATTTGACCTAAATGTGAAGCAATTTCAGCAGCACTACCATGCAACTATTTTCAGGAACTGATGCAAGCCTCTTTTTCCCTCAGGGAAATCTGTGCTACAGAGAGGTAGAAAATTCTCTTTGTTCACTGTGAGATGGGAGGGGAAAGATGGGAGGAAACAGTTTGCATGCACTTGGATGCTTTCAGGACCACTGTATATGTTGCTTCTTTTACAAGAATCTGCCTAATTTTCTGAAGTCTTGCAATAAATAGGCACAAGATTATGAGGAAGGCAGGATTTGTACTATTAAAATCACCATAGCGAACTATTTCAATCAAAGTGTTGGTGATTTTGAACATCAGGATTCTTGTAAGTTTAAATTCTTCTGTTCTTTCACCATTTAAAATATTCAGAAGCATTTCAGGGGCAGAGCAAGGAAAAATAAGTGTATTTATTTTGTACTAGGGATATTATTTCTTTTGAGGATCCTTTCATTTTGTCATTTGCAACAAATATATGAAATTTTTCTTAAAGTTGTACTTATGCTGACCCCCCACCATTCTCTGTAGGAAAGTCCTGAAGAAGCCATCAGTGCTATGATTTGACATCGAAAAGTCCTCATTCTTAGCAATGAGCTAATGTTGCATTTTCAGTAGTTAAAGTCCAAAGTGAGCGAGCTTTTGAACTTTTTCCCTCAGCCTCTGTCTGCTTTTTGGTACATGGTGTCTCAGTTGGGATCCTGCTGAGCAGCTGGGGGGAATGTACTGCGGCTCCCTCCGCTGCTACCTCTACACATCTCGCTGCACAGAAACCAGCATGAGGGGAGCTGGGGGCTACACGCTTGGGGCTTGCCCTGACTGAGGGAAGGATGTGGACAGAAGAAGTGAGAAGCTAGAGGTTTTGTAGCAAGCCTTTCCTGAATTTAGGGTGTGCTGGAACCATGTCCTTGGAAATTGCCTTTCATGTGTTTCAGAGACTGGAGAGCATTATCATTTTATGCTCATTGTCCACGCTGTTTAGTGTGTTCGAATTGGAGTTTGTTAAACTGTTTGGATGGACAGAAGGATTACAGAGCCTATTAATCAGAAAAAGAGAATGTATAACACTTATGTTATATGCCATAGTTTTGAAATGCTTGTGGTGACCGCTGTTGGATACATAACCACTGGGCCTACCAGTTTCATGTTGCGTTTCCTAATGAAATCAAGCGACATACGTTTACAAAATTAGAATACAACAAGGTCTGACTTTGTGTCTTTATCCCCCAAGGCACATGATAAGTATAGTATTATAGCAGTGTACTTCAGTAGGAAAATCTCTCTGTAAAATTGATACAAACCAGAAGTGAACTCAAGAAGCTGCATATTAAGGCAAAAGAGGGGCAGGGACACAAAATAAAAATGTTTTAAATCCTCAAGTGACACAGTGGGAAGACAATGTCTTGGAAGTAATAAACTATTTTCTTTTTAAGCCCTTCACAGCAGCAAAGGTGTGACAATGCTGAGATGAGAGATCAGAAACCTAAAAGGCAGATGAGAGGCTGGTATAAAAGTCTTTAACAAGGCCAGGGCTTACATGCTAGCACAGATTAGCAACGGGGTCAATGTCAAAATTCAGTCTGCCCTGTAAGACGAGACTGTAGGCTGGGCATGATCAGCATTGCTCAATCCAGTGGGTAAATAGTGCTGCGTGTTGGGCAAGGTACAAGTCACAGCAGAGCCCTGTTGGAATCAGTGTTACGAGGGCTTTGTGGTGACTGATTCTTGTGTTTAGTTTTTTATTAATAGTTAATAATAGCAAACTAATGAATAATTGATAGTTCTTTGAAAACTGAATTTGCTTCCTCATGTTTACCTTCCTCTTCCACTCCTTCTTTGCACATTGGTTACCCCTGAAGGTAATTACTGTATATCTACCAGCGCAGATTGTTTTGATTTGGGATAAAGCACCGGAGTGCTACAGGAAACAAAATACAAAAATAAAATAGATATTAGAAACACAAAAACTGCTATGAAATTGCCAAGCTTGCAACTTTCATGGTGATTCCTTGTACAAAGCATGGAAATATCTATTCCTAGGAAACTACCATAGATCATTCACTGCTGTTAACTTTGCAGGCCCCTGTGGAAGAGAAAGTGGTTTAGCTCTTTGGGTTTGGGTTGAGGAAGAAGAGAAGAAGGTTCAAAACCATTATATTTTAGACTCCCTGGTTACACCTTTCTTTGTCCCCATGCTCAGTCATACTGCCACTGCCACTACAAATGGGCAAGATCAATGCTTTTTTGCAGTGCATTTTCCTGTGTGATTCTGCATTCATTCAGGGCCAGCTGCCCTGTTCCAAGGTGGATATCTCAAACTCCAACTGCCCTGGAAGGCAGTAGAAAAATTACCATCCATTTCAGTGGATTTTTGGATCAAAGGATGTAATCTGCCAACCTAATGAAAGCATGTGCTGCAGCAGAAAGGGGGATTTAATCAGCACTACAGACTCAAGCAAGGTTGCTGTTTGAGGTTAGAAGCCCCTTGTGTGAAGGAGGCTTTGCGTAAGATGGACCTGAGCAGGCGGTGGGACGTGTGCTCAATGTGGCTGGTGACTGTCTAACTGCTTCTAACAAATGACTCAGTGTACTATTTTTGATTCAGCAAAGGAGAAAGATACGTGATACAAACCTCCACACCCCCCCAAGGAGAACTATTAAAAGAGCAGAAGACATTCTTGAGAGGCTGCAGATACTGCTGCCTCCATCCTGCTCTTAGCACTGCTGGTTGTCTACAGAGGATGGTATGCTTCATGTTTTTCTGGCTCACATCCCTATTTTAATACATAATGTGGCTTTAAAGAATCATCACAGGCGAATGACTCAGTTTAAAAGTAATTTTCAAAAACCAAAACCTGCAGCCCCTCTTTGCCATTTGCCCCTGTCAACCTCTGTGCCCGACAGATGGCAAGTCTATGAGAGGTATCTTAACCAGCTGCCTTACTGCAAAGCTGAGCAATCAATCCCATCTCAACCCGCGTGACAGCAGCCTCACAGAGAACATGTCTCCTCTTTCCTCCCCTCACAGGAGCTGTGGCCTGCCCTGGCAGGAGGCATGGAGCATCCCATCCATCTCTCTGACCATGCTGCCATGAGGGTGGTGAGGCCCTGAGCTGGGAGCAGGGCTGCCACGTGCTATGGCAGGAGGTGGGAGACACCCCTTTCCCTGGCTGTTCCGTGTTCATTTGCTATTTTAAATGGCAAATACCTGCTTATTTTTTTTGCATTTATGTTTTCTCTGCACAAGAAAGGGCAGGACAGAGTATAAATAGCTTTGTTGTTGTAATCATAATAATGTTATTCCTGAGCAGAGCTGGTACACTGAGATTGATAGCATCAATCCCAGCAGGTACAGCTCTTGACTTTAGTGAGCTTCAAATCAGGCCCCCATGTTAAATCCTGGCTCTTTAAATGCAAGAGAGTTTGCCAGGGCGTTCATTAGCACCAGGATTTCCCTCTTGGGGTTGGGCACTATTAAGTTAATGGGGTAGGCAGCTGACCCAAATAGTCCCTGATGGTGCCTTGGCTGTAACAGCAATGCTGTTCTTCGTGTTTTATGTTAAAAGCCGTCTTCTACTTCACTATCTCCTGGGAACACCTTCTTGTGCTTTGTGAGTAAAAATCTTGTTTTATTTCCTTTTGTCTAATATGAGAGAATAAGGCCCTTGTGCGTATTGTATAATCCTATATGCTGAAGCACTTGAATGTTTATGTTGTGGTCTGATACCAGCTTGCCCTGTTTGTCAACTACCTGAAAGGAGGTTGTAATGAGGTGTGTATTGGTCTCTTTTCCCAAGTAACAAGTGATAGTATGAGAGGAAATGGCCTGAAGTTGAACCAGAAGAGGCTTAGATTGCATATTAGGAGAAATTTCTTCTCTGAAAGTGTTGTTGAGCATTGGAACAGGCTGCCCAGGGAAGTGGTTGAGTCACCATTCCTGGAGGTATTTAAAAGACCTGTAAATGTGGCACTTAAGGGTATGGTTTGGTGGTGGACTTGGCAGTGTTAGGTTTGTGGTTGGACTGGATGATCTTAAAGGTCCTTTCCAACCTAAATGATTCTATGGTTCTAAGTTCTTGCTGTCTCCTGGTGAGTACATGTAAGTAATGGGGACAGTATTTCCCACACCCTGCCTTTTGCCCCAGGTGTTTTTCCAGTATTGTTCACTCTACTTTAGCTTTAAAACTTGAGGAAAAAAGAGTTGGCAAGATAATGTTTTTTTCATGGGATGGGTGTAGAAGAAGAGCAGTGAGATGAGCAGAAAGATTGGGGTGTTCTTGCAAAATGTATGGATTTAGTTGGAGCGGAGGGCCCAGAGAGCAGCTTCCTTATGTAAAACAATGGTAAATTTGGACGCTGAGGGTAAAGAAACTACCCTATCTGGCCATCCCCAGTGATGTTTTAGAAGACAACTAGCACTTCGTGTGCGTGCTGCTCACTGAATACATGAGGGTGGCTTGATTTGAAGGAGCTAATGGCTGGTTTCACCAACCATGGAGAAAAATCATGCTTACTGAGAATTTGTCTAGAATTATAGTCAATAAACAGATATTTTTCTAGAGGTGGTATCGATCTTTAGAAGTGTCTCTGTTGGAAGCAGCCATTATTTACGCAGATTTTCTTCTACTAAGTGTTGTCTGGACATCCATAGCTGAGATCTTTACCCATAGAATCTACTTGGTTTATTAAATGGACATATTTGGTAGTGATATTTGATCATTGAGTTTGAAAAGTTGTTTTTTCATACTTCCTTTTTTTAATTGTGGCAAAGTGGATATTCCTTTATTGGATTTTTTTTTTTCCCCACTTATTTTGCCCATTACTGTACATAGCCTGAAAACTATATAACTTTTGTTGTATTCTTGAACAACATATTTTTGAGAAAATAAAATAAAAAGTTCCACAGCATGCCGTAGCACTGTGACCTCAGGTCACAACTCTTAAGTAACAGTACTACCATTCAGGATATTTCAGTGGTATCACAAGTGTTTCTACTGTTACATGCAGATTTGCCCTCACTAAAGAGAGTGTTTCCTTTGTTAAGTGGAGTTCAATCAAGTTGTAAAATGTATGTTTCCTCAAAAGCTTCATCTGCAGTAGAAACCTCATATCTGATCCTATATTCTTTGCTCTGCTTTTCTGTGTTGCAAGTTATACACGAGATGAAACCAGATCTATTCTCATAGTCCTTGTTTTCTACTTCTTCTTCCACTGGGAATAGTCCCTTAAACCAGGTAACAAAACTCACTCAGTTTCTGTTCCTTCTGTATACACAGCACTGAAGCATCACATCCATGCTAGCCTTTGGATGTGTGGTAATGCACTTCACCTTCAAAGTAGTAACTGCTTCTTGGCTAGATGGACCAGAATCTTTGATTTTACCTTTATCCTCTTCTCTCTGAAAAGATATTGGCACCAAAGCCACTCCATAAATGTGTCATGATGGCTGAGTGGTTTGTGCTTTAATATTAAAACCGTAATTTTCACATTTCACTGGTGTCCCATAAGACTAAATAACTACCTGGAGACAAGGAGAAATATAAGACTCCCTTCCTCCTTATTCCCCTTGTTTGGACTTGGCCTTAGGCAGGCTTAATATGAAACTATCCTTTGTTCAAAAACCTTCTCTGTATCTCTGTGAACCTCTGTCTGGACTGCCAGACATCCTGTACTGCCTCCTTCAGGTGACTTCCATATATAAAAAAAAAAAAAAGGGAGGTTTTGTTTAACAAGTATTAACTTGGGGGCAACTTCTTTGGTGGTAGTGGGAAATATACATCCTGTTTCTTCTCCTTCTACACAGGCATTGCTAATCCTAAACCTAGTGTCCTGTAGGAGATATAGGGGTGTGCAGCTGCTGGATAAGCCATACTGTCACTTATCACACCTTCCAGTAATGTTTGCTTGGTGAAGTGAGAATCGTGCTCAGGAATGATATTATCAGAATGACCTTTATAAGTTTGTTCTGTTCAAAAACTAATGCTTTAAGGGTTCTGTGTGGCTCTGATTTGCAGTCAGAGACAGTTTATTAGCAGCCCTATTATGTTCTTCTGCAAAATAGGAAGAATAGAATTATTTACAATAGTAATAATCTTAACAGTCACCTATCATAAAGGAAGTTAATGTATCCATAGAAAAATATACAATTTCGTATTAAGAAGTATTGCCAAATATATACCAGTCCACAAAAGTTTTAGTAGTATGTTCTCATTACTCAGTCATGACTGGTTTTCATATTGATTCTCAAAGAAACTACTCCAAAGTATGCTGAGTTCAACAGCTGTCTTCTTACTGACTTAGAAAAAAAATCTGGATGCAGTTCAGAGAATGTCTGACTGAAGCGGTGTGCTGACACTCATATTTAATTCATTTTTCTGAAGCAGTTTAAAAAAAATACTGATCAGCATTACTAGAGGGTTGTGATTTGATTCTTAGTGAATGTTAGTGGAAAAGTTCTGTTAGTTCATTTTTAAAGTTTAGGGTGTAGCTATAGCTCATTTGGTGCATAACTGTGGGATGGAAGAGTCAATAATTTCCACAGTATTCTGACATATAGAAATACTTCCTTAAAGGTATAAAGTCTCTCTTGGGAGACTCCAATATCTAATAACTTTGTGGGGTCTCTTATTCCTTTATCCAACTGCCCTAAAAGAAGCTTGAATATTTGCAAACTAGTATCCAAATTTAAACTAATTTCTAAGAGATAACAAACAATAATAAAACAACAGTTCACCTGCAAGCTTGAGTTGAAAGGCTTGTTCTACAGTGTTGAGTTTCTGGATGAAAAACCTCATGTCTTAATATTTTAATATTGTCAGATGCCCTTGGAGTGAACTGTAGTTTGCTCATACAAAAAGAGAATATGTTTTCTCCAATATTAACTTCTATGACTTAGTTGGCTTCAGGTAACCATCCGGTTTCTGTGGCTCTGATACATACTTACAATGCTTGATGTTGTCAGGTACAAAATTTATTATGGAAAAGTCAAGACAGACAGTTGTATTGACTATGGTTTGTGTAGGAATTTCTCCTATCTCGGAGACAACAGGAGACTTTGCTGAAGTAAGAGGGAAAGTCTTACATTAAAAAGCTGCTGCAGTAAAATACTCTTGGGACACTAAACCAAGAGTGATTTAGTATAGAAGAAAGAATTATA
This sequence comes from Arenaria interpres, assembly GCA_013399435.1. Classification (NCBI taxonomy): domain Eukaryota; kingdom Metazoa; phylum Chordata; class Aves; order Charadriiformes; family Scolopacidae; genus Arenaria; species Arenaria interpres. Next base: position 17,439 of record VXAK01014221.1, on the reverse strand, counting down.
ACAGAAAAAATTATACACTTGCGGTTCTGCAGGTGCTCTGTACCTGGACTCAGTAAGAGTCTGCACTTACATATGTACGTACATTGTGTGTCATACTGCACATATTAAGAGAAAGGAATTTTGGTCTTTGTTAAAGGGTGTGGATTCTCTTCTGGCATCAGGAATAAGACCAAAGTATGATTCCCATCAATGTGATAGCAATTAAGCACTTGTCTTGAGCAGGCTGTTTTCAGCCCATCACTTCTATCAATTAAAATATTCTGTTACTTTGCAACAAAGACAAGATCTGTAGTTTGAGGGGGTAAAAACTAGTTAAGAAGTGAACACCAGACAAGGGTTTTTGTGCTAACGCTCCTCAAATATGAAGTCTAAAATCTATATTGCTTTCTCACCACTATAATTTTATAGCACAGTAAATGTGATATTATGTCTTGTGGTTGAGAGAAAGTGAAATTGCTCCTGTCAGATGTGATTTCTGCTGGAAAGAAAACTGGGGGTGGAATGACTGGATTAAAGATAACAGAACCTCAATCTCTAGCTTTTTTTTTTTTTCACTAGTCACTTTACTTTTAGCAAATCTCATAGTGGGGAATATAATGTTCTTCATTCATTTGAAATAAAAAAAAATCAAGGAAAGCAAAAATCCAAGTTAAATTCAACATTTGGTTACAGCAATTTGTCAGTACTTCTGTAGAGTCTCTCAGTGGCAAAAATAGCATGCCAAGTGATTATATCCACTGAAGCACTGTATGGACTAGTTTGATAGACCCCAACCAGAGTCTACTGGTGCTGACTTGTCCTTGCACAGTGACTCAGTTACACCCCTTCCTCTAAATGACTTCATATTACAAAAATATTTTCCCACTCAAATTACGTTAAATAGTACTCTGTACTGCTCTTAAAGTGAAAGGACCCACAGATGTATTTTACGTACCCAGAAGCCTTAGAGATATCTCTTTTGTGATGGGTTTCTTCAGGCTCTGTATGTTACTTTGAAAACAATTTTTTTAAAATTTTTTTTTTTTTGCAAACATGAAAGCTGTAGTGTTATCTGAAGTACAGATTGTAGGTAGAAGTATTTGCCTGAGTGGCCCAGTATCTCTTGTCTGATGTTATCCTTGGTTGTATCCTCCTCCAGTAACCACTGGATTTGAATCTCTTCAGAGCAGAAATCACTTACTCTATAGGCACAGACACAGAGTGATGATATAGTATTTGCTAATGTTAGATAAGCAGATAAAGATGTGAAAATGAGGTCAAAGAATCTTGACTACTTAGTGCTTTATAACTATGGTATTTATATATTTGATTATTTATAGAGGAAGCAAGAGGGATCCAGTTTCAGGAAGAAATACAATATGAGAAATCATGTTCTTCTGACAGCTTAAAAACAGTGAACCTCTAGTCCTCTGGAAATGAAAATGTACTTATAATACTTTAGTACTTGTCCAGCTACAGGGCTTCTGTATATTAACATATAATTATTTGTTTTATTGAATTTTCCCTGGCTTATGTAGTTCCCAGCTTCCCCTTGCTAGTCCTTCTTGTGGTTCCCAAAAGAGCTGTGCCAGCAAAATTTAATATATTTTTTTTTAATTTTTTTTTTTAAGGGTTTCTTGAAACCTTCTAAGAGATAGAAACTATCAGGTCTGCTCGATGTATTAGGCTACCTGATTTCTGGTGTGGTAGGCAGGAATACAGATGCTGTGGATACTTTGAAATTCTCAGGCTAGCTATGTTTCTCAATCTGCATCTAGACTTCAAGCTAGGTATAGATATATATCTGTAACATCTTTCCTTCTTTTTTGTGCAGTGCAAAGAGCAGTGCTATGTAGGTGTCTCACATTGGGACAATTGGATCATACTGTTGGGTGTTTTGGTTTTTTATTTTATTTTTTGTAATGCTATATTAGGTTAGTTCATGACAGTCCATGAAATCTTATCAGAAGCAGTACTTTTGTTGCTCTTTAGATTCAGTTCTCTCAAAACTCTCTATTTCTGGTGTGTCTGTGCATATAGAGCTGGACATCCAGGACACAGCCGCACTGATCTGTCTCCACAGCAGTTGGCGTGTCCATTAACCATTGCACTGCGCCGGCTCTGGTAGGGCTGAAAAGCAAATAATCAGATTTCTTTAAATTTTATCAAGATATAATACAGCACTGCAATGTGCTGATTGTGGATTTCCCCTTCCTGGTCCTCTCCCCCTGGGTACCGAGCAGCATGAGCCCCAGAAGAACTTGTGCTGGAAGCCTGTAAGATAAGAAAAAAAGAAAAGGATTGGGGAAGGATGGGTTTCACAGCTGCACCTGATGCAACTCTGAAATTCCCCTGAGGAAAAAATGAAGATGTGATTGAAGGGTATTTGCTTTCCCAGTGAGAGAGATCTGGTGACTGACCAACCGGTGTTTGAGAGATTAAGCTGTCTTCTGTGAAGAGAACGTGCCTTCTCTGGGGAAATGGTTTCCAGACATCTTAAATAAGATTTAGGGAAATGCATCCACATTGTTCCTGAGGGCCTGTGAGGGAAATGCCCAGCTGCTGGAGAACTGAGTGTAGCAGTTAAGACAGCCATTTGGAGAAAATATATAGTAAAATATAAGAGCAATTCCGCGTGAGCACAAAGGAGTAACTGTGTATTCGTCTGTAGGTGTCTGGGTTAGAAAAATGACTGTCGCAGCTCTGGAGACAAAGAACATCCATCCTTATAACAGTGAGATGAAAATTTGTGAGTCCTAGAGTGGACACTGGCTTTGAATAATTACCAATCGTAGCCCTACCGACTTGTAAATCCAGACAGCTACTGTCTTCCAGAAATTAAACCATACCCTCAGTGCATGGCAGAGCAGTTCGCTTCCTATGACAGTGGCGTTGTCTACTCAAGAGGATGCCGCTGAAGAGTGTCGTGATTTTGATCGGAAGCTCTTTCCTGTTATGCTCACATATGTTTCGAGAAACATGGGGCCACAAAAGTGCTGTTCTCTTCTATGTGCACCTGAAACTATAAAGCTTTCAGATCTTCCTGGTCCTTTAGCAGAATTGCTTTCCCGTCTCTTGCAGTGTCACATTGTGTGCTACATTGCATGTTACTCAAGAAGAAAATTTGTACTTTTCTTTCTTATGGATACTTCAGATAAAAAGCTTAGTATTAATGGTTTGTGATGAAAGTCCACAATCTCGTAATTCAAAACAGCTTCTTCCAAGTGCTTCATTCTACACTTCCTTTAAATGCTAGTATTTTTTGAGGAACTGTAAGGAAAAAATGAATATGTTTGTTTCTAGATGCACATTAAATTTAAAAGAGCAAGAAAAAGAAATGAATGCTAATTGTTCTCTCTCTTCTGCATGAGCTACATACAGTCAGCAGTGTTCATGCTGTCAGGAAGGGCTTGGGGTGGTATGCAGGTTGATTCTCCCTCACCTCTGTCCAGGCAGGTGATGCTGTGCCAGAAAGATCTCTGCTGCTCTGGAGATGTGGCAGGAGGCTGCCCTCTGCATCACAGGGCAGCTTTGCCCCTTCCTTGCCAGCTGTGGGCAGATGATGTCCTCCCTCCTCAGCTGCAAGAGTGCTGGGAAGCCAGTGTTGGGAGCTGCCCCAGGAGCTTGCCCCAAGGGCTGGACAGACGGCAGCCAGCTTCTGGGCACCATGAGGAGCCGTCCCTCAAGGACAGCAGCTATGGGAGAAGTGAGCTGCATTCACACAGTGCAGATGGCTGCCTAAAATATGCTTGCATTAGCTTTTATTTTTATCAACGCATAAACATGAGTTGGTTCCTCACTTTACAAAGGTCTAGAAAGTATACTGTCATAGTGCATAAAAATATTTTGTTGCTTTTTTGCTTAAAATATGTAATTAAATTCTCTTGATTGAAAAGCTGCAATTAAATAATGTTCAGTCCACCACTGCTGCCAGATATGTGACTGTACAGTCGACTACAGCCAGTCAGTCTCCCAAGTTTCTTCTGCATGAATTCATTTGTGAAAGGGTTATTTAGATGCCCAAGTTTGTCACTGCTTCCTTTTAATAATGAATAAACCATATCACGAAGCAGTTGGGAGTTACCACTTTGAAGTTCTACTGATGACACACGCGCATCAGGCATGAGCAGGATGATGTATATTAGCCACTTTCTTAGTCAAACTGCATCTTTTCAGTTAGTCCTTTGTGGCAGTGCATGAATGCATTGCATCTAATCCCAGTACTACTTTTTCCCTATTTCATAATTACTATGTTGCAATTTTTTATTTTTTTAAATACATAAATAAAAATTCTCTGTGCATACTTGGTGCAACCCTGGCTTTGTCCTGAGGAGCCCAAGGGACATCTGAAACATTTAGGACATGTCTAGACTGAAAGACAAGCTACAACAAAGCACGTATAAGCCAGCAGAGGTGAAATGGATACGATGCCGAGTGGTGATCCCTGGCCCACAGTGAGGCTGGGGCCGCGCAGGCAGTCAGACAGCTGCAGGATCCACCCCGAATCCAGCCAGTGCAGGCTGCAGTGCCACGTAACAGCACAGATGGCTTCGCAATCTCCGGCCGGCCTCCAGCCACCAAAGTATTAACTGAAAACATTGCTTTTAAGCAAATGGGAAGTAAAGCGCGTGAGCGTTGCCTTTGGGAGCAGTGGCTGAAGAGCACAACAGCGGTAAGGAGTATTCCAGTGCTGGCTGTAGTGGCTCATCCCTCCTATTAGCCTTAGAATAAAATCACTTGCAAAAACAGTTTTCAATGTAGAAATTGCAAGATAATCACAACAGAAATTTAGACACTTGAAACCGCTTATGTGGTTTACAGTGCTTAATGTACAGGGAAGTAATCAGTCCCAACCAAAAGACAGGCAGCTGTTAATCCAAAGACTGAGCCAACTAAAATGCAACATGGGAGCTGTAAATAATTAATGGATAAATTAATAAAGACCATTCTGATGATATTGTAATTACCTGTAGATTGAACTAAATCTACCCATCACGGGAAATGACTGGCTGGTTATTTTTCTTGTCTGAGTGTTGCAAACACAGTAGAAAGTTAAAATACAGATACTTATTTATACTGAATAGCATTTGTGATTTATTAAGTTCTTGATAATGTTGTAATAATGAACAGAAATAAGTGAACACTTACAGGACTTAATTTTCCTCTTTCCTTGCTGAAAAATAAAATGCATAGGAAGAGGGCTTTTAAACTAAGAATTATAAACTATTGTAGCTGAAAACGAGCCATGGCTTTGTGTGTAGTAAAAAGCATAACACTGAACACTGACAATAAAAGAGAAGATACAGGGAAACTGATCAAAAACTTAAGGCATGCCGTGATGACAACATTCTATTCCTTTATCCTCATCCTCATATTTAACATCATGATTTTTATCAGTTTGCTTGGCTATTCACTAGTGATCATGCTTTCATGGGACTAAATGAACTAGCATCCCTAAACTCACTCTGATATATGTAATTTTTATCTTTAGAATTCTTGGGAGGAAAAAGCTAATATAAAACAACTTACCAACTACCTCTAAAGAAGCTGTTCCTTGAGCAGCATTAGGAGTTACCACAAGCTGGCATCTGTATAATCCTGTTTCTTCCAGCTGTATTTTTGGCAGAAATAGTGCAGTATTGCCTTTTTTATTTCACTGTCTAACATGTAGGATCCTAGTCTAGGAAGGCTGTTGTTTCCAGCTATAAATGTAAATATTATCATCTTTCTCTGGTCAGTATCTTGGGTTTTTAAATACCAAGTGATTCTTATATTCTTTTTATCCAGTTGTGGTACTTGGTAGTTGGATCAAGCATAGTACAGAGATCTTTGTATTCAGGAAGAACATCATCAGCTTAATGCCCATTTGCGCTTCCAGGTTCTCTTCCAAAAGGAAACAGCATTAATGTAAGAAATGTATTCTTGTAAAAGAAGAAGGCGGGGGAAAGGGCCCTTTAGAAACATGGCAGCTGTTGTTTGGCTTTTGAGGGATCATTCAGTTTTCAACATGCTGTTTATTATGCTACCCCTCTGCTGTTTAATTAGCTTTTAAAAATGCTCAGTAATCCTTGTGTTAAGCTCCCTCTAGTGAGCAGTATGGAACTGCACGTATGTGCGGATGACAGGACAAATCGCTGTGTGCTACAGTAGATGTACAGAAGTACCACTTCTCCATGGTGCTCAGTGCACTGGCAAGGCCTGCACAGCCTGTAGAATAGAGGTGGGCTCAGGAACGACACTCATTGCTACCAAAGCATCTAGTGTCTTTCTCTGACCGTGGAAATTTCCACCCATGCAAGTTTGCACAGGACTGTACTCCGTGGCTGAATAACTCATCCTCTTCTCCTAGGTGGGCTCTAAATTCATGCAGTGGTAGCTTGGTGTGATGCACAGTAGAGGGACACCTGCGCCTCCATCTTACTTTCTCCACTGTTACTAGTGGTAGGGAGCCCAAAAATTGAAGTCTTCTTCTCGATGTAGTGTGAACTGCAATGATAAGCTAGTGGGAGAGGGTGTGAAAAGGAATATGAGAGGGGAAGCTCTGTGTAGTGTGTGGAACATCACCTTCTGTAACACAGAAATGGCTCTATGGGCAGTTTCTTTGAAGATACCAGCTGTGAGCTATTAGGTGTTAAGGAAAAGCACATTTTAGTAAATACAAATTGTTTGCAACAGAGACTGAACAGCGGTCACTGTATGGTCATTCAGACTAACAGCTTCTTGAATTGATGGAAAAGTTGCAAAGAATAGAGAGGTCAGCTTTGTAGTGCTGCTCTGTCCCTGTATTTGTCACCGAAAAATTTACCACATTTAGAACCTTGAGTATCTCTGAAAAAAATTACTTTCCCTCATTGATACTCTACTTCACTACACAAGCAAGTGTGCAGGCTGTTATTTAGTATAGTATTGACTAGTATAATTATAAAAGAGCTACTATTGGATACAAAGCGTTTCTGGCAAGTATAGCTTTTAAGGCATTAGAAAACATGTAGGTGGTTTTGATATTTGCTGTCTGTGGATGCGTAAATAATAGGGCTCAAGCTGTTTCCCATTATGTAAAAAAAAAGTAAAAATTTAGAAATGTAACTAAACTACAGTGAGTGTTGATATGTTTTCAGATGGGACTTTCACTACCTCTGTACAACTACCTCTTAATTTCAGTAAGTAGCAGACATCTGAGGATACAAACAAGGAAGTATTTTTGGGGCTGACCTTAGTGACAGCTCCTGGTATCTGCTACCTACTTTTGGGTAAATGACAATCCGTAGCTCAGAGCTTCACTTCTTCAGAAAATACCACTATACATCAAATTTTTCTTAATCAAGATACATTTACAAAATAGAAAAATCTCATGTGGCTGGATACAGCATCATGTCCTGTGGATCTCCCAAGAGACACGCTGCCACAGCCGTGCTGACACCTGATTCTGAAGGCAAAAATCTGTAAGTAAAGAAAAGCAACCGATGGCAAAGTATGTTATTAAACCTGTGGCTCCTTCACCACCTCTGGGATTTCTGGTTTGAATTTGAAGAAGACAGGGAAGTGTGTGGTGTTGTCAAGAGTTTGTAATGATGATGCAGTAGCATTTCAATTAGTTAGTTTTGTATTTTTATGAATGTAGAAAATCGAGCATTCAAGTATCTAATTACTGAACAGCTATTGCAGTGAGGCAGCTGGTGCCAGGAAAGAACACAAGATACTCATCTCTTTTTCAAAATTCCTTTTCACATATTTCCAGAGAGCAAAAAATGGACGATGAACAGGAATGGCCTCTAAGCAGGAATAAGAAGTTGTGCATATAGACAAGATCTAAACCCACCTCTTTCCCACCCACTTAAAATAAAACATTAGACGACTGACACTACGCTGAGTTTCAGTTTAATCCAGTTAAAAACTAATCTATACAAACTACAGAGCGGGGCTTTTTTTTTTTTCCTACATATATTGCACTGGAGGATACGAATTTCTACAACATTGATCAAATCTTATTCTAGCCAAGTATAAAACTGAATCTCTGCATCTTTGTCGTGGAACTGGTGTCTGTATGAAGTTACATTCGGTTTTCTTGTAATCACCTCCTAAATGAAAAGCAGAGCACAGGTGAAAGCACTGGTGCCTAAGATATTCCAGTCCCTTTACTTATCTGTGATTATAGCTTTCTACTTCCTTGCTTCGCTGTAAGCTTAGTCTAATAAATTTTTTTCAACTTTAAAAAGCTCCTGAGAAACAAGTACCATGGTAGAAACATGCTTTCAGTGGCTAATACTTTTAGTTTCTTTTATGGAACAGAGAACCCAATTAAAAGAAGACATCAGCACTGAAAACAACAAACACATTAAAATCAACAAATCTGCTAAACACTTCATGTGTAAGCATGACTTCAGCACACTGCATAACCTCTAAGGCAGATGTTTTTCACAGTGAGAAAACTCTTATATAAACCACACTTCAAGGTTGATCCAACTGAATTGAACAAAAATAGTTTGATAACTTCATTACGCTCTGACAGAGACCTCTTTTAGCCTGGGCCTGAAGAACAATATGCTTCCTCTACGGAGGAGGGCGAGATGCACAGTATTGGGTGAACGTTGCCTGTCCATAGCCCAGACCTGACAGACCATCTTTTGAAAGAACATCCACTCAGTCCTTGCAGTCTTTGTGGACACGCGGATAGAGGTACCCACACATATGAGATTTTTGAATTGGGTGGAAGAGTATGAAGTTGTAATTTGGGTGCTCATCTCAAAAACATTTAGGCAAAAAATCTAAGATGTGTTCAGTAGGAGTTCAATATCTTAAGCATTGCTGAGGAATGAGGCTCTTGCTTCCACATAATTTAGGGCAAATAACTGTCAGTTTGACTAAACCTTGATTATTGTTCACAATAAACCAAACCACCAATTCTAAGGTTAAAAAACCTGCTTGTTTCCATTTCTAAAAAATGAACAGAAAGTCTGTAGTATATTGCTAAACTGCAAGCTACTAAGTACCTTAACACTGACAAGAACAACACTTAGGTATCAGATGGCAACTGAAAGAAAGATGTGAGCAGTTTTACACTGAACACACCTCAGTGACTAGCTGAAATGGAAAACAAGGAACTTTTGCTAATGCTAACTCACGATGAAATGACAAGTGAAAACTCTGGCTTCTCACAAGTGGCTTCCTCAGAGTCACCAGTGACACTCACTAGATAGTGGTGTGCAGAAGCTGAGTTCAGCACCCAAGTTACAACAATTCTTTACAAAACTCTGGATGCTTTGAAGTAAATGGGATAAGGGGGATATAATGCCCATCTCCAACAGCAGGGAGTGTCAGGATCTTACAGTCAAAATATGAGGTTGCACTGAAACCAAAGCTTATAAGCATTACAAAGCATGTCATTACATAGAATGACATTTGTTAGGAGGCGGATGTAGCCTGAAGGAATGATTTGTATGGTAGAAATGCCTTCACACCAAAGGTTTCAGTCCTTAATTTTCTATAAACATCTGTGGCTGTATCATTTGTCCTCTGTAAACTTTCATGTGGGATGGGGAGAACACAAAAAAAATTTCCCCTCACCTTTTCCACGATGTTTGAACAATTCCCCCCTTTGTTTCCCTCCTTGCTCTGTTAACCATTACCAGGCTACAACCTCAAACACAGGGCTGCACACTGAGAAAATGTTAGTTTGGATGTAGCTGTAACTATGTCTGGGCCTCTTAGCAAAAAGACTAAGTTGTTGAAACATATTTTAGACTCCTGACAAAGACATAATTAAACTCATGTTAGAAATGCATGGAAATGACAAACAGTGGAGACGCTGGTTTTGGAATTAAAATATTAACCACTTGAAGGAGATATGGACATGATAACTAATAAGATGAAACAGTTAAGGAAACCTAATCTGTTCCGGCAGTGAGTTCTATTCTATTATGTGAAGAACACGAATGTGCTTAATCCTAATGAAAGAAGCCTTAAAAGTGGAAGGAATATGCCTAGCTTCAGTCGATCAAAGTTGTTCAGAGTGAAAAACTTCCCAAATGTCAATACAAGATGTTAGTAATTGCCTCCTGTCTTTTTTGAGTTTGCCTAAAATATTCAAGTCTTATACTGAAAGCAACATCTTTCTATAACACAGCCTTGCCCCTGTTTCTTTGCTCAAATCCAAATGATCTCTTTTAATGACACTGTCAATAGTTAGCCACAGAACAGGAAGGAAATGCAAAGGATACTTGCCAAGGTGCGTGTGTGTTGTGTGTATCAGTTCAAAGCCAGAATTATACAACCAGAATAATGCATGTTTAAAAAAAAGAAAAAAACAAAAACCACCACAGAAGCTCAAGCAAAAAAAAAAAGCAACCCAAACAGGGTTTACACTTTAGGATACTTTCAGTCTGAAATGCATGACAAGCAAGGACAATCACACAACTTTTCAACATTACAGTAAAACCCACAGGAAAATAAACTTACTCTTGTAAAATCTTGGCTTACAATACTAGGGACCTATCCTGGTTCAATACCAAAATAATACAATCAAGTAGCACCCCTGTTTTAGGACACTTCATGAACTGTTGAAAGACTAGTTAACAAGTCAAAGATTCATGTCTGAGAAAAGCTTTCTGAAGCATGTGGTGCATTTTGAAAAATCTGGTATTATAGGAGGTAGGATAATCTGTACAGAAAAAGACAATGAGTCTTGTTCTGTTTTGCACAATATTTCCATCAACATAAAAGGCTTACTTAATAATATGCAAAATTTTGAGATCAGCTGGCACCTGATGAAAGAAACAGGGACAAAAGTACTGTCCCAAGAGCCAGTTGAGTATTCAACTGCTACACAGAATTAATCTCAACAAGGAGGATGGTTCAGATCAATACACCAGAAATACAATATTCCTTTTCAAGGCTTACAGTGAAATTCTTAGGCTTCTGTAAACATGAAAAATATTCACTGTTCCACATAATTCTTTGCTGTATTTAGATTTTAGAAAGTGCAAATTTTCTGTGATGAAGGATTAGAAGTCTGATTTTTATTTGGTCTCAAAGAAGAAAGGGTTTGGTAGCGCAGGAAAGGGTAGGCCTTTATCTATGGTCTTTGTTTCCCCGTATTTTACTTCTCAGCATTTCTGGAAAGAGTTTCTACATAAAACTAGATCTAACTTGACATTCAGGCCAGTTCCCTGCTTCCTCTCTGAGAAGATTCCGACTTGTGCCTAAACACAGAACAGCAGACATCTCCTCCCTTTTTCAAAGAGAAGAGTTCAACAGCTCAGTCCCCTGGCCATAAAAACCTTTTGTATTAATAGTTTCCTTAATTCCCTCCTCCATTATAGCCTTTAAATGATCCCATTGTTGTGTTTCTCACTGCTGCATTAAGGAGAAAGTTAATTTATCTATTATTTGAATCTGATTGATACTTCACCTTTAACATTCTCAATGATTTTACAATCTGGGGAAGAAAGTGGAGAGTTCATGTTGCAATCTGATTTCCTGCCCTCCCCCCGCCCCCCCCAAATAATAAAGATGCTATAAAGTTGAGGCACAAGTGGTTAAGGGTGAACTTGATCAGTTCTAGCTGCTGGTTCTTGGACATGTCCTGGTGGTAAAGGCTGATCACCTCCTGCAGGATGTTTTGGTGTATCTCCAACTTTGTGTTCCCCAGCTGTAAAACAAGAATAATAACATTTGTAACTTCTCAAATTGACCCCAAATGTGAAAAGTCTCTAAAGAAAAGTTTCTAGTGTAGGGACAATCAAACAAGACCTTCTGGGTTTTGGTTTTTAAGTGGAATCAGGCATTTTGAATGTGACTAACAGTGATACTGGATTGAGATCACCCAATAGACTGCATCGGTGGACATATTTTTACATATATATGTATCATATAATATTCGGCGTTTCCTCTTAGATTATTAGTTGTTCCCGTGAAATATTTTCACTTATAAAACACATTGATTCTCTGGAGATTGTTCCTTCTGAAATATACTATGTGTTTATGAAATTTTCAATCTTAATTTGCTAAGCTTAGGGGGAAAAGAAAAAACTTGCTCCTATATTTACTCCTCACTGTGTCAACAATATTTACAGCATTATCCCTTTGGCTACCTTTGTCAGCAAACTATGATCATTAGTAGTATTCAACTTCAGAACTTGCAGCTGCATTTTTGTGATTTTCTTTTTTTCCTCAGATTACTCTTAGTAGCTCCAGTAGCCTACAGATTAGAAATATTGTCTACTTGGATCTCCTTAACTCAGTGAATGAGTAGTGACTAGTTCTGGCTGGTATAATGAATTCTTATGACACCTCATTAAATGACTTTGCAAAAAGGTTTTACATAAAATAATGTATGTGTTAAGAATAGTATATACTACAATATTGCCAGTATCAAAAGATGTTAGTCCAACTCCCAGGGCATCTGCTATTGTACATGATGTTTTTACTGAAGATGAAGGGAGGCTCTCAGAACTAAGGATCATAAAATGAAATTACCCACAGGTAGTTTTGAAGCAAATGAAATAAAAAATTCAGTTGGTACTGAAATGTCATTATTTCTTTTCACAGAACTGAGTGGCTTAGGGATAGAATTTCAGGGTACTCAACAAAGTAAGGTGTAATGACTGAAGATAGCATTTAAGGTTTGAAAACCCATTGTTGGCCCTGCAGGAGCGGTTAAGAGCTTCCAGTATTCAAAAAGCTGCCTGGATATAGTCTTAAGTGTTACGTTTGAGACTAATGTCAAAAAGTTCTTGAGCTCTACTATAATGTTAGCACATGAACATGGAAGCCAATACAGGCATATTACTTTCAATCTTTCCAGAGGGGGAGAAAAAGCTAAGATGCGTGGGAGAGCAAAGCCCCTTTAAAGCACAAAAGAAACATGGACAATGTGTTGTGGATAAGAAATGCTAATATATACCTGACCATTTTGTTGCCACCAATGAGCCAATGCAATGATTTATTATGACACTGTCTTCTGAGAGTGTTGAAGCAATTAGTCATCCATACTGCCTAAAACTACCTTGTCACGTCCCATTGTGCCCAACTGCTGCTCAATTGGCCACAGAGGATAGACTTGTTGAAAGCATTTAAATGCTTTGATTTGTACTGCAGTCTGAGACTGGTAATGCAGCCCTAGAACGTTGGACAGACCTGGTCATTTGTATGCCCCTATTCTCCTCTGGATGCCCAGAAATCCTAGACCTCAATATTTTTAGACTGATAGGTACAACACAACCCTCCTCCTCTGCCCATTGGATGTCTTGAGCTACAACTCTGTTTTTTTACTATGGATTTAAAAGCATTGAGATTTCAGGAATACTTTAGCAGAGTTACACTTCCCTTTTAAAGAAAATTTAGTGAACCTCTCTACAGAGATCATTAAAACTACCTAATAATAACAGTTTGAACAGAAGATATAATTTTAATGACTTGAAGATCTGCTTTTAAAGTTTGTGTATCTACATAGAAAGATACATACGGGGTTGGATTTTCAGTTCTCCAGCTGGTCCTGCAGGAGGATTTCCTTGCTGTAGTTTCTTTTGTTCCATTTGTTTTACGACCTGGTGAAAAGTAAAATCCCACAGTTAAAAAACTTAAATATGTCAACTTTCTCTGATGTGACATAAAAGAATACACTTAAACCAAATTTTGTAGTCATTATTTAAAGTCTTTGTTAATGGGTATGCTACTGAGTTGAGATGCTTGTATTGTTTGCTATATTCCTGAATACTAGATTATATTTTGCTGTGGTACCATTAGTTTAGAATTCAGCTGGGACTCATACAAGAAATCAAGATAAAGAATGCTCCAGAATTGGGGACTGTCATGAGCTGTCACACATATGAGGATACAGAAAAGGAAAAGAAAAAAAAAAATTTCTGTTCTCATAAGTGTACCTGCTGAAGCTCTTGTTTCTGAGCCTGAAGCTGGTCGTGCTGCCTCTGTAACTCTTCCTTCTGCTTCTGAAGATCTTCTGCCTTCTTTCTAAGTTCATCTTCCTGCTGAGAAATATGACTTTCAAATTCCTTCAGTTCGTCCTCAGTGAAGAGCTGCTGTTGATCTAGTGTCTGCAAGAAAATACATACAAACGCGAATACTTAGGCAGGAATGCATATATATTTTTATTATCTTCCCACTAAAATTACTATTAGCTGAATTGTACAATTCACCAAAAAACAGAATTTTCATCAAAACATCCAGACATGACACTGCAAAGGGTCAGTACCCTCATTGTAAGAAACAGCAAAATAACAGTTTCTCAGCTATCTTCTCAGCAAAATTCTACTACAGATTTAGGGGAAGGAGAAAAATGAATTCCTCTTGCTTCCAGCTCAGGTCTTATCTTGTCTTTAAAGTAATACACAAACCAAATATCCATTTTCTGTTCGAAAAGCATGTGGGAAAAGCTCTTCTGAAATCCACAGGGTGGCGCAAGACCTTTTCTGTTTGTGTGGGGACCATAAAGATTACATCTGCATTGTATTATCTGCTACATTTCGTACATCACATACAGCTCAGGCGCTTAACCACACACATACCAATACAGCTCTGAAAAAAAGCAAAGGTCAGAGACATGCCATTTGGTTTCCTGGTTAGAGTGATGGTGATGGTACAGTATGCTGCACTTGGAACACACTCTCATTACCTCCCAGCTATCTGGCTCCAAAAACTCCTTTTTCTCTGTAGCTCGCAGGAACTCTTCCAAAGTCACTAGCCGGTCCTTGTTGATGTCAACCTATTTGAAGCAAAACAATTAAACTTAATCCAAATGATAGGTTTTGGTAGAGCTAATGTTTAATTTTATTCTGCAAATATCTTCAAATAGAACCATTTAATTTTTAAACTGTCCCATTTTCAAAGGAGTGCCTGCAAAATCTTCTGAAAGTTTCCCTCACAAGCTCATATAGCTTAACAAAAATTGAAATAAAAAGTAAATCCTCACATTTTACTTCAAAATCTACTGGCTTTATTGAAAACATTATTTGTGGTCACAGCCCCAATGCTAATAGCGGCATGATTTTTTTGAGTGAAATGTTTTGTAGGTTTCTGGTAATAATTTTGTAACTGTGAGTCAGAGTAATCTCCACTGTTGGTTAGGAAGGTTCTAAAACATTAAAAAAACGTCAACTGAATTGTGTCAGAATCCTTAAGGGGAAGGGAGGAAATGCTTCCCTTTATGACTAAGAGAATACCAGGCTTGCTCTGTTACTCAAGCTTAAGGAATAAATATATTTGAATACAGAAAAGATACGAGTGAAAAACACGGTGGTTTAAAACATCATCTGCCCTTTCCTCTGTCTTCTGAGCAGAAAACCTACCAGCACTAGTAAAGGTATTCGCTGTCACAGGTGACACCTGGAGCTATAAGCCCCCTTCTGAGGAGACAAAGGTGAGCTACTCCTTTTTCCTCACACCTCAATCTTTCATTTGCCAAGTGCAAAAGCACATTTAGAGTCTTCCCTGCTTGACACAAAATTCACAGGGAATTTCTATTGAATCTCAGTATCTGCCAAAGATGGGAGGCTACAGCGCAATTCCTTCTTTGGAACTTCTTAAAAAAAAAAAAATAGCCAGCAGGCGTTTACATCAGAATATGGGGACAGGGCTTGACAATTGTAACTTTATATGAATGTCAGCACAAAAAGTATTCAGTGTCACAGGCTGTCCCTGTACTTGGACAACCCTTCTTATTAGGACTGTATTTATTGAACACAGAAGGAAACTGGCAGCTCTACTAAACGTCAGTCCCTACCTCATTCATTACATGTTCTCTCATTCTCAGCCTTTCTTCTTCCATTTCAACCATGTCATCCTCTTCATTTTTGGGATCATAAACTTTTTCTAGCTGAAATTCAGAATTAGCAAGTGTTAGTTTGGAGAAAGGGCTGATCATTCAAATGACAGAGCACATGTGGAACAGTAGTTTGAGATTTTGCTAAAAACATGAGTTCACCAATTTTCCCATAGAATGAGTGTGTATGTGTGTAATTCTCCTCTTTTAGCATAGTATTTAAGCAACAAGTGAGCCTTTCATTGCTAAGAATGAAGTTTTCAGTTAATTCATGTGGTCTGTTGTAATTTCGTGCTCTGGACTTTACAGTAAAGATGACCTTGGCATGCACAGTCCGATCCTACATTTGATTCAAAGCAGGCAGAGTTTCCACGTGGTTTCTGGAACAGGAGAGAGTAGCTTTTTTTATCAGAGCATGAAGTTGACCTTGTAAGCATTCATGATACCACAAGATAAATTGAGTGCTTAATTTAATGGTCCACTTCTCTTCTTGAACAATGTCTTTCTGTTGAATTTATGCTTATTTGCTTCTATTTAGCGTTCTTAGTAATTTACCTTTGCTTGTTTAACCATAGGTAATTTTAAGGCCCCAGACTATTTGTTTTTAAACTACAAAATTGCAAAATGGTGGGACATACCTGTCAAAAAAGACTGCTACATATCTTCATTGTATCGGAGAGGATTATGACAAAGTATTGCTAGAAATCTGTGTTTCCAAATTTAATTTCTTCAAAAATTTAGGGTGGTCTGAATTTATAAGCTTCTATATACACTATATAGCACTTTTCCTCCCTGACTCATGAAATTTAGAAAAAATTGTAAGACTAGACATTGACGGCCATAGCACCGGATCTCTGAGTGGGAAGTTTAGGGTTTTTTTCCTGCTATACCGAAAAAGAACCTACTGGAAAAATGAAGACCAAGGCCCTTTGTGCACTTATTGATTCTGCAATTCCCATCACTGTAGAATTTCAGTACATTGCTATCATTACCCCTTTGGGAGGCAGAGAAGTACTAATATTTGTGTTTTCACAGATATCAAACCAAGGCTTCAACAAACTAAGAGCCTGTCTACTTTATCAGATGTACATGCACTCTGAATTAGCTAGATACAAAATACGTGAAATTTCTGTAGCTGCTTCCACAATGTGCTTTGAGCTAACTCGCATTAAGTGTGACCCTTTTTCTCTCAATAAATCTTACGACTTTAGATTAGCACTGAATGAGCAGATACCCAGCTTCAGAAACTCCACCAGGCTGCATCTAGCCAGAGCATGAGTGCTGTTCTCTGCATTGCAATTTATACAGGTATATAGCTGTTGTGCAGATTAATTACAAAATCTCAAATAAGCATGCAGCAGAGGAACACCTGAGCACTAGATCTCTGGTGTCTGAGTCCTATACTTCATCTAATTTATTTTCCCTGCTGATACGTTTTTAGACTTTTGTAGAAACATTAACAAAGCACAAAAGTTGGCATGAATACTCTAATTTATAGTCCAAAGCCCGCAAATATACTTGGAAAGAATACAGATATCCTTGTAACCATTTACTGAAACAAGTTAAGTTTTTGAACTTTTATTTCTTTACCTCTTTAGTAAACAGGGCTTCTAATTCTTGCTCATCCAGGAAACCATCATTATTGACATCTACAAAAAGAATTGTTGAAAATCAAAGTTGAGTAT